>JAKWJA010002497.1:58686966-59286966 GCA_027704765.1 Solanum habrochaites
GTTATGCCAAGGCGTCATCTTAACAGAGAGGATGCAAGATTAAAGGTTCAACAATATCAACATTCTAATCCTTCACAATTACACAATTACAACATACAAACCCACAATCAAGCATATAGAAGACTTTACAATACCACCTAATACATATAAATCGCTATTAAGAGTTTACTATGAATAGCATAAACAATAACCTACCTCCACCGAAGAATTGCGATCAACAAGTTACTTCTCAATGCCTTTGCTTTCCTCTTTGCTTCTCCCTTTTGTCGCTCGTTCTCCCTCTCTTCCTGTTCTTTTTATTTTTCCTCTCCCAATTCTTTTTCTTTTACCCTAATTATCATATAATCAATTGTAAGAGATGACAAAAGTAACCCACTATCTATTATAAGGTTACCTCTTTTAACCCCCAAGTAAATGACTTATTAAACTTACCCCACTAATTTCATAAAGTTTGTCATGAAAGGTCCAAAATACCCCTTAAAACTTTTAGCAGAATTCCGACCCAGTCGAGGTTACGCGACCTGTGACGGCCCGTCGTGCCTATGACGGTCCGTCCTGCACGTCCGTCACAAGATTCAGAGAATTAAACTTTCTACAGGGTTTGTGACGGTCCGTCGTATCTACGACGGTCCGTGCTGCAGCTCCGTCGCGGAGTTCAGAGAGTCGCTCCCAGTACCCAGATTTCAGAGTTGAAGTGTTTTGGTACGAAGACCCTCGACGGTCCGTCGTGACCATGACGGTCCGTCGCCTGATCCGTCGACCCAGCCAGTTATTTTCAAAAATACTTTTTACTGCTCGAACCTACTAAACAGGTTGTTACAATAGATACCAATTTACCCATCGTTCGTCCTCGAACGATCACAAGAAGAAAAACAAGGGTGAGAAAGAGTACCTGAATCTGCAAAAAGGTGTGGGTATCTTGCTTGTATATCAGCCTCCTTCTCCCAAGTGGACTCTTCAACTGGACGATTCTTCCATTGAACCTTGATGGACGCAATCTCCTTTGATCTCAACTTGCGTACTTCTCTATCTAAAATAGCAATAGGCTCCTCCTCATAAGACAAATTCTCATCAAGAAGAACTGAATCCCAACGAATAATGTAGTTTCCATCCTCATGGTACTTTTTTAGCATAGACACGTGAAATACCGGGTGCACTCCTGAGAGTCCTGGAGGCAATGCCAATTCATAAGCCACCTCCCCCACGCGCTTCAAAACTTCAAATGGCCCAATATACCTCGTACTAAGTTTACTTCGCTTACCAAACCGCATCACCCCTTTCATGGGTGAAACCTTCAGCAAGACTTGTTCGCCCTCCATAAAATGCAAGTCCCTAACCTTTCGATCTGCATATTCCTTCTTCCTGCTCTGAGCTGCTAGAAGCTTATCCTTGATGAATTTTACCTTATCTAAAGATTCCCTCAAAAGATCGGTACCCCAAGGTCTTACCTCAAATGCATCAAACCAACCAATGGGAGATCTACATCTCCTCCCATACAGTGCCTCAAATTGGGCCATATCGATACTTGAGTGATAGCTATTGTTGTATGAAAACTCTGCTAAGGGTAAGAATTTATCCCAATGACCACCAAATTCTATCACACATGCACGAAGCATATCCTCTAATACCTGAATCGTTCGCTCAGACTGACCATCGGTCTGAGGGTGAAATGCAGTACTAAGATCCAGTCTAGTACCTAATTCAGCATGTAATGTTCTCCAAAACATGGAAGTAAACTGCGTACCTCTATCTGATATGATGGAGAGTGGAACTCCATGCAATCGAACAATTTCTGAGATATAAAGTTTGGCTAACTTCTCTGCATTGTAAGTCATCTTGACCGGAATGAAGTGAGCAGACTTAGTTAACCTATCAACAATTACCCAAATGGAGTCATACTTTCCCAATGTCTTTGGAAGACCAACTACGAAATCCATTGCAATTCTTTCCCATTTCCATTCAGGAATGGGCATTTTCTGAAGTTCCGGGCCTCTGGTGCTCATACTTCACCTGCTGACAATTCGGGCATTGAGCAACAAAATCAACAATGTCACGCTTCATCCTACTCCACCAAAAATGTTGCTTTAGGTCACGATACATCTTGGTTGCACCAGGATGTATGGAATACCTTGAATTGTGAGCCTCCGTAAGAATAGTGTGAATCAAATCATCTACACGGGGCACACATACTCTTCCCTTAATCCTCAAGACGCCTTCTTCATCAATTACTGCCTCTTTAGCCTCTCCTCGCAATACCATATCTCGAATTCGGCTCAGCTTCTCATCAGTAAACTGATTTCCCTTAATCTTGTCAAGAAAAGAAGATCTTGCCTCCACACAGGCCAAAAATCCTCCCTTCTCCAGTACTTCCAACCTCATAAAGTCATTAGCCAGAGTCTGAACTTCTCTAGACAATGGGCGTCTAGAAACCGGCAAGTGAGCTAGACTTCCCATACTCCCTGCCTTTCTACTTAAAGCATCTGCCACAACATTAGCTTTTCCTGGGTGATACAAGATAGTAATATCATAGTCCTTCAGTAGTTCCATCCATCTCCTCTGTCTCAAATTCAAATCTTTCTGAGTAAAGACATACTGTAAACTACGATGATCTGTATAGACTTCACACTTAACCCCATATAGATAATGTGCTTTAATGCAAACACTACTGCAGCCAACTCCAAATTATGGGTCGGATAGTTGCGTTCGTGCACCTTTAGTTGCCTCGAAGCATAAGCAATTACATTTTTCTCCTGCATTAGCACTGCACCCAAACCAGAATAAGATGCATCACAATATACAATGAAATTCTTACCTTCCACTGGCAAGGTAAGAATTGGTGCAGTAGTCAACAAGGTCTTGAGTTTCTGAAAACTTTCTTCACATTCATCCGACCATACAAAGGGAACATTCTGCTTAGTCAAATTTGTTAGCTGCGAAGCAATAGAGGAAAATCCCTTGACAAATCGACGGTAGTAGCTAGCTAAACCAACAAAGCTCCTTACCTCTGTAACATTAGTAGGTCTTGCCCAACTCTTCACCGTTTCAATCTTAGAAGGATCCACCATCACCCCATCCTTAGAAACCACGTGCCCCAAGAAGGACACTGAATCTAGCCAAAACTCACACTTGGAGAATTTGGCATAAAGTCTTTTCTCCCTCAACAACTCCAATACAATTCTCAAATGCTCCTCATGTTCTTTCCTGCTCTTTGAGTATATCAATATATCATCAATGAATACAATAACAAAGAGATCCAGATATGGCTTAAAAATCCCGTTCATCAGGCTCATGAAAGCAGCAGGGGCATTCGTAAGCCCAAAAGACATTACTAAGAATTCGTAATGCCCATACCTGGTTCAAAAAGCAGTATTTGGCACATCTGCTGCCCGTATTTTTAATTGATGATAACTGGATCTTAGATCAATTTTTGAGAAGGCACAAGCCCCTTGTAACTGATCGAACAAATCATCAATTCGAGGAATAGGATACTTGTTCTTAATAGTTACCTTATTCAGCTGCCTGTAGTCTATGCACATCCGAAGGCTTCCATCCTTCTTTTTCACAAATAAAACAGGAGCGCCCCAAGGGGATGCACTTGGTCTAATAAAGCCTTTACCTAACAACTCCTGAAGTTGCGCCTTTAACTCCCTTAACTCATCTGGAGCCATTCTATAAGGGGGTATAGAAATGGGGCGAGTACCCGGCTCCAGATCAATGCAAAAATCAATATCCCTATCCGGTGGCATACCAGGAAGGTCTGCAGGAAACACATCCAGAAACTCGCGAACTATCGAAACAGACTCAATCGAAGGTACTTTGGAAGTATCATCCCTAAGATGTGCCAAAAAGTCTAAACAACCTTTACTAACCATCCTCCTAGCGCAAAGAAAAGAGATAATACGGACTGGGGTGGAGGTGTAGTCACCCTCCTACACTAGAGGATCTGTCCCAGGCTTGGCCAATGTCACAGTTTTAGCATTACAATCTAAGATTGCAAAATTTGGGGAAAGCCAAGTCATACCCAGAATTACATCAAAATCAACCATTTCTAGGATAATCAAATCCACATGAGTGTTGCTCCCCACAAAAGTCACAAGACAAGACCTATACACCTTCTCAACTATCACAGACTCACCCACAGGAGTAGAGACACGAATAGGCATGTCAAGCAAATCACAATGTAAATCAAGACCAGTAGCAAATGAGGAAGATACGTATGAAAATGTGGATCCAGGATCAAATAATACAGAAGCCATGAAATCACAAACCAAAAGATTACCTGTGATAACAGCATTAGATGTCTCTGCTTCATACCTTCCGGGGAAAGCATAACAATGGGCCCTATCACCTGTCTGCCCGTTGCCCCTACCATGTTGGGCCGCAGTAGCTCCAGCTTGCCCGCCACCCCGGCTGATTTGGTGACCACCATTACCTTGGCCACCACGCCCTCCAGAATGGCAGCCTCTCCCATGACCACCTCTACCTCTAATTGTTGGGGGTCTGTAACTCTGTTTTGGACAAAACCTCCTAATATGTCCAGTCTCTCCACATCCATAACACTCTCTGGAGTCAAGCATAGGCCTCTGTGAGAACGGCGAAGTCTGGGGATAACCTCCAACCGCTCTCATACGAAGCTTAGGGTGAGCAAACCATACCATTCACCTTAGAGCCCCGCCTAGGAGTCTGTGGACATCCATTTACATCATTTGTTTGAAAAGCTCTCATGAGATCTCGTTAACTCAGAGAAATGCTGACCGGTCTGCGATGGACCCCCAGCTACAGCCTGTAGTGAAGACTGAATAGGTCGGGCTGGGTAACCTCCTGAACTCTGCCCTCTGGAGTAAGAACCACTAAACTCACCTCCCGTACGGAACTTCTTAGATGTCGACGCCATGGTGAAGTTGTCTGGCTTCACCCCCTCCACCTCTATCACAAAATCAACCACTTCCTGAAAGGATTTTGCTGCAGCAGCTACCTGTAAGGCTGGGATCTGCAACTCTGACCTCAATCCTTTCACAAAACGGTGAATCCGTTCTTGGGAACTGAAGCAAATCTGGGTGGCATACCTGGATAGTGCACGGAATTTAGCCTCATAAGCAGTAACAGACATCCTGCCTTGCTCGAGACTAAGGAACTCATCTCTCCTCCTATCCCTTAAAGGCCGGGGTATATATTTCTCCATCAATAGGCTAGAGAATAATGCCCAAGTTAGAGGTGGTGCCTGTGCGGGTTGATACTCAACATACGACCGCCACCACATTTTGGCATTTCCCTGAAACTAATAGGTCACAAACTCAACACCGAATCGTTCCACTATGTCCATCTTATGTAGCAGTTCGTGACAATCAACCAGAAAATCATAGGCATCCTCAGATTCAGCACCCTTGAAGACTGGAGGTTTCAACTTCAAGAACTTAGTGAAAAGTTCATGCTGATCACTCGTCATTATAGGCCCTGTAGTCAATCGAGGAAACGTGCCTACTCCCAATGAGGCATCCATGCGGGGAGCCATAGCAGCTGCATGTTGTACTCCCGGAACCTGAGGTGCTGGTGCAGAAAACACTGGAGGTGTCTGGCCTTGATCAGATAACCCGCTAAGATAAGCAAGAACCTGGTTAATCATCTCTGGGGTAGGTTGGGGTGGTAATTCCTCATCTTGCACTTGCTCATTTTCCCCTTCTTCACCCTCTCTCACTACCTCATCAGTCGGTGGAGGAGTCACCGCCCTATCACTAGTTGGACCAGGTGTTCGTCCTCTACCTCTAGAGGGCGTCCTCCTGCGACCTCTACCACGGCCTCTTGCCACTGCTCCTCCTCGAGCTACAGCCCCAATGGTTGGCTCAGACGCACCCTGTCTTGCCGGTGTTGGTGTTTGCACAGTCGTTGCTCTTGTTCTTACCATCTGCGAAATAGAGTGAGGATGTCAGATACCAATTTGTATCACCTAGTTACCAATTGGATCCAAGTAATAGCACGAAAGGAAGAAAGAATGGAATTTTCCTAACGTCCTATAGCCTCTCAGAGAAAAGTAAGGGCGTCCCCCTACCGTTCCTCAAGACTCTACTAGACTCGTTCTTGTGTGAAGAGACCAACGAACCTAAAGCTCTGATACCAAGTTTGTCATGATCCAAAACGAGCCGCGAGTGGCACCCACACTTATCTTACTAGGTGAGCGAACCAACAAATCTAAACCCCAACATTTACCAATATTTCAACCATAAGAAACAAAATAAAATGCGGAAGACTCAAAACTCATTAATATAACCAATAAAAAAGCTTCTAAAGTTTATCAACTATTATCCCCAAAATCTGGAAGTCATCACACCAAGAACATCTATCCTCAAATTTCTAAATCTAAGAGTATCTAGGAACTAAAATAAGTAAAAGGAAAGTCCATGTCCGAACTTCAAGACATCAAGACGTTAAAGAGAGAATCCAGTCCGAGCTAGGAGTAATAGCTCACCCTGAAGTCTGATGTGCTGGAAACTGGCTAGAGTTGAGGACGAGTCGAAGTCGATGGCACGCTTGCTGCACTCCACAAATAACAAAGAAGAAAATTACAAGTAGGGGTCAGTACAAGGAACACGTACTGAGTAGGTATCATCGGCCAACTCAAAATAGAAAGCAATATATATCAAGTAACATTATAAAATCAACTACAATACTCAACAGGTGGCAACAACAAGTACAAGAACCATGGGCAACAACATCAAGCGCACCTATGAGGACTCAAGCCTCCACACCATACTCATTTGGGACATAGGTTCTTCAAAATTGAGTATATTAACATGATTCAAGATTACTTCTCTTTATTCTTATCGTGTCGGAACGTGACACTCCGATCCCCTAATTCTACGTGTCAGAACGTGACACCCGATCCCCTAATACTACATGTCAGAACGTGACATCCGATCCCCTAATACTACGTGTCGGAACGTGACACCCGATCCCTTAATTCTACCTAATACTACATGTCAGAACGTGACATCTGATCCCCTAATACTACGTGTCGGAACGTGACACCCGATCCCTTAATTCTACGTGTCGGAACGTGACACCCGATCCTCTAATACTACGTGTCGGAACGTGACACCCGATCCCCTAATACTACGTGTCGGAACGTGACACCCGATCCCCTAATCTCATTAATTTTATTTCATCAAGTATTCGTTATGCCAAGTCGTCAACTTAACAGAGAGCATTCAAGATTAAAGGTTCAACAGTATCAACATTCTAATCCTTCACAATTACACAATTACAACATACAAACCCACAATCAAGCATATAGAAGACTTTACAATACCACCCAATACATATCAATCGCTATTAAGAGTTTACTACGAATAGCATAAACCATAACCTACCTCCACCGAAGAATTGCGGTCACCAAGTTACTTCTCAATGCCTTTGGTTTCCTCTTCGCTTCTCCCTTTTGTCGCTCGTTCTCCCTCTCTTCCTGTTCTTTTTATTTTTCCTCTCCCAATTCTTTTTCTTTTACCCTAATTATCAAATAATTAATTATAAAAGATGATAAAAGTAACCCACTATCTATTTCAAGTTTACCTCTTTTAACCCCCAAGTAAATGACTTATTAAACTTACCCCACTAGTTTCATAAAGTTTGTCATGAAAGGTCCAAAACACCCCTTAAAACTTTTAGCAGAATTCTGACCCAGTCGAGGTTACGCGACCTGTGACGGCCCGTCGTGCCTATGACGGTCCGTCCTGCACGTCCGTCACAAGATTCAGAGAATTAAACTTTCTATAGGGTTTGTGACGATCCGTCGTATCTACGACAGTCCGTGCTGCAGCTCCGTCGCGGAGTTCAGAGAGTCGCTCCCAGTACCCAAATTTCAGAGTTGAAGTGTTTTGGCATGAAGACGCTCGACGGTCCGTCGTGACCATGACGGTCCGTCGCCTGATCCGTCGACCCAGCCAGTTATTTTCAAAAATACTTTTTACTGCTCGGACCTACTAAACAGGTTTTTACATTATATAACATAGTTTAATTTGAATCAACATAGTTTGAGAAATATATAAGAACTTTTGAAATTCATAATTTTAAACAATTACTTGAATCTAGGATCAATTGTAAAATAGTTTTTCTACTTCCATAAAATAAGTTTTAAGGGTTTATATACACTACTCTTCTCTCACTTGTGACATCATAACGTGTATGTTGTCATTGTTATTAATCTGAAAAAAATATAAGTCTATCCAAATTAGGGAATTATTCTTTTCACTGTATTTTTGTTTTTTTGGTTAACTATTAGGTTATAATCCTATGTAAAAATTATACGCGAAGAATTCTTTTTACACAAAATTGTAAAGATAAAAAACAAAGTTTCGCTTCTTTTTGGTCCAATGAAATAAAGTTTTCGACCCCTCAACCTATAAATTAGCCAATTTTCAACTATATATCTGAATATTGCGGGGTTCTATTACACCTTAACCTTTTATTTTTTATATTTTACATATATGTTTGTATACACGAACTAAATGGGCCTATTTTACTTAATTTTATTCTCACTTCTTTTGACTTATTTTTGAACTAGAAAACTTAGCCGCACTACGCATAATATAAGAAAATATTAAATTTATTACTATTTTTTATGTTTTATAAAACTATAGTAATATTATTAATGTTTTTAACGATTTTTTCAATACTCAAATCCATATAGTAATATTATTAACGTTTCGAACGATTTTTTCAATACTCAAATCCAAATAAATTATATTGCATATTCTAATACTTATATATGTAATTTTTACTTAAATTCATTAGACATTGATTTTATATATATAAAAAAGAATCCTTAAATTGACATAATCAACCACTTAGTCTTTAATGTTAGAGTTGTAATAATTTATAATTTATCAGTTTAGTATCCATTTAAGTGCGTTCTTTTACATAATTATGACATGGTAGTGAAAATAAAAATAATAGATTTACCAGAAAAAAGAAGGATATATACTCTCCTATTGGAAAAATCTTTTTGTCCGGAAAATTTGATTGGAAAGAGATTTTTTCTATGTAATTTTACTTTTTAAAAATATTTTTATTATTTTATCTTTAATACCTTTTATTAAAAATTTGAAAAAAGATCGATTTATTTTAAAAGAAAAAAATATTTGTTATGAAACTATATAAATTTAGAAGAAGAAGAAAGTAGGGAGAAGATAAAAGACTTCTTATTTCTTTTGAAGTATATTCAGGATTCATAGATCTTTCACAAATCTTCTTTACAATGAAAGAAAACCCTTTATTTATAGGGAAAACCTTACTTGGTCCCCAAGTAGGATTCCTAACCATATCCTACTAGGACTCCACATAATTAGACATTCACTATAATACAAATTGTTTATAACACTCCCCCTTGAATGTCGATAGATTATGTGCCTCGTTAAAACCTTACTAGATAAAACCAGTGGGAAAATAATCTAGTGAAGGAAAAAGAGCACACATATATAATAATACGCATTGTGGATGCCTCATTAAAAACCTTACAAGGAAAACCCAGTGGGACAAAACCTTGTGAGGAAAAAAAAGTACATCGCGTATTAACTCCCCCTAATGACAACATCAATTCAGAGACTAGAATCTTCGTTTTCCAAGCTTGTGCATCATCTTCTTGAAAGTTGTAGTTGATAGAGACTTGATGAATAAATCAACAATAATGTTACTTGAACATACATCTTGCATGTTGATATCACCATTCTTGTTAGCTCATGAGTAGAAAAACCTTGACGAAATATGTTTTCTTCTATCTACTTTTATGAATCTTTCCTTCAAGATCAAAGATTTCTGCAAGTTCCTTACTTTAACTTCTTTAAGCAAATAATCTATTGCCTTTTGAAAACTCTTCAAGAGTTTCAATTCTAGTTATCAACTTGCATAACAATATTTGTATATGCTTCATGCATTTTGAATCGATTTAATCTTTATAAAGATTATAAAAAAGTTCTCCAAAAACTTGCACATACTTTAGATTTTGAATCCTTCATGACTTTTCATATTAATTTTGTCAAGTGATAACATTCAATATTAAATGTATGATATATTCTAGTGACTAGATTGCAAGTCAAATAAGCTTTACACTCACCAAGATGCATCATTCCACTTTTCACTTGATAATTATTTCTATAGAATCATGCTTTAATAGATGTAGAATTCATATCCTCATAATCTTTTACAATATTGCGCGCTATTGTATTAAAGATATCGTCAACGATATATCATTTTGTATCGATTCACAATACGAAAAAACTTATTGAGATCTCATCACTTCATTATTTTTAGGTAGCTACCCCTCTCATGAGGTTTTATAAAGTGTTATGTCGTAGGCTCTCCAAGAGCAAATTGTCTCCTTATTATGATCATTTTGATTCTTTGATCCTCCCCCTTTTTCAAGGATTATTTTATTTAGAATTTATTAGTGTATCATGCTTCATGTATGTCATAGACTTTATCCTTAAAGGGACATTCAATGGGAGTATTTACAACTTTTGTGTTGCTTCTAATCTCCCCTTTATGTTAGACAACCTAACATATATCTCAATCTTTTGGAGAATTTATCTTTGTGCATCATAGTATATCCATTAATCATATATTGAACATCAAAATTATCAGATGAAAACTATTTGGTCCCTGACCATAAACCAATTAACAGAAAAATTGATCATAACTTATTGGTTTGATTCATACAATTATGTTTGTATGTATTATCATAATTCAGATCAACATATGAAACTTTATTTTCATAAGCAATGATTCACTATATGAGATATTTAATGTCACATCATCTTATATATTTATCAATATTATCAAGATGAATTATCTTGATTTCATATTCTGATAGTTGTGCTCTAAACTCAATTATTTTTCACAAACAATTTTGTGAATGTCAAACTACTGGTTGACAACAAACGCACATGTAATTATCTTATAGATGCATCTTTTTATCATGTCACATGATAGGTGAATGGGCCCATATTCACCTTTTATACTATTCAGAATTTAGGGATTTAGTCCCAACTTTAGTTGATCCAATCAACTTTATCACGAGAACAAATAACGTAAAGAATTCTTGAAGAATCTTCTAATTTTTAATGTATATCCATTACTCAGTATGTACATCTTTGGGATGACCAAATTATTCATGCCAACTAATAAAATTATTAGTACTCGTAAACTCCAAGTTTACTACGTCATGTACCTTTTGCTTTAGTAAATTTCTGATTTACTATTATATGAGTGAATTTCAATTTTATTAATCCAAGAGTAATTTTTAGATTTATTTCTTCTCAATTACTTCATCCTTTAGGTGAGTCATGATCCCATCATTGAATGAACTAATCTAAAGAAAATTGTGCATGTAACATATTATTTATGCCAATATTTTTACAAACATCAAGCTGCGAGATAATAATAGGCACACATGAGACCATATAGAAGAAACATTTATTACGACCATTAAATGTCTAAACAATCCACTAGGTGGATGACTAGGTCCACAAATATTTATATACGTTTCTAGAACGCAAAGAATTCAATCTCAACTTTCGTTTATGATGGTCTCACAATTAGCTTGCCTTGCTAACAATCATTACAAGAAAATTCACATCTAGCATGGTGACTTATCACCTCATTCACTTTAAAGAATGGATCTGTATTTTTACCATTTATCACATGCTATCATTCTTCATGAATGGAACACAATCATCTAAGTACATCAAATTTTGATAACTTAGTACCTCATTCCATATTCATGTGCATCATTTAATCAATTGTCTTCTTTTAGACATTTATGCACTGCTACATTCACTTTGGGGAATGGATCTGCTTTAACGAGATATATTTCATTACTAATTTTATCAAAAAATCATTATTACCCTTAGTCATCATAATATCATCAATATTGTGTAATGAGACTCAAACCCAACGTCTTATGTCATAAATCAATGAGGGACTTGAATCCAACATCTTTCATCACAAAGCATCAAGACTTCTGATGTCTTACCCTCTTGGTGCGATTGAACGTAAATCAATCGTCTTATTCTTTTGGTGTAATATAAATTAAATTCACTGTCTTACCCACAATGAGGCTCAACCTCAAACTTTTAAAAATAATTACAACTTTATCACTTTTGATGATCATTAATATAATTATATATTATAATTATACACAAAACTGAGACTAATGATTTCTTATAATCAACGGTAGCAGTTATAGATATAGTTTAATAGATCACGTATCTCATGTAGAGATTGAAAACATATCTTTCACTAAATTGTGCTTATTTTATTATTAAAATAAATTAATGAATTCTTTTTCGAGTCGATTAAATTAAACGTATAGAAAGTCGACAAGTTTCTTTAAATACTTACTTTAGATAATACTTTCAGATCTGTTACATAAATAAATATAACATAAAGATAAATCATACCTTGAAGATATAAGAACCTTATTGCATAAGGTATGCAAGATATCTTTTGCACCTACTCTGTCTTCTTCATAATTCTTTAAGAATAGTTTAATCGTGCTGATAACGTGTTATGAAACTATATAAATTTAGAAGAAGAAGAAAGTAGGGAGAAGATAAAAGACTTCTTATTTCTCTTGAAGTATATTCAGGATTCATAGATCTTTCACAAATCTTCTTTACAATGAAAGAAAACCCTTTATTTATAGGGAAAACCTTACTTGGTCCCCAAGTAGGATTCCTAACCATATCCTACTAGGACTCCACATAATTAGACATTCACTATAATACAAATTGTTTATAACAATATTATAGTTTTTAAATTTTTTTGATCAAATTCTTGCCAAATTTCTAGCCATTTATCACTTCTCATACCTATTATATTATATAAATAAAACAACAGTTAAAACATTTGTGCAATGTTTAGTTTACGTTGTTTCCACTAAAAATCTTATTTTCTAATATAAATGCATAAAATGTAGAACTAATATGCAAATTTTCTTCTTCTTTCTTCTTTTACATTGTTCTTAGCAAGTAATGCAAAGTTATAGTGACCCAAGAATTGATCTTTTCAAGACTACTTTTTTTGCCACCCTAATAATTTTAATAATGTTATGTATCATGTGATGTATTCCATCTATTTAAAAAAGAATGACATCCTTTTTTTTAGTCAGTTCAAAATGAATGACCTCTTTCTTTTTTTTTGGTAACATTTTAATTATAATTTTTCACATGACATGTTTAAAACCACAAGATTGAAGAATAATTTTGTACATTTGACATAACTTTAATTTAGGACCACAAGATTCAAAAGTCTTCTTTATTTTCTTGAACTCTATGTCAAGTCAAACCATGTCATTCTTTATGAAACGTAGGAAATAATATTTTCATAAATAAATAAAATCGATCTTTGAATGAAAAATTAGGTCTCAAAAATTGGTATTTTCTAAATCTCGAAGATCAGCTATAATTGTGAAAAAGAAAATGTTTCATGATTCTCCTTACTAGAGGAAGGTGAAAAGAATGAGTGTACATACGTTATTTTTGAGAATAAATTGACATGGAGGATAAATTTCAAGCTCCGCAACTAGATCTAGTTGACCTTGCAATTTTATATATCGTGAATAAAATAATTTTGAACCTTGAATTTCATAGCGAATTTTTTTTAGAGAAGATGAGAAATCCTAAAGGTTCAAGATTTTTGAAATGGAAGTTACTATTGAAGCTTTGAAATTAAAGACAATTATTCCCAAGTTTCAAGCTTTTAAAATGACAGAAGAAAGGAAGAATATGGAAGATATGTGGGATAAAAATCGCTTAGAAATGCAAGTTGTAATTTGAAGCCTTATTTTAGGCTGATTTGGACTTATATGTGGATTTCAAAATGTAGATAATGTGTTTCAGATGCATCCTTACGCGCCTAAAGGAGGTGTATTCACCTTCTTGGACATGTCAGTGTTTAAGGGTTACAAAATATTAAAAATAAAAAGTTTTACGGATAATAGGACTCCGTGAAGTATTAATTGTAGTTGAGAATTGACTTAATATGTTATGGAGGCATTTGACCATTTTCTCAAATTAGTTCTAAAATAATGGATCAAGATACTTTGAAGCTCTAGAGAAGAAAAATCATTTAGAAAAATGAGACCTTAAACATCAAAAGGGAAAAATTACAGAAAAAATGGTGTGAAATTTAACTTCTACACAATTCTATTGCTTAAATTTTTTAATTATCTTAAGTAGTACATATTATAATTCATATAATTGAAGGTTGTCTTTGATATTATATAATTGAAGGTTGTTTTTGATATTTTATTAAAAAATATACAATAACCCAAAGTCCTTTCTAGTCATTGATATAAGGTCAAGAAGATTTATTATTCCATTCAAAATGTGAAGGGTGTGTTAATAAATTTGGTTGAATGATTTTATTAGAGGAAATTAATAAGTTAAGTGACTTTATTGATGTAAAATAAAATTTGATAATTTTACTACATATTTTATTATAATTGAATGATCTTTTGAGATATTTACTTAAAAACAGAATATAACATAATGGGCGACAAGACGAATCTATGTGAATGGGTGGGATGCCACAACACCTGATATATATATATATATATATATATATATATATATATATATATAGACACGTCTGTGTAAACGTATGATAATATATTATAAATTACAATTGTCACTCATTAAACAAAGTTTTGAATCGTGTAATTGGCAATAGACTTTATATTGAACGTTAGGGTCAAGGGTCCGAAACCCCTTGATAACACTAATTTTTTTACGCCTTACTTCCCCATTAGTACTTTTTTATTTTTTATTTATTTATCTATTAACTATTTTTTGTGTGTGTATTATACGTTAAATAGGTAAATCACCCGTACTTCGGGCGAGATTGAACTATTTCAGTAAGCTTACATATGATCATTCGATAATATTTGTATTTTAGATACATACAACATATTGTCAAGAACATTTATCTTAAGCCAAAATGTTTGATCATATATCTTAAAGTTCTATATTTTTTGAATTATGTTTTTGTTATACAAAAATTATGAGTCATAGAGAGATTTTAAGTATAAGAAAGAAGTCTAAGAAAATATCTATGGAAATAGTGTGTCATAAGTAATGAAAATTTCTAAATTCCAAGAAGTTGTAAAAAGCCTCAAACAACAACACTCCCAAGTAAAGTGGAGCATCACTTCCATACAAGAACATAATTAACTGAATTCAAATGGAGGACCTTCGACTTCTTTCTTAGTAATCTCTTTTTTATTATAATATGTTATATTATGTATATGTTAAAAATGACCCTAAAATTGTTAGTATCATAAATGTTTTTCTTCGTTATCTCATAATAGTCATTACTATTACTTATTTTTTATATCACTGCCCCCAACTTATTTGAAATTGAACCATAGTTATTATTTTTATACTATGCAGTTACAAAAAGTTAATACAATTATCAACCAATCAATAGGTGTCATCTGAATGAAACTGTTCACAACTAGATATTAACCAAAAATTTTACAAGTTACATGTTAAAATCTCGCTGCATAATTTCGTGAGCACTTGAACTCACCAATATCCACAAATAATAATAAAGACGACTTTACTTTTTCAACAATAAAGAAGAAAAAAGTCATGTTGCTTAACATATTTTAAAAAAATATAATCGATTGGGCTGTAATCAAGTTTACAGTTCAAAAATTTAATTGAAAGAGGAAAAAAAATCACCAAAATAGAAAAAAGAAATTGCAATAGATACATAAATCACTATGACTTACCATGAAAGATTAAGCTTAGTAAAGTAGGAGGAAGAAAATTTTGAGGAATGAAACACACTTCATATAAAGCTTAATTAACGTATTTGAATTTGACTTCATATAGCGAAAACACCTACAAATAATAGTGGTAGAACTAAAAGTTTTGTTTATTAATGAACAAATTTTAATGGATTCAACCATTTCAACAACATTATTAGTTATGGACTGAAAGGTGCTAGAGTAGTAATATCACATTGCACTTAAAATCAATTTTGATCTTTATTTATATGAAGAAACCTATAGAAAGGGAACAGAAGAGAAGATCGATTTTCAATCATCCTTGCTGAAATTTTTAACAAAGTTAAAAAAAGTCACCAAAATAGCAAAAATAAATAGTTATAGTTACATGAATCACTATTACTCATAGTAGACTTTAGCTTCCTAAAATAGGTGGAAGAAAACTTTGAGGAATTAAACAAACTTCAAAAGAAACTAACGAATTTGAATTCGACTACCCTATAGCTGAAAAGCCCCTACAAATAATAATGGGAGAAAATTCCTCAATTTATAGACAACAAAGGATAGTGTAAACAAATATTATTTGTACCTTATTGAAAGGATAACAACTCTTTAAAAAAGTTACAACCCTTTGAAAAGGTCACAACCTTTCATAAAAATCATGACTCTTCATAAAAGTCACAACTTTTTTAAAAATAAAAGTCACAACTTTTCAGGAAAGGGAAAACTAGTTTTGGAAATAAATAAATTTAAAGGGAATTCTGATTTGCCGTGGTGCCACACATTGGAGGGCATATGATTTTCTTATACTATGGCTGGCAGCGAGTGCGGAACCAAAATTGTCGGACTGGTAGTTACCGAAACCGGAATCCACCAGCCGGAATCGTATAGGAAACGGGACAGACCGGTACCGGTAGTTTCAAGATTTTCACTGTTTCCGTCCCGTTCTGCCAGGGACCCTGTACGAAATCGGACCGGACCGGACCGGATTCCGGGTTTTGACCGGTTATAATTTTTATTTTTTTTCTAAAAAATTATTAAAATTAATTAAAAATTTAAAATTAATTATTTAAAATTAATTAACAATTAAAAAATTAAAATTATTTTTTTAAAGTTAACAAATTATACTTTTCAAACTTTTAAAGTTAATTATTTATACTCCATAAACATCAAATTTTTAAAGTTTGTAAAACTTTAAATTTTAAAGAATTAAAGTTTAAAGTTTGAAAGTTTAATAGTTTAAAGTTTGAATAATTTATATTATATAAATTTAAATTTTTATATTTTTAGTTTAAAATTTCAAAGTTTTAAAGTTTGAAAATTTAAAATTCAAAGTTTTAAAGTTTGAAAATTTAAAATTCAAGCTTTAAAAGTTTGAAATTTAAATTTTCAAACTTTTTAGTTTTAGAAGTTCAAATTTCAAACTTTAAAAAATATAAAAGGGATAATGCACAAGTACCCCCTTAACCTATGCCCGAAATCCCAGAGACACACTTATACTATACTAAGGTCTTATTACCCCCCCTGAACTTATTTTATAAGTAATTTTCTACCCCTTTTTAGCCTACGTGGTACTAGTTTAAAAAAAAAGTCAACCTTCGTTGGGCCAACAAGATAGTGCCACGTAGGTCGAAAAGGGGTAAAAAATATTAATAAAATAAGTTCAGGGGGTAATAGGACCTTAGTATAGTATAAGTATGTCTCTGAGATTTCGGTCATAGGTTGAGGGGGTACTTGGGCATTATCTCAATATAAAAGTTTAAATTTCACAATAATAAAAATTAAATTTAATGCAATAATAATAAAAAATTAAGGCGAATAGCCTAGACTTATATTAATATTAATTTGATAGTACAATTTGATCTACAAAAATATTAGTAAAGTATTAAAAGATCTAATCTACAAAGCCACCTTCTAGGAAGGATTCTGTTTGAATTAGATCTTGATTATCATACTCAAGTAATATACAATTAATCATTTAAATTTAATAGTCGATGCTACAATAGAGATCCTTTCTTAAATCATTTAACATTTCTATAGTAACATGATTGGGAATTGGTTGAATAGATATTCTCAATTGTTTTAATCCCGTTGTCACTATAATCTTGCATTATTTCATCACGTCACTTTGAAATTTGGTCGATAGTGGTTCACGACCCAAATTTCTTCTCTCGGCATTAATCCAATCTCTAAATAATACCGATATCTCCAAGCTATCTGCAGCTAGTGAATGCCTATGCTTTCCAATTTGAAACCTTGCTGCACTAAAAATGCCTTCCGAAGCTATTGAAGATGCTTAAATAGCTAATATATCTCGAGCCACCGGTTGAAATTTTGAAAGTCCTTTGCCGCGATTTCTTCACCATGCTAGAACATCTTCAGTAGGTTTTGTATTTTGATTAACATATGCCTCAAAATCATTTCTTTCATAAGTTCAAGATAAGAATCTAAATAATCATCAATATTATATTCATTAAGTCTATTCCTAGAACTTTCAGGTTCTTGATCACTTGATAAATTTATATTAGAATTGTATAAGTCATACAATTTTCTAGGTTCAAATTTTATGCTATCTTTAACTTCTTGACAACTAGGAATTTCATCTTTTTTACTATCAATATCCAAGTTAAAATATATTTTATCAACTATCTTAGATGCACTTACATTTTTGTAATGAGGGTTTAACAAACAAGCGGTTAAATAAATTTGAGAAATAGGAATATTATTGTAAAACTTAAGAGCAAAAGAAGAAGAGAAGAAGAATCTATCTATCTATCTATCTATCTATATATATATATATATATATATATATATATATATATATATATATATATATATATATATATATATATAAATGAGGATCATAGAGGAGGTGATGTGGCACATCTCTATGACCTCCATTCATTTTTTTTTTTTCTTTGACATTTTTTCTTATTTTTTCAATTATTTTTTTCTTATGAATGTATACCTCTTTAGTTATATAAATTCTATTATTAAATTAGTATTAATAATATTCATAACCCTCAAACCTTTCATATTCATAACTTCTTAAACCTATCATATTCATAACTTCTAATTATTTAATGTGAAAGGTTACATTAACACTATAAAATCACACTAAAATTGTGTGTTATTTTGAGTCCTCTTTGGGTAGAGAATTAGTGAAAGAAATGTTACAATATTTTTAAGCTTTGAGGTGCTTTATTTGTTCAAATATTATTTAATATATTACATTTAATTAGAAAATAATATGTCATCATATTTTTATTTCTTCTAGGTAAATTATTTTGTTTTGTTATTTTTGAAATTTATTTTATGACTAATAATGCATTTGTTATTATTTTTCTTGACTCTTGTACATATGATGAAATGATAACATCAAGCGATGAAGATTAATGGATTTTGAGTTATATATATTGACTATTTGTCAAAAATGATTATGTAGGAGAATTAATGATTAAATGTAATTTTCCCTTATTCTTTATGAGATATAATATTTTATTTTGTTAACTTTGAGATTCATTTTAGGACTAATAATTTATTTGTTATTATTTTTCTTTGAGTCTTGTATATAGGATGAAATGAAAATATCCAGAGATGGATATTAATTGATTATTCTTTATTTTTTTAGGTCCTTAAGAAGTAATGTTTCTATTATATTATTTCCTTATGAATTATTTATGTTTTGTCAAAAATGATTATATGTGTTTAAATGCAATTTTCTCCCTACTCTTTATCTTTTTCTTCTTTTGGTAGATAACTTTTTAGCTTATTTAATCAGATTTGCCGATTAAAGAAGATCTATCTATAATGAAAATGGTTAGACATTCTTACATAATTTGAGTTTACAAGAAAAAATAATTTAATATGTCTAATATAGTTACAACTCTTTCTTTGTTGAATCATACATTTAATATTATTTGTTTATGTTCATGAAGATAGAAATCCTGAATTTTTGTAAGGAAAATATCTAATTTATTCTCCTTAGACCTCTATATGATTCTTAGATAATTTAACTATATTATAATGATAAACCTCTTCAAAAATAATTATTTGTTAAGGTAAATTCATCTCTCACTTTTTTATTAACAATATTAGTTTATTGTGTTTGTGGCTTGTAATATTTTAAAACATAGAATAGAAGTAGAAAATGAGTAAATGAATATCGATATGCTACTTAAAGAAATACGTACATATACTTTCATAGTCCGGTGAAACAATTTTTATTAACAAAAATGATAGAACATAAGAATGTAAAGTTAATTTATAATTTTGAAAATACACATGGTTTTATTAAAAATAAATTATTTATTAATATGTAAAATTGCAATTCTTAAATTTTTGATTTTTGTTGTTTTCTTAGAAGATTTCAAGTTGTTTATGAATAAGTCTTTATATTTTCATATTTGTTATTTTTCGGAAGTTCTTAAGTTATTTCAAAATTACGATTAATTGATAATTTTAAAAATTTAGTAGTTCCTACCTTTCTATTAACTTATAATAAAATATTTGTCTCAATAACTCTAATTTGTTTGTCTTTTCATTTTCAATAATTTATGTTCTTTATTAGTGTAATAATATACAAATATTACTCTTATTATGTTACAAAAGTTCAAAGTCATATTATTAATCCTCTTAATTACTGTGACTTTTTATTCTTAGAAATTTATTATATTAAATGGAATATTTTTATTTAAAATGTGAAATATAGTTTTTAATATTTTGTGTTTAAGCCAAAAAAAATTAAAAGAAATATGAATTTTGTATGTGTCATTTTCTTGAATCTTTTTTTTATAGTTAATTCTCTCTTTTGTTCTCTTTTATGTTATTTTTAAGTTCTACATTTTTTTCCAATATAAGTTGTCCCAAAAATAATTGGATATCTAAACCTAAGTATAATGATAATGATAATAATAATAATAATAATAATAATAATAATAATAATAATAACAACAACAACAACAATAACAATAATAATAATTATGAAATTTAACTAATTAAGATTGTTAAACTTTTATTTATTTAAAATTAAATTATTAAGAAGTTATTAATACAAATATTAAATTTTTCTAATATTGTACAACAAGAATAATAAAAACATGTGATGATTGGGTCATGAGGAGGACAAGTAATAGCAATTGAGGATAACGATTTATAGTAGTGTTGACTAACTATATAGTCATGAATACTAACTATTAATAGCAATCCGAGTTATACATTGTCGAAAAATTATACTAAAAAAATATAATTTAAAAAATTACAAATAAGAATAAACTAATGATTATATTTCAAGTTTACATAAATATATATAAATTATACTAAGAAAATCTCAAACAAAAAAGAAAAAATGATCACAAGTTTACATTTAAGTAGTTCTAATATTACCCATTTCTTATTACCTTCCCTTTTTCTCCATAAAATTTATTTTTGATATTTAACTTTTCGAAGTTCACATATATTGATTCCTTAATAAATTCATATTTAATCTAAATATTTTTCACAACTTCTCTTCTATAGAATTATGTAATTAAAAAAAATTCTTTTTATTAAAGTAATTATTGATATTAATATGTAATTTTATTTTAATTCTTTTCATAACCGCGCGAAGCGAGACTAAGTACACTAGTATAAGACAATAGAGGAACAATATAAGTTTTCTTACTTTATTTCTTTCAAGTGTATCAACATTGTTCTCAAAATCACTATTTATAGGATTACTTTGAGGAATACCAAAGAGTGTCATAAACATCACATAAAACCTTGAGAATTACTACTCATTATGGAGGAAATAAAGTTAGGAGTTATGCTCATCTATTTGACCACCTTATCAACAATATTACTACCAATAAAGGATGAAATTAACCTAGGAGTTATGGTCATCCATTTGACCACATTATCAACAACATTACACTCATAAAGAAGGGAATTAACCAAGGAGTTATGGTCATCTATTAATCCACAAAATGATTTACAACACTCCTCCTTGGATGACCATTGAGATATAATATGCCTCGTTAAAACCTTACTAAGAAAAAACCGTGTGGAAAAAAATCTTAGTGAAAGAAAAAAGAGTACACATATCTTGTTATACACTTTATTTGCTGCCTCATTAATAACCTTGCCAGAAAAATCCATTGGGATAAAACTTAGGCCAAGGGAAAAAGAGTGCAGCGCGTAGTTTATTCCTCCTGTTGCAAACATCATTTAATTTCTTTGAGATGACGCATTCCAATCTTGGATACCAAATTTTTAAATGTTGAGGTTGGTAATGCTTTAGTGAACAGATCTGCCAAATTATCAACTGAGCGAGTTTGTTGAACATTTATTTCACCTTTCTTCTCAAGATCATGAGTAAAAAAAAATTTTGGTGAAAGGTGTCTGTTCTATTTCCTTTAATGTATCCTCCCTTTAGCTGAGCTATACATACAATATTGTCTTCGTATAATGTAGTTGGAATATCCTTTTTTCAAAGAAAAACCACACATTTCTTGAATATGTTGAGTTATTGATCTCAACAAAACACACCCCCGACTTGCTTCATGGATGACTTTTATTTCTGCATGAATTGAAGAAGTATTGACTAATGTTTGCTTCATTGAACGCCAAGATATAGTTGTGCCTCCATATGTAAATAAATAGAATGTCTGAAATCAAGCTTTATGTTGATCAGAACAATATTCAACATCTTCATAACCAATAATTTCTGACTTGGATTCATTAGAATAAAATAATCCCATATCAATAGTTCCTTTAAGATATCTGAGTACTTGTTTTACTCCATTCCAATGTATCTTTGTAGGGGCCAAGCTGAATCTTTCCAATAAACTTACTGCAAAACAAATATTTGATCGAGTATTATTAGCAATATACATTAGTGCCCCAATAGTACTAAGATATGTAGTTTCATCACCAAGAAGCTCTTCATCATTTTCTCGAGGTCAAAATGGATCCTTATATATGTCAAGAGATCTCACAACCATTGGGGTACTCAATGGATGTGATTTATCCATGTAAAATCACTTTAAAACCTTTTCTGTGTATGTTTATTGATGGACAAATATTCGATTTTTCAAATGCTCAATCTGTAGGTCAAGACAAAATTTTGTTTTACCAAAATCTTTCATTAACCACTCAACAAATTTTGAAAGCTCATTAGGAGTACCAATGATATTTAAATCATCAACGTACACAACTATTATAACAAAATAAGATCCAGACCTTTTTATAAATAGGGTCCTGATTGTTTTAATCCATACAAGGATTTTTGAAGCCTTATCAAACAACTTTCTTGCGAATTTTTATATGCTTCAGGTACATCAAATGCTTCAGTGTCAAATCCGGATTAACCCTCTAGACGTAACCGGCGTCGTCGTCTATTGTAAGGACTAAGACTAGCCTCTTAATCTCATGTCATTACATTCATAGGTTGAAATGCGAAAAAATTCAAAACTTTCATTATAACTACTTGGAGGTTTGCATAGACCTCTACATACACACAATATATAATCATATCGAGTATACATAGACCTTTCATATAGGAAGGTTACATATACTTCTACATTTATTGCACATACTTATATATATAAAGTATGAAAATAGTCTCAATGATTGTCTCATCTCATACCATCTAAACGATTATCACTATATAGGCATAGCCCTTACATCAATTCAACAAGACCACATATTGGTCGTATAGAAGTATAATACTCAACTGAAAAGGAAAGAAATGAAGAGTCTCTAAGCTCATACCAAGTACGTAAGTTAGATGGTGGCATTGCCCTCGGAAGTTGAGGACCTACCCCACTTAGATGAAAGGAAGAATCCAAACCTTCAACAATGTCGTCTTCGAAACTCTTCAACGATCAAAATCTAAAATGTTTGGGAAAAGGGTAGATTGGTGTTAGTACTGCACATGTACTAAGTATAAGACCTTATGCACAAATACAAGCAAAACATGCTAAAAAGGAACTTCTAGTCAAAACATGCCATTTTACCCCTTTAAAAACCTAGCGCAAATCCAAGCAAGTCATATCAACCAACCAAACATGCTTACTGTCTCAACAAGTAATACTTATCCCAACATACTTGAAATCATTATTTACTACAACCCTATATTCAATGAATAATATCACAAGAATGAATAAGAGTCAATCATATCATAATAAGTAAGAAAACTACTCATGAATCTTTATCAAGTCAACATATGCAATGACCAAGCAAAGCCCCATAACCTCACTCAATCAAGTATCCTTAAATAACAACCATGACGAATGTCCAACTTTACATAACATAACATTAGGTTTACATTTCATCATATATTAACATTATAACCCAAGGCATACTCATAAGTGAACTAATCAACATATAGTATCAACAATGTGCCAAAGTTAACATATACATATCATATATCATCATAACATAACCATATGTAAGAACCTCCTCCTAAGACTCCCCTCAAGTCTAATTAGTGCAATGTTTAGGTAGAGTCCCATTACCCTACCTAGACTAAGCTAGACCTCTTAGGTTATCCAAGTTCGAGTTCAAGTCCTTGAATTCATATTACCTTTTGGGAGCATCTTGCACTAACCGACATAGATCACATGAGCTAGTTTGGAATCCAGTGTCATAAAACCCTAACTGAAATAAGACGAACTACATGTCAAGGTAGTACAAAAACATGAAACATAGAAACTACGTGGATCCACTAGCTAGTATTTCTATGGAGGCAACATAGTTAAAGAACCAGGAGATATATTTGAGAACCTCCTTATGCGCCATGCATTATGGTCTTCAATCTCAAGAGTAATGTAGTGTTCCTACCTTCCCTATGTGGGAAGGGACACTCCTCAATCTATTTCACTCGGCGCTAAGCTAGAATCCCTTTTTGAAATGTCTTTAAGCCTTTAAATATCGATCTAGCTTAGTTTAGGTCATAGGGTCTATCCGTTGTATAATCATCATCATCAATAGATCAATAAGAATTGTATGAGTATAAGTCCTTCATCGCAATTGATGTAAGTGAGGTTAACACATTATCATTTCATAGCATATCAAGGCACATTGATAGTTTTCACCATCCATATATCACATACACCTTAATAAACTTCACAACATAGTCAAGACATTTAAATTCAACATCATACAACCCTATCATCTAGTATAAGGTGAACTTCAACGTAACATCATGACTTAACCACAATTAATCACAATTGGAAATAAGGATAAAGATTCTAAGACTTACCAAAACTTCTTCATAGTTCATCATCAAGGTCTTACCATCAAACCATAACTAAAACCCAATTAGGAGAGTAACATCATCACACAATTATAACTAATAAGATAACAAGTCCTATTGCATCTCTATAACATAATCAACACTAGATCATATCTTAAGACAAGATACATCGGCTAATTTCACAATATACTTCATAACCTAAATCACATCATAAGAACTATCATGATAGGCCTATAATTCATCTTAATTTATTCATAATAACACCATAGGATAGTAATCTAATCGATAACCAAGATAATTGAATGATCACAATACCATATAGATCAAGATCACAACTTAGGGTTGAGATTGAGGATCATGTTCTTCAATTTAGACCAAACCATCATTAATTACCCTAAACAAATTACATGTTCATATATTCAATATAACCTAAATAAATCATCAAAAACTCAATTCATAACGTCAATTTTGTAATTGGATGAAACTCATATAAAAACTCAACTTTTGAAATCCATTTTGAAGGAATCCTTTGAGAAAAAATCTCAAAGGTGAATCAGATTCCATACCTTAACGTTTGACGACAATTTGATGGTGAATTCGTCCCTCACCGGCCCCCAAACCTTTATCCTTACTAGTCTTAAATGGTGAGTTAAAGTAGAGAGAGAAGGAAGAGAGTTTATATTTGAGAATTGTCTTAAACTAATGAAGGTTGGGAGTATTTATATTGGGTCTTAAATGAACTTAATTAGAATCCCCTAACCCCTAATTAAACCACCTAACCCCTAACTAGTTAAATGATACCAACTTAAATTTAGCAGAAAACTGAACCCTCAAAGATGAGACCCGAACGTCGGGCCGTCTGTGAGTCGATGGACCCTGCCTCTCTCGTCCTTCACTCCGTCGATGAGTTCAGAGACTGTGTAGTCGAGTGGATTCCTCATCATGGATAAGTATGGGATAACAGTGGCATCGACGCCCAGTTTGTCCACACACGGCCCGTCTATTATGCCGTCGATGCACACTGCCAGACAGTGTTGCTTCAAACGCTAGGGTCCTCCTCAAGGGCCCTTAGTCGGTCCTTGGGGAGTCGTACTCGGATGTTTTGAACATGGAACAACCTAAACACCTAAGGTACCCTTCCACCAATTTTTATACATTTTCGACCCCTAAAAGTTAGTAAAATAGGCTAAGGCACGCTGACATCCCTTTGAACCAACTTCTCGGACGTCATGGACGTTCTTGAACGTTTTGGGTTTTAAACCTTTTAAATGACCTATGTTCATTTATGATAGAATTAAAAATAATTATTAAACCTTATGACATAGGTTTTACGACACGTCTTGGATTTTCAAGGTGTTACATTATCCCCCCCTTAGGAACATTCGTCCCCGAACGCCACCAAAACTCTTTTGAAGGAAGGAATAGACTCAAGACTAGCAGACCAACCAATCAAGAACATCCAATTAAAATAAATCATATCATTTCAACAAGGTAATTCCAAAAACTCCTATAACCACACATAAGGCTCACACATTCATCATGAGGCATTTCTTTCTCACAACACACATGAGCTCAATATACATTGCATGAGTCAATTAGCACAAAGTTCATCTTATCAACATGCTACATATAATTTTATAAAGACTCACTATATCAAAATACACAACATAACTCAGAACAAGCAGAAAGCAAAATTTCAAGTTTTTCAAAAGAAATATTACAGTAACTTAACTGTAAAGCTTTTAAAAATGCATACTTTGCAAAACTTCACCCGCAAAAATCAAGAAACCTTAAATTCTAGTCATATTTATATTATTAAAAAGAATGAATAAACTAAATTCTCAAAAAGATGAGGGTAACGGGACTTATCAACTAGGTGACTCTTCCATAACACCTTTACGTAAACCACCTCTTTATTCCTTAACTTCTTCAACATAGAAACATGGAATACCGGATGAACTGAAGTCGATTCACTAGGAAGTTTCAGTTCATAGGCAACCTTACCAACCCTTTACAAGATTTCATGGGGGCCCACATAACGAGGACTCAACTTCCATTTCTTACCAAATCTAACCACCCCTTTCATTGGTGAAATTTTCAAATATACCTTATCACCTTCTTCAAACTCCGAATCCCTTCTCATATGATCGGCATAAGACTTTTGCTGACTATAGGCCTTTTGCAACTGGTTCCTTATGATATGAACCTTTTTCAAAGTCTTATAAATCAACTCAGGATCAAGAAGCGAAGGCTCACCCACTTCAAACCATCCAATAGGATACCTACACCTCCTACCATACAAGGCTTCATAAGGATCCATGGAAATGGATGAATGAAAACTATTGTTATAGGCAGACTACACCAAAGGTAAATGTTTATCCCAACTCCCTTTAAAATCAATAATGTATTCCCTAAGCATATCTTCAAGGGTTTGTATGTACTCTCCTCTTAACCATCCGTTTGGGGATGACTTAGGGAATCCTCAACCACATTAGCCTTTCCGGTGTGATAAAAAACACTCATATCATAATCTTTCAACAACTCTAGTCACCTTCTTTGTCGGAGATTCAACTCCTTTTGGATAAACACATATTGGAGACTTTTATGGTCGATAAAGACATCAAAATGAATCCCATACAAGTAATGCCTCCAAATTTTCAAAGCAAACACTACGGCCACCAACTCAAGGTCATAAGTGGGATAGTTTCTCTCATGCACCTTAAGTTGCCTAGAGGCATAGGATATCACTTTCCCGTGTTGCATAATTACACACCGCAAAACCACTTGGGATGCGTCACAATACACAACAAAACCCTTTGTATCCTTCGGTAAAGTCAACGCCGGAGTGGAAGTGTGCCTATCTTTGAACAATTGAAAACTTTTCTCACATGCCTCCGACCACTCAAACTTCTTTCTCTTTTGGGTCAAAGTTGTCAAAGGATATGCAATGGATGCAAAACCATCCACGAACCTCCGACAATAACTCACTAGACCCAAGAAACTCCTAATGTCGGTTGGAGTCAATGGTCTAGGCCAATTCTTCACCACTTACGTTTTCTTTGGGTCTACCTCAACTCCCTCACTAGAGATAATGTGCCCAAGAAAAGTCACCAACCTCAACCAAAACTCACACTTGCTATATTTGGGAAACAACTGATGTTACTTAAGGGTTTGCAATACTACCCTTAACTGACCCATATGATCACCCTCATTTTTTGAGTATACCAAGATATCGTCAATGAAGACAATGAAAAATGAATCTAGGTAATTTTGAAACACTCTATTCATTAGGTCCATTAATGCCGCCGGAGCATTAGTAAAACCAAACAACATTACAAAGAACTCATAGTGCCCATACCGAGTTCGAAAAGCCGTCTTTGGTATATCCTCACCTCTCACAATAAGTTGGTGATACCCAATCTCAAGTCAATTTATTAAAAGTAACTCACCCCTTGGAGTTGATCAAACAAGTCGTCAATCCAAGGGAGTGGATACTTATTCTTAATAGTGACCTTTTTGAGTTGGCGGTAATCAATACACATTCTCAAGGACCCATCTTTATTCTTCACAAACAAAACCGGAGCACCCCACGGAGAAATACCAGGCCTTTAAAATCATTTTCTATTAAATCCTTGAGTTCAAACTTCAACTCCTTTCATTCTGTCGGAGCCATCCGATAAGGAGTAATTTATTTGGGATTTGGATTCGATAGCGAATCAATGCCAAAGTCAATTTCCAATTCGGGAGGAATACCGGGAAGGTCATTAGGAAAGACTCTAGAAACTCAGTCAGTACGGGTACCGACTCAATGGGAGGAGTTTTGGAGTCTAAATCTTGTACTCTTACTATATGATATAGACAACCTTTTGAGATCATTTTGCATGCTTTTAGACATGAAATAATACGATCTCTAGGAATAGAATTTCCCCCTTTCCACTAAACACGGGTTCATTAGGGAATAAAATATCACCACCCTTGTCCTACAATCAATGGAGGCAATACATGCATGCAACCAATCCATACCCAATATAACATCAAAATCAAGCATACTGAGTTCTACTAGATCAATATATGAAACTCTATTGGGCAACATTATTGGACAATTTCTATACACCCTTTTTGCAACAACCGACTCACCTACCAGAGTAGACACTATAAAAGGTTCATGCAAAATATCGGGTAAAAAGTGAAACTTTTTAGCTACTAGAGGTGTAACAAATGATAGAGTAGTGTGGGGATCAAGTAAGACATATACATCAAAAGAGAAGACTTTCAACATACCGGTCACCACATCGGGAGAAGTCTCTTGCTCACCTCTAGAGCGGAGAGCATAAAAGCAGTTCTTCTTTGGAGCATCACTAGAACCACTTGCTTGAGCTTGGACACTACCCTTATATTGACTCTTCAAATTTGGACAATCTCTTGACTTGTGACCACTCTTGCCACAAATAAAGCAATTATTCGTTCCCTTGAAACAATCAGCATAGTGCTTTTTACCACACTTTCCACAAGTTGGCTTCTTGGTTGGTAAATTAGTACCTTTTCCCTTCTTGAATTAAAGGTTAGGCACCCTATTAGCACTAGCATTTAGGAACTTGATCAAAAACCCGCTTCTTAAATCTACGCTTGTCTTGTATTTCAAGCCTATTCCTTGAGGAACCTCCATCATATAATCTTGCTCTCTTAGCATCTATACTCTTTCGCTTGGCCCTTGCCTCCTCAACCATTCTTGCATGCACCATAAGACGAGAAATGTTTATGTTGTCATGTAGCATGGACGAATGACACTCCTCTTGTAAGTCCTTCGACACTCCCATTACAAAATGGCTCATTTAGTTTCTAGGATCGGAGACCAAAGAAGGAGCATGTTTGGACAACTTAATGAATTCCAAAGAGTACTAATGGACACTTGTTCCTCCTTGGCGAAGGTTGATAAAATCCACCACTTTTTCCTCCCTCATCTCCCTAGGAAAGAACCGATATAGAAAAGCCGCCTTAAAGATCTCCCAAGTCACCGGACCACCCCTCAATGACCTATTATCCCTCCATTGCACATACCAAGCTTGCGCCACATCCTTGAGTTGATATGTGTCCAACTCGACCTTCTCACTTGTGGAGAACACCATGGCCAAAAGTATTTTAGAGACTTCATCAATGAATTCTTGGGGGTCTTCATCAACCTTAGACTCATAGAAAGTAGGAGGGTTTATTCAAGTGAAGTCCCTTAGACGGGAAGCCATAGTAGTGACTTGTTGATGAGGACGGGGGACAACCTCCTGGTTTGCTTGAGCCGCCATAGCTTGAGATTGAGTCGTGGCCGATTGTGCTTGAGTGGTGATAGCTTGGGACATTTGAAGAAGAGCGTTCCTTATATTATCATCCTTCAAAGGAGGAGGATTGACCGATGCTTGCTCCATATTAGCATCTTCTTCAAGTGGAGGAACTTGCTCACCACTGGGAGGAGCTCCCGCATTAGCAATTTCCTCTTCAAATGTTCGGGCTGCATTGCTTCGAGTGTTCATGCTTCCTATAAGCACAACAATAAGATTAGATGTAAAAGCACACCATAAGTATACTCTGTTGGCACGATATAAGATTTCCAAGAATGGGAGCGATTCCTAAGCATCATATAGGTTCCTACACATAAGTATGGCGCGCTTCTCAATTATGACTACAAAAATACATAAACGTTGTAGAGAGAGAGAGAGAGAGATAACTTGACAATATTCAACCTCATGCTCTGATACCAAGTTTGTCACATCCGGGTTTACCACCTAGACGTAATCGTCGTCGTCCTTTGCAAGGACTAAGACTAGCCTCTTAGTCTCATGTAATTACATTCATAAGTTGAAAAATGTGGAAAAATTAAAACTTACATTATAACTACTTGGAGGTTTACATAGACCTCTACATACACATAATATATAATCATACTGCGTATACACAGACCCTTCGTATAGGAAGGTTACATAGCTTCTACTTTTATTGAACATACATATATATAAAATATGAAAATAGTCTCAACAATTGTCTCATCTCATACCATCTAAACGATGGCATAGCCCTTACATCAATCCAACAAGACCACATATAGGTCGTACAAAAGTGTAATACTCAATTGAAAAGTAAAGAAATGATTTTTAAGCTTATAAAAAGTCCGTAAGCTAAATGGTGGAATTTACCTCGGAAGTTAAGGACCTACCCCACTTAGATGAAAGGAAGAATCCAAGCCTTCAACAATGTCGCCTTCCAAACTCTTCAACGATCGAAACCTAAAATGTTTGGAAAAAGGGAAGAAAATGGGGTTAGTACTCCACATATACTAAGTATGGGACCTTATGCACATATACAAGCAAAACATTCTAAAAAGGGACTTTTAGTTAAAACATGTAATTTTACCCCTTTAAGAACCTAGTGCAAAACTAAACAAGTCATATCAACCAACCAATCATGCTTACTATCTGAACAAGTAATACTTATCCCAACATACTTGAAACCATTATTTACTACAACCTTATCATAAAGGAATAATATCACAAGAATGAATAAGAGTCAATCATATCATAATAAGCAAGACAACTACTCATGAATCCTTATCAAGTCAACAAGTGCAATGACCAAGCAAAGCCCCATAACCTTACTCAATCAAGTATCCTTAAATAGAAACCATGACGAATGTCTAACTTTACATAACATAACATTTAGGTTTACATTTCATCATATATTAACATTATAACCCAAGGCATACTCATAAGTGAACTAATCAACATATAGTATCAACAATGTGCCAAAGTTATCATATACATATCATATATCATCCTAACATAAACATATGTAGGAACCTCCTCCTAAGACTCCTCTAAAGGCTAATTAGTGCAATGTTTAGGTAGAGTCTCATATCCCTACCTAGACTAAGCTAGACCTCTTAGGTTATCCAAGTTCGAGTTCAAGTCCTTTAATTCATATTACCTTTTGGGAGCATCTTGCACTAACCGACATAGATCACATGAGCTAGTTTGGAATCCAGTGTCATAAAACCTAACTGAAATAAGACGAACTACTTGTCAAGGTAGTACAAAAACATGAAACATAGAAACTACGTGGATCCACTAGATAGTATTCCTATGGGGGCAACATAGTTCAAGAACCAGGAGATATAGTTAGGAACCTCTTTATGTGCCATGCATTATAGTCTTCAATCTCAAGAGTAATGTAGTGTTCCTACCTTCCCTATGTGGGAAGGGACACTCCTCAATCTAGTTCACTCGGCGCTAAGCTAGAATCCCTTTTTGAAATGTCTTTAAGCCTTTAAATATCGATCTAGCTTAGTTTAGGTCATAGGGTCTATCCCTTGTATAATCGTCATCATCAATAGCTATCCCTTGTATAATCGTCATCATCAATAGCTATCCCTTGTATAATCGTCATCATCAATAGCTCAATAAGAATTGTATGAGTATAAGTCCTTCATCGCAATTCATATAAGTGAGGTTAACACATTATCATTTCATAGCATATCAAGGCACATTGATAGTTTTCACCATCCTTATATCACATACACCTTAATCAACTTCACGACATAGTCAAGACATTTAAATTCAACATCATACCACCCTATCATCTAGTATAAGGTGTACTCCAACATAACATCATGACTTAACCACAATTAATCACAATTGGAAATAAGGATAAAGATTCTAAGACTTACCAAGTCTTCTTCATAGTTCATCATCAAGGTCTTACCATCAACCCATAACTAAAACCGAATTAGGAGAGTAATATCATCACAATTATAACTAATAAGATAACAAGGCCAATTGCATCTCTATAACACAATTCAACACTAAATCATATCTTAAGACAAGATACATAGGCTAATTTTACAATATACTTCATAACCTAAATCATATCTCAAGAACTAGCATTATAGGTCTATAATTCATCTTAATTTCTTCATAATAACACCAGAGGATAGTAATCTAATCAATAACCTAGACAATTGAATAATCACAATATAATGTAGATCAAGATTACTACCTAGGGTTAGGGATTGATGATCATGTTCTTCATTTTAGATCAAACCATCAACAATTACCCTAAAAAGTTAAATTACATATTAATATATTCAATATAACCTAAATAAATCAACAAAAATTCAATTCATAACTTCAATTTCGTAATTGGATGAAACCCATATAACTTGCAATTTTTATGTGTAAACAGAGATAATCAATTTTATTATCATTTATTGTCTTTTCAATTTCAAAAGTAGATGGTCTATCTTTTGAAAATTAAAATTAATGTTTAGTAAGTTATCAAATTATTAAGATGATAATTATTTACCATTAAATAATTCAAGTGAGAAAATAGTAAATATGACAATAAAATTGTTCGTCTCCTAGCTAGTTAGAGGCCATAAAAAATAATTTTATCTGGTAGACCTTGACCCAATTACATAAAGTTGAAAGTTCCATAATAATACAATGAATAATTGAAAATGTTATGAAACTATATAAACAAGAAGAAGAATAAAGTAGGGAGAAGATAAAAGATTTCTTATTCATTTTGAAGTATATTCAGGATTCTTTGATCTTATTTACAATGAAAGAAAACCCCTTTATTTGTAGGGGATACCTAACTTGGTCGCCAAGTATGATTACTAACTATATCCTAAAAGGACTCCACATATAATTAAACATTCAGTCTAATAGAAATATGGTTAGAACACTCCCTTTTGAATATCGGTAGACTTAATGTGTCTCGCTAAAAGCTTACTAGATAAAACCCAATAGGAAAAAAATCTAGTGAAGGAAAAAGAGTATACACATTAATAATACGCATTATGGATATCTCACTAAAAATATTGCAATAAAACTCAATGGGACAAAACATTGTGATGAAAAAAGAGTACATCACGTATTAACTCTCCCTAATGACAACATCAATTCAGAGACTAGAATTTTCATTTTTCAAGTTTGCGCACCATCTTTTTGAAAGTTCTAGTTGATACAAAATTGGTGGATAAATCAACCATATTATAGTTGAACAAACATGTTGCATGTTGATATGTCATTCTTGGAAGCTCGCGAGTATAGAACATCTTAGACGAAATATGCTTCCTTCTATCTCCTTTTACAAATGTTCTCTTCAGGATCAAGGATTTCTGCAAGTTCCTTACTTCAACTTTTTTAAACAAATAATCTATTGCCTTTTGAAAACTCTTTAAGAGTTTCAATTCTAGTCATCAACTTGCATAACAATACTTGTATATGCTTTATGCGTTTTGAATCCATTTAATCCTTATATGGATGATAAAAAAGTTTTTTGAAACCTTGCACTCCCTCTGTTTCAAAAAGAATGACCATATTTCCTTTTCAGCCTATTTCAAAAAGAATGACTCATTTCCTTTTTTGGCAACACATTAACTTGAACTTTTCACATGGAATATTTAAGACAACAAGATTAAAGGGAATTTTGGTATATTTGACATAACGTTAATTCAGAACCACAAGATTAAAAATATTTTTTTTTCTTAAACTCTGTTTCAAGTCAAATTAGGTCATTCTTTTTTAAATGAAGGGAGTAGATGCTTTAGATTTTGAACCCAATGGATATTTTCATATCAATTTCGCCAAGTGAAAATATTTAATATTAAATGTATGACATATTCCAGTGCCTAGATTGCAAGTCAAATAAGTTTATGCTTACCAAGATGCATCGTTTGACTTTTCACTCTATAATTATTTCTACACCAACATGCTTTAATAGTCGTAGAATTTATATCATAATAATTTTTTACAATATTGGCGTTATTGTACCAAAGATATTTTCAATGATATACCATTTTGTACTAATTCACAATACGGAATAACTTATTGAAATCCCATCACTTTATTATTTTTAGGTACGTACCCCTCTCATGAGGTTTCATGAAGTGTTGTGTTGTAGGCTCTCCAAGAGCACATTGTCTCCTTATTATGATTATTTTGATTCTTGTGTCCTTCCCTATTTTCAAGGATTATTTTATGTATAACTGATTAGTCTATCATGCTTCATGCATGTTATTGACTATATCCTTTAGGGACATCAATAGGAGTATTTACAACTCTCGTGTTGCTTCTAATCTCCCCTTTATGTTAGACAAACTAACATAAATCTCAATCTTTTGGAGAATCTATCTTTGTGCATCATTGTATATTATTAAATAAAAAATATTTGGTCCCTGGCCATAAGTCAATTAAAAAACAAAGATCATAATCTATTGGTATGATGTGTATAATTACTTTTGTATGCGGTATCATATTTCAAATCAATATATCGAGCTTTGTTTTCATAGGCAATGATTTCACCATTTATTTGAGACATCTAATGTCACATATGTCACAACTGGGGAGCACTGCCTAGATGTAACCGGCGTCTTTGTCCTCGAAGAGGACTTAGACTAGCCCTTAGCATTCATCATTACATATCATAGATCAAAAATGCGTAAAATTTAAAACTTTTACATAATGAAGTTACTTAGACTTCTCACTTATCATATATGGAATTTACATAGACTCCTCGCTTATGAAGCATACATAGCTTCTCGTTTATGCAATATAATCAATCCATAAGATTGTCTAATAATATTGTCTCACATATAAACCATCTAATTAAGAATTACAATATTGGCATAGCCCTTACTTCAATAAAATATGACATATATAGTCTTACAACAATAGTCTCAAATAATAAAGGAAATAATAAATGTTTTTAGACATATGCAACATTATAGCTAGATGTGGAAGAATGGCAACATCCCCAAACTTGAGGACTCACCAATAACTTGGGAAAAGTTCCAAGTCTTCCTTGAAATTTGTCTAGAAGCTCTTTAATGCTTGGAATCTACAATGTTGGGGAAAAGAAAAGAAATATGGGTTTGTACAAACCAAATATACTAAGTATGATACCTATGCATAAAATCACCAATGCATGAGAAAAGGAACAATTTAGTCAAAACCATGTTTAGTATCAAATGCACATACAAGGAAACATCATAATTCAACCCAACATGATATTAACCCCACATATAAGCAACCCAAGCAATACTTGGGCAATGCCAAGAATAGAACCCCATAACCCTATCCAAAGCTAAGTATCACATTAGGTCACCTACTTCATGCATACAACATAACCTCCTATTTCATCATGACATGCTTGATTCATAAGATTCATATATAACTTGACATACATAACATGTAATCAACATAATCATAAAAGAACACTACTAGAACTATCCCTTAGGATCCCACACGTGGAATGTGTAAGAGATTCTCATACCCTCCCTCACACTATGTAGAACCTTTAGGAAAAGCCCTAATAAAAGTTCAATACTTAACTTGTTCATTTAATTTTACATTCGAGAAAGAAGTGCAATAACCGACATTAGACCATGTGAGCTACATGGGATCTGGTATTCTAATCCCACACTGAAAATATATGGTTAATACTTGCGAAAGGTGTCAACTTTCTTGCATAGCTATCTAGGTGATCCACTAAGCTAGAATCCTATGTGGTAACATAGTTAAGGGTCAATGAGATTGTTACTAGAAACCTTGACTTGCTAAACGTGGAGGTTACTTGCTAAACGTGAGGAAACCCATGTGGCCTAGGAGCCGAACTTACTAAATCTGAGACCCCCATCTCCTTTACATTACCTTTCGGTGCTAAGAATTTATTCTCTTTAGTAATCATCTTACAAGTTCACATTAGCCTCTTAGACTCCCTATGTGAACATCTCATCATAATAGCTCATAGGTATTCATAAGTGAGAACTATCCTTTCACTTTAGAAATCACATACAAGTGAGTAAACCTTTCACTCAACACTTTATTATAATCATGAGGAACTATTTTCAATCATATAGTAATCATATCATAACATTCATACATACTTAATACCTAATTCAATTGTCTAGGATTAAGGATGAAGAATACTTGTTATCGACATCAGAATCACACATTAGACATAGGAGCATTACTATCTAAGTAACTTATATTTCATAATTGAATTCAAGAAGGATCAATCTTTATACCTTCTTGTCCCTCATTGCCTTCATACTTAAATTACCAAAAAATACATTAAAAATACATATATAGGGTAAATTCAAGAAGTCATACATAACAATTATCATTCTACATAATCATATACTCATCATCTTCCACAATTCCCATATAATTTCAAGATATGATGAGTTTAGGGAAGAACAATGGTTCAAGGAAAAATCTCTAGTTATTACCAATAATTTACCATCAATACTTAGTTAAAGAATGATAAAATACCATAATTCACCACAATTGAATAACAATTTCGTTTTGAAAAGAGAACCCATGTCTAGATTGAAACCCTATTCTTGGGGAAGTTTGAAAACCATAGTTGAATGAGCTTCTTAGGCAAAGAATCCCAAGAGTGAAAGAAACCATACCTTGAAGATGATTTTTACATGAATTGAGATGGATTCCTTGGTGAATTTTCCCCTTATTTAAGCTCTATTGTTCCTTTAATGGAGGTTTGAGTTTGGGGAGAGAGAAACTAGAGAGAAGTTAGAGAGATTCGGGTTTAATGAAATAATGGGGTGTTAGGTTAGTTAATTGACTTAGGGTACTGATATAGTCCTTAATTAACTAATTATAATCGACCTAAACCCCTAATTAATTAATTAATCGATTTTCTAACCACCAACTTAACTGACTTTTGGACAGTAAAATGAGGTCTCAAACGATGAGACCCCATCGATGCCACGTTGACTAAACCACGGGACTGTACTAGTCATTCGCGGTTTTGGTCAGAGACTCCATTTTGGAGCCTCTTGGGAAAGTTTCTAAGTTTCAACCAACGACACCAAACGACAGAGCGTCTTTCAAACGACGGCTCGTCGTTTGTGCTCATGGTTGAACACTGTAAATTGGGCATTTTGGGGAAAATAGATGAGTCCTCCTCAACGACCCCTAGGATAGTCCTTGGGAAGTCGTACCCGGACTTTTTGACCTTAAAAGCACCCTAACATGTGTTTCCAATCTTTTCACCCAATTTGACTCATTTCGACTCTTAAAACCCCTTGAAACACACCAAGTCACACTAGCTCAATTTTCACTAGCCTCCGAACGTCATGGTCGTTTCTTTATGTTTTGACTCTAACGCCTCCTAATTAGTTTCATTATATTATTTTAGGCTTAGAAACTTTTGTTTAAGGCTTGGTTCATATATTGAGTCTCTAGACTAAGTCATGGACTTTCGGAGTGTTACAATATCATCTTGAATATTGGCGCTATTATCAAGATAAATTGTCTTAATTACATATTCTTAGAGTTGTACTCTTAACTCAATTATCTAGCACAAACAATTATGTGAATGTCAAACTGCAAGTTGACAACAAACACATATGTGATTATCTTATAGATGCATCGCTTTATCATATCACATGATAGGTGAACGAGCCCATATTCACCTTCTATACTTTTCAGAATTTAGGGATTTAGTCCCAACTTTAGTTGATTCAAACAACTTATCAGGAGAACAAGAAACATAAAGAATTCTTAAATAGTCTTCTAGTTCTTCAATGAATGTCTATTACTCAGTATGCACATCTTTGAGATTACCAAATTATTCATGCCAACTAATAAAATTATTAGTACTTGTAAAGTCCAAGTTTACTATATCATTGTCTTTTGCTTTAGTAAATTTCTAATTTACTATTATATGAATAAATTTCATTTTTATTACTCGTATAGTAATTTTTAAATTTATTTCTTCTCAAGTACTATACTCCGTCTAGAGGTGAGTCGTGATCTCATCACTGAGTGGACTACTCTAATTATCAGAAAATTATGCATGTAATCGTATTATTTGTGCCAACATTTTTTCAAATATCAAGTTGCGAGATAACAGCATGCACACATGAGACCATCTAGATGAAACATTTATTAGGACCATTAAGTATCTAAACAATCCACTAGGTGGATGAATAGGTTCACAAATATATGTATATGTTTCTAATACGCAGGGGATTCAATCTCAACTTTTGTTTATGATGTTCTCACAATTAACTTGCCTTGCTAACAAGCAGTACAAGAAAATTTACCATTTAAAATAATTTTTAGGTTCTTCAATGGATGTCCATTTTAATTTTCCATATTCGTCTAAAAATTATAGACTAATGATGTCCTAGACAGTCATGCCAAATTAAAAAGGGATTGAAATTAGTAAATTTATTATTTACTATAGAATGTGTCCCAATAGCACTAATTACTGTTCAATGCAATCTTGAAGATAAAGTATGAAATTTTTCTATAATACATGTCTTCTTAGAGAAATTCTTGGTGATACCACATCATTAACCAAAGGTTGCGATCTTTCCCACGCCTAGCATGGTAGCTTATACCTCGTTCCCTTAAGAATGCATCTATATTTTTAGCATGTATCAAAAGTTCTCATTCTTCATGAATGATAAATAAATATGTGAGCATATCAAATTATGATATCTTAGTACCTCATTCCATATTTATGTGCATTATTCAATCACTTGTCTTCTTTGAGACATATTATGCGCTACTACCACATCTACTTTATGTAATTGAGCAAATTCAATCAATTTCTCATATACACATTATTTTTTCATTAGTCATTATAATATCATCAATATAGTGCATTAAGACTCAAATTCAATATCTTTTCCATATAAGAGTATCTTAGGCCATAAATGGTGCATTAGGACTTTAACTGATGTCTTACCCTTTTGGTGTGATGGGACGTAAACCCATTGTATTATTCTTTTGGTGCGATAAATCTTAAATCTATCGTCTTATCCACAATGAGGATTGATCTCAAACCTTCAAAATAATTATAATATTATCACTTTTGATAATCATTAATATGATTGTACATTATAATTACACACAAAATTGAGATTATTGATTTATTATAATAAACATTAGTAGTTAATAAATATAGTTTAATACATTGCATACCTCATATAAAGGTAGAAAACATATCTTTCACTAAATTGTGCTCATTTTGTTAGTTTTATGACCCATTTACATTAATATTATTTTATTTTAGTATTTAATTACTAACTAAATTCTAATTCTAATTGGATAAGTGGAGAAGTGGGGAAGTGGGTAAGTGGAGAAGTTACTTCAACTACACATTAAGTCTTCCACTTTACCCATTACTTCTTCCAACTATCCATTATCTCCACTACTCACCATGATGAAAAGGTACGAGTGATGTTAAAACAAACTCTATTTAAAGGGTCCTGTCTCTGCAATAAAAATATAGTCTTATCCATCAAAGTTATACATAAGTATAAGGCAAGAGAGAGAAACAACTTCTAAAGAACCAAAAGAAAAGACTTCCGCTCAATCAAGTCAAGAATTATAATGTCATATTCGCGTGTGCATTATTGACTGAAATACCATATTATTAAATATATGTGAAAATCATATAGTTCTACGATCCTAAATAATTGATAGAATTTCTAAATATTAGATTGGTTATGTTTTTCACAATCATTAAAAATTCTTATATGTGGTATCAGAGTATGGTTTAAGAACTAGTGATTTTTCATAAAATTAATGTTTTACTTATTTGAAAATTGTAATAGGTAGTATTAAGTGAAATAATTATTCTCTATCATGATGTATTTTATTTTGAAATTATGCATATGAGATTAGTTAATCACCAAAGTGGTCTAATCTTTGAAGAATTAATTCAAAATAATAATGACTAAATGTATATTCAATTATCCATTATTTTGATGCTTATAACTGATATAACTTATGGATATATTGAAGTTTTTTATTGTAAGATATTTAGGGATCACCCAAAGGTTGATTATTTCATTTTATAACCATTAAACATTAATGAGATAATTTAGATGTGTCGTTAGTTTTATTTATTTATCCAAAGATAATAAATATTATTGATTGACACATTTAAAATTATTGAATTACGTTAAATTCACATCTAAGCATCATTATGTCTAAAGTTGTATTTTGATGTTTCGCCCAAAGAAGGACATCAATATACATTTAAGAATTTATAAACCATTTTTGAATTTGATAGTAAGTTAAAATTCATAACTCAAAGTATTAACAAATGAGTATATTATATTTGCAGCATTTGCTCTTCATTCGCACTCTGCCTCTGTTACGACCTTTAACGATCTTAACTCCTCAAATTGGTGCGAACAGATCAAATTCCATCTCGAAGTTTTAGATCTTGATGTTGCACTTTACATCGAGAAGCCAACTGTTATTACTGAAACTAGAAGTACTGAAGAAAGGTCTCATTATAAGCACTGGGTCGATCTAACATATTAGCCAGAATGTCTATGCGAATGAATATTGTGAGAAACATTAAAACTACTCTTCCCGAAACTGAAAATGCAAAAGATTTTCTAAAATTCATGGAAGAATCCTGTCAAACTGCTGATAAGTCTCTTACTGGGACACTAATGGGTACTTTGACCACCATGAAGTTTGATGGTTCACATACCATGCATGAGCATTTCATCTAAATGACAAACGTAGCAGTAAGACTTAAGTCTTTGGGAATTGAAGTGGAACAAAATTTCCTTGTACAATTCATTATTAACTCATTACCTTCTGAGTATGGCCATTTCCAAATGAAATACAATACCATAAAAGATAAATGAAACGTGCATGAATTGCACAGAATGTTGGTTCAGGAGGAAGTAAGGCTCAAGAATCAATGAACCCACTCCAGTAACCTTGTAAGTCATCAAAGAGTTGGAAAGAAAGGAAAGAAACATGCTAAAGGAAAACAGAGACACCATAATATTAATGAGTCCTCCTCTCAAGTACATAAGAATGATAAGTGTCATTTCTGTGGAAAATCTGGACGCTTTTAGAAAGATTGTCTAAAATTTAAGGCATTGCTCGAGAAGAAAGGTAAGCCTAGTGATTTTACATATCTCGAATCAAATTTAACTAAAGTTCCTTATAATACTTGGTGGATTACTCTGGTTGTACTATTTATGTTTCTAATACGATGCAGGGATTCCTTACAACGCAATCCATAAACCAGAATGAAAGATATGTGCATATAGGGAATAGAGTGAAGGCTTCAGTTAAAGTTATAGGAACTTACCTTTTTATCCTTGATATTGGGCGCCACTTAGATTTACTTGAAACTTGTTATGTACCTTCTCTTTTGAGAAATTTAGTTTCTTTGTCTAAGTTGGATAAGACTGGATATTTTTTTAATTTTGGTAATGGATGTTTTAGTTTGTTTAAACATAATTATCTCATTGATACTGGTACTCTTTGTGATAACTCGTACAAACTGAATCTTAATTCCATTTGTCGAAACACTCTTAACTCTGCATCATAATATTGGAACTAAACAAAGTTTGGTGAATGAACAATTTGCTTTCTTGTGGAACAAACGTTTAGGTCACATATCCAAAGAAAGATTGGAAAGATTAGTTAAGAATAAAATTCTTCCAAATTTAGATTTTATAGACCTTAACATTTGTGTAGATTATATGAAAGGAAAACAAGCAAGACACAAAAAGAAAGGAGCCACAAGAAGCACACAACTTCTTGAAATTATACACATTGATATATGTTGTCATTTTGATATTACATCTTTCAGTAAAGAAAAATACTTTATCACTTTTATTTAAGATTGTTTACGTTATGGGTATGTCTATTTGTTGCATGAAAAATCTCAAGCGATAAATGCCTTAGAGGTCTTTATTACTGAGGTTGAAAACCAACTAGATAGAAAAGTGAAAATAATCATGTCAGATAGAGGTGGTGAATATTATGGAAGATATGATGAAAATGGACAACATCCAGGTTCATTTGCTAAATTCCTCGAAAAACATGGTATATGTGCTTAATACACAATGCTTGGAAAACCACAACAAAATGGTGTAGCAAAAAGGCGTAATCGTACATTAATGGACATTGTTAGGAGTATTTTAAGTAATTCATCTATTCCTCTTTCATTATGGATGTATGCTTTAAGGTCTGCCGTTTACTTACTTAATAAGGTTTCTAGTAAAGCAGTCCCAAAGACTCCTTTGAACTATGGACTGGAAGGAAACCTAGTTTAAGGCACCTACATGTTTGGTTTGCCTGGCAGAAGTAAGAGTTTATAACCCACAAGAAAAGAAACTGTATTCAAGAACAATCAGTGGTTTCTTCCTTGGATATCTAGAAAAATCAAAAGGGTATAGATTTTACTGTCCTAATCACAGTACAAGAATAGTTAAAACTGGAAATGCTAGGTTCATTGAGAATGGTGAAGTTAGTGGAGTGAAGAACCACGTAAAGTGGAAATTAAAGAAGTTAGGGTGAGGGTTTCTCTATATTTACTTTTTTAAAAGATGTTATTCCTAAAGTTGTTGCAAAACCTAACAATCAACAAGAAAAACAAATTAATGCTCCTGTTAATCTCAATGAAGTAATAATTAATGAACCTGCAGTTGATGTACCACAAGAAGTAGCATTAAGAAAATCTCAAAAACAAAAGAGACTTACTATTTCTGATGACTATTTGGTATATTTACAGGAGTCATAATTTGACTTAGGAATTGATAATGATCCAGTTTCATTTTCATAAGCCATTAAAAGTAATAATTCTTATAGATGGACAAAACCTATGAAAGATGCATGTGACCTTGTTAAATTACCAGAAGGTTGCGAAACAGTTGGGTGTAAATGGGTCTTTAAGACCAAACGTAACTCAACTGGAAATATCGAACGTCACAAGGATAGACTTGTTGCAAAAGGTTTCACTCAAAAAGATGGCATCGACTATAAAGAAATATTTTCACCTGTCTCTAGAAAAGATTCACTCAGAATTATAATGGCTTTAGTAGCTCATTATGACTTAGAGCTACATCAAATGGATGTGAAAACAACCTTTCTAAATGGAAATTTGAAGGAAGAAGTTTATATGAATCAACCTAAAGGGTTCTCTTGTAAAGGAAAGGAACACATGTTGTGTAAATTTAAGAAGTCATTATATGGACTTAAACAAGTTTCTCGACAATGATATCTTAAGTTTAATGAAATTATTGTCACTTTTGGATTTAAGAAAAATATTGTTGATCGGTGTGTATATCTGAATGTTAGTGGGAGTAAGTTTATTATGTTAGTCCTGTATGTTGATGACATCTTGCTTGCTACTAATGATCTTGGTTTATTGCATGTTACCAAGAGATATTTATCAAACAATTTTGGAATGAAACATATGGGAGAGGCATCCTATGTGATTGGAATTGAAATATTTCGAAATAAATCACAAGGATTATTAGGTTTGTCTCATAAAGACTATATTAATAAAGTGTTAGAGAGATTTAGAATGAAAAAATATTCATCAAGTTCCATTCCAATTCAGAAAGGAGATAAATTTAGTCTCAATCAATGTCCAAAGAATGAATTAGAATGTAAGCAAATGAATGATATTCCTTATGCATTAATAGTTGGGAGTCTGATGTATGCCCAAACATGTACTAGACAAGACATCAGTTTCGCTGTTTGAATGTTGGATCGTTATCAAAGTAATCTGGGAATGGATCATTGGAACTTTGCGAAGAAAGTTTTATGATACTTGCAACGAACTAAATATCATATACTCACTTATAGAAGATCTGATCATCTTGATGTGATTAGATATTCAGATTCAGATTATGCTGGTTGTGTGGATACACAAAAATTCACATTTGAGTATTTGTTCCTATTAGCTGGAGAAGAAATATCATGGAAGAGTGTGAAGCATTTTGTTATAGTTGCATCCACGATGGAAGATGTGTTTGTGGTATGCTTTGAGGACACAGTTCAGGCTAGTTGGCTGCGGAACTTTATTTTAGGACTTGGACTAGTCGACAGTATTTTCAAGCCGCTGAAAATTTATTGTGATAATACTGCAGCAATCTTCTTCTCTAAAAATGATAAATATTCTAAGGGTGCCAAACATATGGAATTGAAATACTTTTCAGTTAAGGAAGAAGTCCAGAAACATGAAATGACAATTGAACATATTAGCACCAAACTTATGATTGTTGATTTTTTGACGAAAGGATTATCGCCGAAAATATTTGTTGACCATGTTGAAAGAATGGATCTTATTAATAGCAATGAATGACTTTATTAAAAGATTATATTATGTTTATGCAATTGACACTTTGAGCTCAACTATATATATGTTTCTGTTATTATTAGTTTTCTCTTGTATACGTTATGTTGAGAATGATGATGACAGGTTTTGTTTTAGATAAAGATATTTTAAGCATTATGGTGAACCCGTTATGTATATAAAATGTTGTTCAGGAAATAAACTAATATTGTAGTGCATGGAAGGGACTATGCCAAATAAAGTGGTGTACAACCGCCATGGCTCATATTAGTTGATTTACTTAATAACAACAAATAATATTGAATTTAGTATATGTGCATATTGTAATTGAAATGTTTATTAAATCATTAAGCAAATGATGTTACGTGTGTCAAGTGGGAGAATGTTTGTTTTATGACACACTCACATTAATATTATTTTGATTTAATATTTAATTACTAACTAAATTTTAATTCTAATTGGATAAGTGGAGAAGTTACTTCAACTACCCATTAAGTCTTCCACTTTACCCATTACCTTTTCCAACTATCCATTTTCTCCATTATTCACCATGATGGAAAGGTAGGAATGATGTTAAACAAACTCTATTTAAAGGGTCCTCTCTCTGCCATAAAAATATAATTTTATCCATTAAAGTTATACATAATGTATAAGGCAAGAGAGAGAACAACTTTTAATGAACCAAAAAAAATGACTTCCACTCAATCAAGTCAAGAATTATAATGAAAGATTCAGATCATAGTATTAAATATATGTGAAAATCATATAGTTCTATCATCTTGAATAATTGATAGGATTTCTAAATGTTAGATTGTTTATGTTTTTCACAATCATTAAAAAATCCTTATACATTGAACTATTAAAATAAACTAAGGAATTCTCTTCTCAATCGGCTAAAATAAAACGTATAAAAAATCGACAGTTCTCTTTAAATATTTACTCTAGATGGTAACTCCAAATCTGTCACATAAATAATTACAACTAACAAAGTAAAGATAAATCATACCTTAAAGATATGAGAACCTTATTGCATAACTTATGCAAAATCTCTTTTGCACTTTTTTCGTCTTCTATCATAATTTTTTAAGAATAGAACAATCGTGGTGATAACGTGTTATGAAACTATATAAACAAGTAGAAGAATAAAGTAGGGAGAAAATAAAATATTTCTTATCCATCTTCAAGTATATTCAGGATTCATGGATCTCATTTACAATGAAGGAAAACCTCTTTATTTATAGGGAGAATCTAATTTGGTCCCCAAGTAGAATTCCTAAACATATCTTAAAAGGACTACATATAATTAGACCTTCACTGTAATACAAATATGTTTATAACAATAAAAAAACTTTTTGTGGAGTTCTAATCTAAACACCAGAATAGGTGGGAAATAATGAACTATATATACACTTAGATTAAAAAAAACATTATAATACTAAAGTCTCTGTATTATTATTCAAGCATTAATAATCATTGTGTTATTAATATAGTACCAAATGATCCATTTTTTGTCTTACTAAATGTTATTCCCATTTTAAGTGAATTGTCTGAACTTATTTCATAATTTAAAATAAGTAATTAAATGTTTTAAAGTTCAAAAGAATTATTGTCACTTTGGTTTTCTTTTATATTTACTTTTCTTTTTAACGTGGTTCTTCACTAGTTTATGTTTTCAAGTAAAATAATTTAAAAATGATAAATAAAAAAGGATAATAGTAAAAGATAAACTTTTAATTTTTATCCTTAATATTTTATCTTAACAAGTGTGTGATATTCAATAATTCACTTAATATAGACTGAATAGAGTATATTGATATTTTAATTTATGTTGTATTGTTTGATTGTCACGAATTTTCATAAATTTGATAATTATTTGTGTCAATAAGCAGTGGCGGATTCAAAATTATGTTACAGTGTTAAATTATGGGATAACGCACAAGTACCCCCTCAACCTATGCCCGAAATCTCAGCGACACACTTAAACTGTACTAAGGTCCTATTACCCCCCTGAATTTATTTTATTAATAATTTTTTATCCCTTTTCAGCCTATGTGGCACTATCTTGTAGGCCTAATACTGGTTGACTTTTTTTTTCAATTTAGTGTCACGTAGGCCGAAAAGGGATAGAAAATTACTTATAAAATAAAATCTGAGGGGTAATAGGACCTTAGTATAGTATAAGTGTATCTCTGAAATTTCGGGCATATGTTGAGGGGGTACTTGTGCATTTTCCCTTAAATTATTATGAACTTTGATAAATTTTGTGATTATAAGCACTTGTTTGGGTTCGGAAAAAAAAGAGAGTAGCAACCAAGATTTAATCTTGGAACCTCAAATACATTAAATCCTCACTAAATTAATACTTGATTAATTAATAATTCCTCTAAGATAATATTTTTCTTTGATCCCGACATCGGTCAATGTAAAGAATCACCATTTTTGATAAGATAATATGATAATATATTTTCAGAAGACCCTATATAAATATATGGTCTCATTAATATCATAAATTAATAACTCTTTAAAAGTACAAATGTATTTAAGACAACTTAGTGAAATATGATTCTATTGTATTTCGTTTTTTGTTAAAATTTAAATTTAGTTGTACTTTATAGCTAATTTTTCTTATTGCATCCAAATATTTTGGTTTTGTCTTTTCGAACTGAACCATAAAATTTTGAAGTGTTCTAGATACGATAGGTGTTTCCTTATGCGTGAATAGTTCCAAATGTATTATATTATCTTCAACTTTATCATCAACATTGTTCTTTTCAATGGTATCCACTATTTCTTCTATGTTTTGGACATTTGAACATGTATCATTTTCACCCATCCAATAGGTTATTAACGTCTAATTTATTGTGGTAATCAAAATAATTAATCACGACCTCAAGTTAATAAATGACGTTTTCACAAGTAAGTTGATTCAAGTATTCTGAGGTTTTATCCCCGTAAAATTTTACGGTGTTGAAACACTCTTTAAATTAATAAATATTAATTTATCAATTGAATAATACCTCTATAAAATAATAAAATTTTATAATTCCACTTATATTAATTTAGTGAGGTCCATTCATTAGAGGAAGGAAAATAAATAATTTAACTTTCTAAATATTAATAAAACTATTATTGCACAGAATGGATTAGAGAAAATAATAGAAAAAAGATATAGGTTTCTGGATCAGAAATATAATAGTAATAAATTGTTAGGGACCTTCCAATCGAAATAACTCCATTTGACTGAGATTTCATAACGTCCACGCAGAGTCTTTTGTGCACCCCCAACCCTCCTCCTCCCTGAAAGTTTGAAAATAAAGGAAAATCCTCCACAAAATTTAGCCACAATGATATTTATCTATGTTATTTTATTTTATTCTTTTGAGTAATTCTACCATTTTAATTTAAATATTTTTTTAATTTAAAAATAAAAATCAATATATTTTAAATAAAAAAATATTTTAAAATTTTAAAAATTTGAAAATTCTTGCTAAATTTTCTACCATAAAATAAAAAGAGAGAAGGATTAAAAATGCAATATGTATTCTCATTCTATTTTTAAAGTATTGATACTTTCAAAATATTTATTACTTAACTAATTGAATAATAATATTTTAACATTAGCGAAATACATTGTTCATTCTCGTCAAGCTTAGAGTTATTTAAATGATCTTTTTTTCTATAAGAATTTAAGGTCACTATTTACCTTATATAACAAATTAAAATATATTTAAATTTAATTAATAAATAAAAAAATATTTTAAAATTATTAATAATTTTAAAACAAAACTAATAATTCTCGAATAAAATATTTCAAACCCCACAAACTCCATCATCCTTCTTTTTCTTTAGAACTCTGTGTCTCTTCTTTTAACATATTTCTTCTTTCTTCATTGATTGCTGACTTCTTAGGAATCCTATGTCTTACCCTTTACACTTTCTTCTTTCTTATATATGTATTCAATAAAACTGCCACAAGATCTGAGTTTTTCGATCTCCATTTCCATATTCATCTGAAAAAATGGAAAGCAATACTAGTCTTAGAACTTTGATGTTTAATGATAAAATCGATACCCCAAACCTTTCAGATTTTCTCAGAGTCAAACAAGATCATAACAATAATCTTACAGGCCTTACATTAGGCGCGGTGTTGAGCAACGTACGAGAATCATCTTCTTCTTCTTCTTCCCTTGTTCATAACTCCAGCAGAACTCTCTTCGATATCATTCGAGACGATCCCAGCAACAACAGCAGAAAACCCAGAAAATGGAAACATTTTAGAAACAAACTCCGTCTTAAACCTAACATTTCAATTCAACACCATAGCAATCCAATAACTCCTGTTGAAAATTTTACATCTGCATCTGGGTCAACAAGTAGAATATTGGGAACTGCAGAGATTGATGGAGATGAAATTGGAGTGGAATTGGAGGATCAACCTGCGCGAATGTCATTAATGGCCTTGTTAACAGAGAATGATGGAGATGAATCAGCGTATATGATTGAAGATGGAGATGCAGATGAAAAAGAAGATGAATTGGATGTTGCCGGCATCGAAACCGACACCATTGCCGTTGCTGATGTTGTTGACGTCGGCGCCGGCGGAGAATATAATAATTGTTGTGTGTGTATGGTGAGGCATAAGGGCGCTGCGTTTATACCTTGTGGACATACATTTTGCAGATTGTGTTCAAGGGAACTTTGGGTTCAAAGGGGCAATTGCCCACTCTGCAACAATTTCATTTTAGAAGTTCTTGATATTTTCTAATTAATGTTAGCCCATTTTCTTCCTCAATTTTTCACTTTTATTTTATCTTCTTCGAATTTTACTTCATTCCATCTATCTCTTGTTTTAATATCTCAATGTTAATTAAGAAAATTAAGTAGAATTGTGAACTACTTAGTGACTAATTTAGTAATGGCATAATAGGGAGGTAATGGTATGTGGTGCCTCGATATTGTATTGGTAAAATGAAACATAATTTGTTTAAGTTTGAACGAGTTATTAACATGTGCATCGGTAAGTTTACTTCATTTCAATTTAATTGACATGTAATCTAGTTAATATCTTTAAATTCATTATGGATCACTTAAATTTGACCTAAACTCACTCAATTATCACCCCTTGTTATACCTTTGTCTTGTATGGACTAATGTAATTTAAAATTTGAATAGAAAAGGAAGGGAAGTAAGAAACAAAGTCATTATTTGAGGTCACATGGATGTTTGTATGCAATTGTAGAATTGTCTTTCTCATGTTTTCTATAAGTAGGAAAAAGGTCAAGAGGAGATAGCTGTCGAGCTAGTGTAGTTGAAAAGGACTTGACAACTAGTTTATAGTGTGGGACCTTTAATAATGTCTTACTCCAACTAGGGGAGAGAGCAAACCAACATGTAATCATTTATGACAAATCCCCACCACCAAACCTAATGGGATCTTAACAATCAGTTTGGATATGTAACGGGTTCAAAGATAAAAAGACGACAAAAAATGAGTAATTCTTTTAGACGGGCTCCGTTTCATTTTATGTGGCACCATTTTTTTTTGTCAGTCTTAAAAATATATCGCTTTCTTTACATAGTAAGTATTTAAAAGTACAAATCCTCTTTTATCCTTATTGGTCTCACCTAACTTTATTGTACTACTCTAATATATTTATGAGGGGAAATAAATGTGACTTTACTTTTTTTGAAGGACAATTTAATAAACATTTCAAGTCTTTATTATTTCTTAAATTTCGTATCCGATAAAATATTGCCACATAAAATGAGACGGATGGAATATATTTATTCCTTCTTCATTTTATAACTGCATAATACATAAACATGACCTAACTTTACTTTGGTGAACAATTATGATCTTTAACTTTGAATGTACACAAGTATATACTTAAACTTGTATAAAATTGAATAAGTAAACATATGTGTCCTCCATGACATAATGCCTAAGTTGCCCAAGAGAGCTTTGAATCTTTGTCATGGTTCATAATCAGGCCAAACAGAACGATACGCCCAGGGGTGGCTCAACATAATTGGAGCTCTAAAGCGAATTTTAACTCGTGATCTAAAATATAATCATACTTCATATACATATTTATTAAAAAAAAACACTACTTAGATGAAAATAGTACTTAATATATTTTTTCAGTGACTAGTTTTAGGTAAGATTTTATCAACTCAACATTGAAAACATCATTGTAAGTGAGACAATTATTTATATGTATTGTTAACATAATGATACAAGTAATAAGTTGATAAATATTAAATAAAGATAAAAGTTAGAATCATAGAATTTGACTCAAAAAGTTAGTGATTTTGTATACCTCATTTTAATATGCTTAGAGTAATGCTTGAAACTATAATTTAAAAAGAAAGTAAAAAGAATTTGGAATTTTCTTTGTTCAACACTTTTCACTGTTAATTCTTATTGCTAACAAAGTACAAAAGACTGTTAATTCATATTTTTAACAAAGTACAAAAAATAATTTATTTTTAAAAAAATTATAGTTTTATCATAAATAATTAATTTTTTAATAAAAAATTTAACACATAATTTATTCTTGAATAAAAATTAAGACCCCCGAAATTTGGGGGCCTAAGACAAAGGCCTTATTATTAAAAGCGTAGAGTCGGCTTGGAAGATTCAAACTTGACATAATCATCTTGTCACATATCGGTGGAAGAAGCTCCAGACGTTGATGATACAAATGTTGATGTCCAAGAGGCTCCCCCTCAATTGGAGGATGGCGTACAATCAACCGTAGACGACCTCAAGAAACTAAATCTAGGCACCCTAGAAGATCCACGTCCAATCTTTGTAAGTGCACTTCTTCCACCAGAAGAAGAGAGGAAATACTTCAAGTTATTGGTTGAGTTCAAGGATATTTTTTATTGATCGTACCAATAAACGATGGGCCTTCGTCCCATGATAACTATTCATCATTTGGGGATAAAAAAGGGAACACATCTTAAAAAGCAGTCATAACGAGTGTTTCGTCTGGAGTTGATCACACAAATTGAAGTTGAGGTCAACAAACTCATCGAAGCTGGATTTATTCGAGAAGTGAAATACCCTTTGTGGATCTCAAATATTGTACCTGTTAAGAAGAAGAATGGTCAAATATGCGTCTACATTGATTTTTGAGATTTGAACAAGGCATGTCCAAAAGATGACTTCCCTATGCCAATCATTGAGCTCATGGTTGATGCTACAACTGGTTATAAATCTATGTCGTTCATGGATGGGTCTTCTAGATACAATCAAATTAGAATGTCTCCAAAATATGAAGAATACACTGCATTTCGAACTCCAAAAGGGATTTATTGTTACAAAGTGATTCCCTTTGGTCTAAAGAATGGTGGGGCCACCTACCAACGTGCAACACAAAACATATTAGATGACATACTTCATAAGAGGGTGGAATGTTACGTCGATGACTTAGTGGTAAAGACGAAGCAAAGGGAAAACCATCTTGAAGACATTCGAATTGTTTTGGAAATGTTAAGAAAGTTTGACTTAGAGATGAACCCAATCAAATGCGCATTTGGGGTCACCTTAGCAAATTTTCTTGGCTTCATTGTGCATCACCGCGGAATTGAAGTTGATCCTGCAAAGATTGATGCCATTCAAAAAATGCCTGAGCGAAAGAACTTGAAAGACCTACGCAGTCTGCAAGGAAATTTGGCATTCATCCGAAGGTTTATTTCTAACCTGGATGGAAGATGTCAACCCTTCAACCATTTGATGAAGAAATATGCTCCTTTCCACCTGGACCAATCATGTCAGAACGCCTTTGAAAGCATCAAAAGATTCTTGATGAATGCACCTATTTTAGGAGCACCGACTCCTGGAAAGGCGTTAATATATACATTGCATCGCAAGAGCGTTCACTTGGGGCACTTATTGCCCAAGAGAATGAAGCTAAGAAGGAACAAGCATTGTACTTTATGAGTCAGACTTTGATGGGGGCTGAGTTGAATTATACACCTATCGAGAATATGTGCTTGGCATTACTCTATGCAATAAACAAATTGAGGCATTATTTTGAAGCATACAGTATCAAGTTAATTTCTCGAGCTGATCCTGTGAAGTTTGTAATTACTCAGCTAGTTCTCTCGGGACGTCTAGCAAGATGGTCTATATTGTTCAATCAATATGAGGTCATATACACACCTCAAAAAGTTTTGAAGGGGCAAACACTTGCTAATTTCCTTGATGATCACCCTCTTCCGGGAAAATGGAAAACTTAAGATGAATTCCCTAATGAAGATGCATTTTTTACTGAAGATTTGTCGGCATAGACAATGTTCTTTGATGGATCTGCATGCCGAGATGGAGCAAGGGCAGGAGTGGTATTAATATATCCAGAACAACTAATCTTACCATTCTCATTTTTTCTGGATGAAACTTGTTCGAATAATGCTGCAGAATACGAAGCTTTGATAGTGGGCCTTGAAATGGAATCAGTTATGAAAATTCCTCAATTGGATATCTATGTGACTCTCAGTTAATCATCAATCAACTCTCAGGAGCTACGAGGTAAAGAAAGAAGATCTTTTGTCATATTACCAATATGCTATTTTCTTACTTGAAGGTGTGATCAAGTGTTCTTAAATCATGTACCAAGAGAAGAAAATTGCATGGCAGATGTTTTGGCTAACTTGGCTACAACAATGACACTTGGAGAAAAAATGAGACAACAAAAGTGTGTGTATGTCATCGATGGATTATTCCTGGTTGTCTTGATCTTCAAGTAAATAAAAACAATCATACATCTGTTCGAATAGTTGAAGAATAAGATTGGAGAAAACCACTAATTGAGTATCTTGAACATGGAAGGTTACTTGAGGATCCACGAGTAAGAGCAGACATTAAGAGAAGAGCACCATGATTCATTTTTCATAATGGAATGTTATTTCGTCGTTCTTATGAGGGACTATTCTTGCGGTGTCTTGACAAAGAAGAAGCTCAACAAACAATGGAGGAGGCACATTCTGGAACATGTGGAGCACACCAATCAGGGCCTAAACTTCATTTTTGCATCAAGAGGATGGGATACTATTGGCCAATAATGGCGATGGACTTCTTAAAACATGCAAAAAGGTGTCAAGCGTGTCAATCCACGCTAATTACATCCATCAATCTCCAGAGGATGTACATGCGACTGTAGCCTCATGGCCTTTTTATGCATGGGGACTTGATGTTGTTGGACCTCTTCTATAGTCGTCAAAAAGACAAATGTATATCTTGGCTGCCACTGACTATTTCTCTAAATGGGCTGAAGTTGTACCATTAAAAGTGGTAAAGAAGCAAAATGTTGTTGATTTTATGAAATCAAACATAATTTTTAGATATGGCATACCAAGATGTATAGTCACTGATAATGGAACACCATTCAACAATAAAATCATGAGTGGTTTGTGCGACAAGTTCAGTTTTAAGCAATGTAAATCTTCAATGTGAAATGCACCTGCCAATGGTCTTGCTGAAGCTTTTAACAAGACACTTGGTAACCAATTGAAGTAAGTAGTTACAAAGAATAAAATAGACTGGCATGAGAGAGTCAGTGAAGCTTTGTGGGCATATCGTACAAAATTTAGAACAGCTACGCAAGCGACTCCATTTTCCTTGGTGTATGAAGTTGTACTTCCATTAGAGAAGGAAATTCCATAATTGCGAATAGCAGTCTAAGAGGGACTTATGATACGCTCAAAGTTACTTCTCAAATAAGAAGTAAAGCGGTCGTATCAAGAAAAGAACCCAACTAATGAGGTTGGGATCGTTCCCACGAGGAAAATAGTTCAAACTTAACTTGAATCTATTATTACTACTATTTAGTCAATTATTTCCTTGGAAAGCAAAGACAATAAAAAGATTTTTTTTTTACTTCTAAATGAATGAAAATAACTAGCTAAATTAAAGGAGACAACTAACAGCTTCAAATGTTGGAGTTTAATCAATTAATCGAAGTAATTAGGGTTTACGTGTTCCCCACAGATTCATAACTTGATAATTCTAACTATAACAATTCTTTCCTAGTATCTTTCATGCAAAGTGATAACTTATATATTTCTAAATCCTTGGTCCGGCATCTAGAAAATTTCACTCCGCACCTTGATCCGGCTACGTGTTTTGCTATATTAACCCTTACCTTTACCTCATATTAAGCATCATATTCGACATTTGACTAAGTTATTACCTCGTACAAATCAATACTAGCCTATTAGATAGTATACACTAAATCTATGTTGATAATTATTTTCCTAGTATCTACCTCCTTGGTCCGGCAAGTAGCATTAAGACGAGTTCTAATATTGTCCATCTGTTAAAAAGACTTCTAAACGAAAGAATTATCAATACATGCAAGACACTATTCTAGAATTGTTATTATAGTTAGGTTTTACCTCATTATTCGCCTATGTCTCCCACAACCCTAGTTATGGAGTTTAGTTACCCATAGTCATAATCACAATATTCAATATATGATATAAGAATTCATGCAGTTCCTTCAATGAGAACGAGTGAAATCCAAAACTTCACTTGATTAATCAACAAAAATCACCAACAATCAAAAACTGAAATTAATTGAAGAACAAAGATTCTCCAAAAGTATAACAATAATCCTCAAGTCTAATCCACAAAAGAAGCTCAAAAATCAAGAGTCTAACAAAGCGTCTAAAAATAATCAAAGTCTAGCCTCCAAAACGAGGTTTTTCGAACTATTTATAAAAAATAAAAACCTAATTAAATAAGAACTCTATTTGCTGGAAATCTGTCAAAACGCGGCTGGGTCGACGGACCCCGCGACGGATCGTCGTGATCACGACGGGCCGCCATGGATTTCTTTGTCCCATACTTGTGCAATTTCTTCTGCTGCTCTCTTCATTACCCTCGACGGGAGGTATGACGGATCGTCACAGGCACAACGGTCCGTCGAGGGTCTCCGTTCCAAAACACTTGAACTCTTGGAATTTGGGTACTGGACTATTTCTCTGATCTTCATGACGAACCAGCAGGACGGACCGTCATGGCTACGACGGTCCGTCACGCACTCCGTAACCTCACACTTGGTTAGAATTTCCCATCTTCCTTCAGCACCTGCACTACGATGCCACCTACGGACCGTCACGAGCACGACGAACCGTCACAAGCTCCGTAGGAGGTACTTTTCTGTATTTCTTGCTCAAAAATCTCCGCATTCATCTTTTAGACAGATTTCCTGCAAATAAAGAGAAACTTACATAAAAATTAGTACAAAAAGGCTTTTGGACACAGTAAACTTAAGGAAAAAGTATTAAAACTACCGTGAAACTAGGGTATATCAACACGCTCAACTTAAATTTGTTGTTTGTCCTCAAGCGACACACTATAACTCAAGACAAAATCTTTGTACAATAGTATCCATGTTTTATCTTTCACAGTCATTTGGCAATCAATCCCGATCAGTCTCATCATGATTATGCATGCTATCACTATTAGGCTTGAATTATGTGGAATCAGACCATGACACAGACTCACCATGCACTAACACCTACCCTCTTCAATTTCTCACCGAGGTGCTAATATTTCTGGTATTGCAGCTAGTGTCCTCCCTTCAAAACAAAATCCTCATTTTTCATACAATGATTTCAGTTTGAGTATAAGGATTACTTTTCAGCACTCACTCTCAGAACAAATTCACACTCATTCATACATATTGCCATAAGCTTGCCCTTATTTTCACTGCTTTAAGTTCGCTATACAACTCTTAGGATCACGATAGGACTTTCTTAGCTTGTAACATAGGCTCAGGGTCAGGTAGGGTATATTTAGGTATACTTTAGTGACTTTTTTCCCTCCTTGACATATCGTCTAAACATACCACTTTATCATTTTATTTCTCCCAGTTTCTCATATTCTTTCACCTTGCTATTTTCCCTTCTTTCTTCATTTGTGCAAGTGACTCTTTTCTTTTCTTGCTTGTATATTTCTTGTATTTTTTTATTTTTTATTTTTATTTTTTTACTTTTCTTTCAACTAATTATTGAGTGACTTTACTTTTGTTCTTTCTATCTCTTTGTTCTTTCAACCCCACTTTCCAGAACATTCCTCATAATAGCATCCCTCAACTCATGGCTTTTCCATGAGTCAAAGTACACAATACCCAAAGTTGGGTCAGGGCCATAAAAAGGGTTGTTTACTTCATTAGCCACCCTCAACTTATGCTTTTTGCATAAGTTGAGGTGCACATGTCCATGGAGGGACCAGGGCCAACACATTATTCTCAGAAAAGATTAGTTGGCGTGAAAAAGAAAGGTTTAGTTTAAGCTCAAATCATTTGGATCAAACAAGTATTAATTTCATTTGGTTTTCTTTTATTTAGGATAAAAATGGGCTATATTGAACAAGGGCCTATGATCTTTTCCTAATTGTCTATAACAACTTACTTTTAGTAGGACTAACCAGGCAAGTTCTAGCTCAGTACAAATAGTGAACTATTCAAATCTTCCTCACACTCACTTGACATCTCATTATTCTACCAGATTATCAGACACCTAGTTTGAATTTTAGACTTAGAGTCATGCAGTGGTGTACCTCTATGTCATGCTTACAGCCACACATTTATCAATTACTATGCCTAGTCATGCATCATTTTCATTTTATCAGGATATCATTTTAGCCATCATGCTTCAGAATTAAACTATGTACACAAGATATAGACATGTCGGTTCAACAAAAAAAATAATCAGTCTCTTGGGGAAAAAGAACACAAGCAAGAGGATAGTGAAACCCCTAAAGAGGATAGTAAATTGGGCCACTCAGACTTCACCCTAGCACTCACTTTCAATTTAACCACCCCTAACTAAAAGACATGAAATTGTCCCCAATGCATAAAAAAAATGAAATACAAGAGTGGTAGGTGAAGCAAACCTGGGGCGCAAAGCGCCGACGATCAGCAAGCTGGTGAGTCCGGTTCCTCGAAACCACTACCTCTATAATCTGGACACCCTTAGTAGTGTCCTCAACATCAACAACATTATCAGCAGTGCCTCCCGCTATCTCCACATTTCTGGAGCTAGACGCCCCAACAACTAACTCTACTGCTCTCATCTGACGCGCCTCCTCATCAGCAAGCGAGGCCCTCCTCGCAGCTTCCATCTCACTGTGCTCCTCTTCCGTGCTCGAGTCTCATTCTCCTCTCGACCCCTGCGCGTATTGGCATGCTCTCGAGGGGGAGGTGGTGGAATCTCAGAAGTGGAGAATAAGGCTGCTATGACTGTGTCTTTAGCAGGCTCTGCAGAAGGGGCCTCAAACTTAGGCACCCTAGCCTCTAAGATCATATCGATATTTGTGCGAAGACTTTTGACCGCAGCCTGAAGGTTCGACACATCCACCTGAGGGGCTGGTCGGGCTAACATCCGCAACTCAAAAGCGTCCAAGAGATGATGAACCTAAGCGATCTTCCGCTCTGTGTGCTGGACCGTTATCCGCTCCAAGAGATCTTCTGCCTCAGCAATAGACATCTGCATCCAAGGCTGGATGTGATGCAAAGGTATAGCCATCTGTGCCTTTAATTTCTGGACCCTAGCAAGCGGGACCAGAGCGGGGAAAAGGGCTGAGCGAGAGGATCTCGGGGAAGTGCTACTACCCGGGATAGAATCAACCGGGGTAGTGTCAGTGGAAGCCTCCTGCGTAGCCGTGCGGGCCTGTGCTACCGTATCAGCCAGATTGTCACCAAGTGGAGGCAACTCTGGATGGGTCCCTCTGCGTGGAGCCAACTCATTAGCCTCATCCCTGATGAGGTCGATATTAACAGTGCCCAATGGGGTCTTGAGCTGATCAACGGCCATATAGGCACACCTAAGGACCTGCATAGAGAAAATATCATGCACGGGAAAGGGTAAGTAGTTGTGACCTTAAAATCCCTCTCATGCATGACCGCCTGTAGAATCCACGCAAAGTCCACTTCAAACTCGGCTATCATCGCCGCCATCAGTACTGCTCGATCCCATGTAACTATATTATCAGCAGTTGTGGGGGAAAGGTAGTGGCGGACAATCAACCACAAAAACTTCGTCGTGAAGTTCAGGTTAGCCTTCTTGATGGCTCCCTTCGGCTCGGTCACCCAGTCAGCACCCTCTCCATCAACAGACAAGTGCAGGGCCATCCACCTCTTGGTGTCTCTCTCAGCGATCGCTCACGTAGGAATTGGGAATCTTTGATAATTTGCCACCGGTAGTCAAACTCGGCGGTGAGAGGGGTCGGTTGGCATCAACATTCTCGCCGTATAGATACCTGCGGATTGCAGGCAGGGAGATATCAACCTGAATGCCACGTACTCGGACATGCTACAGTGGGGACTGTTTGGCGGGAGCAGCCTTCCTATCAATCTGTGATCTGAGAGTAGCCACGTAAGAGACGTAGAACACTCTCTGACCAACTCTTTACTATAACTTCCCAACGAAAGCGCTGTCCACTCCAGTCGATGTCCGGTGAAGAGATTGTGGATCTCTGGCATAATCGGGAGACTTCCCGTAAGGATCCGTCGCTCCAATGTTAGTGTCCATGTCATGACTCCTTTGTCATTCAGGAACTTTGCGTCGGAATAGACTTGATGCTGCCCATCTACACACCACCGATTTTGCTGGTCGGTAACCGGGGTGAGAGAACGAGTTGGTGAACCGGGTGTGGATTCCGAACTGTCAGCCTCATCAGATGAGGCAGACTGTGCAGCTGTGGCGGGTGCAGGGAACTCAGTAGATCCGGAGGCTTCCTCCGACCACGAAACTCCTAAGGATCCAGACACTCCTTCTTCATTAGTAGCTGCCCCAAAAGGTTTGTCGGTCAGTGTACGCTCCTCATCAGACTGGGAGGCAATGACTACGCCGGACGCCACATTTTTGGGTGTGGATCTGGCAGAACGTGTAGCTTGGGATGGGTTGGAAGTGCCTGGGGGCACGTACTCAGGGTCACACTTATCTTCAGAGCCAATGACCAGGCGGGAAGACGGGGGACAGACTTCGATCGCCCGCGTGCGTAGACTCGATCTTGTTTTGGTGCCATAATATATAGTACTTGTAAAGGATCAATATTAGTACTATAAGGAGCAAACAAGACAAGCAAAACCACAAAAAATGAATAAAGATTTAAGATGTAATGACATTTCTATAGTAACTGTAGAACACGACAGACCAGGTGACGGTTCGTCGTGAGTACGACGGACCGTCATGGGGTCCGTCATGTCTTACTTAAACTATGTTTATGTGGGAACCCTGAAGAAACGTCTCAGTCAAGTATGACGGTATATGCAGGATGAACCGTTATGATTATGACGGTCCGTCGTGGGACACCTGGAAAAAATTGAGACCCTTAGGAGAGGGGTCTCTGACCGTCATGACGGTTATGCAGGCGGACCGTCGATGGTATGACGGTCCATCGTAGATGTCCGTTGGAGGACACTTAGAAAAAGTGAGAGACCCTGAGGAATAGGATCTCTAACCGTCATGACGGTATGTGCAGGATGGACCGTAATGGGAATGACGGTCTGTCGCATGTGTCCGTTGAAGGACACTTAGAAAAAGTGAGAGACACTTAGGAACAGGGTTTTTTACAACCAGAACGGTTGTGCACGACGGACTGTCGTGGCAATGACGGTCCGTCGCATGTGTCCGTTGTAGGACACTTGGAAAAAGTGAGAGACCCTTAGGAATAGGGTCTCTGACAACCAGAACGGTTGTGCAGGACGGAACGTCATGGGAACGATGGTCCGTCACATGTGTCCGTTGGTGGACACTTGGAGAAAATTGGACAGTGGGGTGTGAGGGATGTTGGAACGGACCCAATGACGGTCTGTCGTGGTTATGACGGTCCGTCATCGGGGTCTCGTTCTGTCATTCAGTGATAGAATTTGGGATTCCCCATCCAATGACCCAAATGGAATTGTTAGTGTTTTAACCTACATTTATCTAACCCAACTACCTAGTAAACTAGCAATGCTAAAGCACCTAATTCGAGAGTTTTAACACGGAATTTTTTTTTGGATTCTCAACCTAGGTCAGACAGAATTTTATTAAAGAATGAACAAATCAAGAAGAACTAGGATAATACTAATTGATAAACAAAAATGCAATATAAATGAGTAGAAATCAGAGACACATACCTGAGAATTTGAGAAAAACAAGTGAGGAAGGTACTTGGTGATCAAGTAAAGAACCACAGCAGCAGACTCTGACTAGTAGATAGTGAATTTTAGGAATTGGGGAATTTAGGAGAATGATCGGTTGAAAGAGAGGGAGTTATGAACTTGGAAGTTGAAAAGGGAGGGAAATGTGAGGAAGAGGGAAGGAGTGGTGTGAAATAAAGGGGTTGGGGTTTTTAAATGTTAAGATTTTTTTCAAAAACCCAGTTGGGTCGGGTCGGGTACGCTTCACTAATGACACGATGAGTCCCTGATGACAGTACGTCGTAGCTGAGATGGTCCGTCGTTGGTTCCATCGCGTGTGCCCTAGTTTTGAAAATAACAGAAAGACGTACCTGGCATGACGGATTGATGCGACGGTCCGTCACAACCGTGATGGGCCGTCGATGTATCTGTTAGTAACTGCTGCAGAGTGATTTTCTGCAGAATTTCCTGGTGATGTGCCTGCAAATATAAAATCCATAAGTAGAAAATGCTACCATTACTAAAAAGAAAAAAAAACTATAAGTTTTGGGTTGCCTCCCAACAAGCGTCTGATTTAACGTCGCGGCACGACTGAGGACACTTGATACTCAACCTTCATCAAGATGGCATGTCTCTATCACTTCATTCACCGATGCAGTATGCCCAAAATAGAGTTTTATTCGTCCTCCATTCATCTTAAACCGCACTACCTCATTGGTTTCTAACTCAACTTCTTCATGAGGGAACACTTGGGTAATCAAGTAAGGGCCAGTCCATTTGGACTTGAACTTTCCCGGAAGCCAACGCAACCTAGAACTGTAAAAACACCAAATCCCCAACCATAAACTCTCATTTTTCACTTTTTAGGTCATTATCCTTCTTCATCTTTTCTTTGTAGGATACAACAAATACCGATTGGAGCTCACCACTCTGCCTCATGGACCTACATATGTTGAAGGTCTATTTTTCATTGTTCAACCGAAATTTCATCTACCCCTTTTCCATATCAACTAAGGCTCTACCCGTAGCAAGAAATGGCCTCCCAAGAATAATAGGCACTTCAAAATCGACTTCACAATCAAGAATAACAAAATCTGCCAGAAATATGAACGATTCCACTTTTACTAGCACATCGTGGAGTATCCCTATAGGCCTTTTCACTGTTCGATCAGCCATCAGTAGCCGCATCGCAGTGGGCTTTGGGTCACCCAAACCCAACTACTTATAAATCGAGAAGGACATAAGATTTATGATTGCCCCCAGATCACATAATACTTTCGCAAAATGTAATGACCCGACTGTACAAGCAATAGTGAACGCACTCGGATTTTCTTTCTTTTGTATGAGAGATCTTGTAGAAATAGCACTACAATGTTGCATTCTATCATCATCCTCAAAAGTGACAGATCTTTTCTTTGTAACCAGATCTTTCATAAACTTGGCATAACCGGGTATTTTTTCTAGAGCTTCTACCAAAGGGACATTGATAGAAAGCTGCTTCAACATTGTTAGAAAACGCCGATATTTACCATCCTCAGTCTTTTTCACTAATCTCTGAGGAAAGGGGGGGTCTAGGCATGAGAATTACCTTTATAGGGATTTTTGCATCTTTTCCAGTGCTATCTTCTGCTTCACCACTACCCTCTACCATCTTATCATTATCCTTTCTCACCATTTCCTCATTAGACAACATATGTGGGTCAATGGTTTGCTTACCACCCCAAGTAGTGATTGCCATACAGTGTGCATCATTTTTCGGATTTTGGATAGTGTTGCTAGGAAGAGTGCCCGGTTGTCGTATGTTCACAGTGGAAGATAATTGAGCCATTTGAAACTCAATCTGCTTAATCGATATCGCATGTGTATTGACTTTTTTCCCAATACCCGCTAAATCACTCCTTTACTCTTTAATGTGATCATTACTAGCATCGAACCTCCTCATCATTTTGTGCAACATGTCCTCAACTCGTGCCATACTATCTCCACCATCCCTAGGAGTAACTTCACGATTTTGAGGAGGGACATAGGGCCCATTCCTGTCATTTCTGTTACCATAGTTACCCCTGTTAAAGTTGTTGTCGCGGTTGTAGTTTCCATCTCAGACATAGTGATCCTCACGGTTATAGTTACCATAGATTCGTCCTTGGTTCCCTTGACTTTGGCGCCAATTCTACAGATTAGAGCCTTGGGCACTCGGTCGGAAATTAGGAATCCTCGCATAATAGCATTCATCATTTGGTTGTGGTGGCTTAGATAATTAGTTAACTGCATTTATCTTTTCTGCACCCCTATTGATATGTTTTAATACCAACCCAAGCTCAGTTCTCATTTGAGCCATTTCTTCACGAATCTCATCTGTGGCAGGGTTGTGAGTGGACTACACTGCGAAGGTATATCTCCCGGTATCTGAATTCCTAGTACTCCAAGCTTTATTGTTTCGGGAGATTTTCTCTAACTTTTCAGCAATCTCTGCATAAGGACACTCCCCATAAGATCCACCTGCTATATTCTCCAACACCGCTTTATTATTATAATCCTGTCCCCCGATAGAAGTATTCCTTCAGTGAATCATCATATATACGATGATTGGGGACGCTTCTAAAAAACGAGGTGAATTTATCCCAAGAACTACTAGCTGACTCTCCTGGTAGTGCCACAAAGTTGTTCACTTTGTCTTTGTGGTTTAGTTTCTTGGAGACCGGGTAGTAGCGTGTTAAGAAAACGTCCCTTAGTTGGTTCCAAGTTAAAATTGAGTTGTAAGGAAGCTCAGCCAACCAAATAACAGCCTCTCCCGTCAGTGAGAGAGGAAACACTCTTAGCCCTATTACATCCAAGTCCTAGTCAGGCCTCCCTACACAGCTTTTACACACTGCCCTTACCTTAGCTATATGGGCATGTGGATCCTCAGAAGGTAGCCCTGAAAACAAACCTCTGGCAGTGAACATTTTCATCAGGCTACTAGTTACCACAAAGGTGTGGCCTGGTGGTAAAGGGGGCAAGACAAACGCCTCTCGGAGTTTGCTATATTGTCATAGCCTCTGTAGTATTCTTGGGGACGTGGAGCGGGATTGTGTCCCCTCTGTTGGTTTTCACCCGGAGCATCGGGTAACAATTGACCATGAACATCAACCGGAGCTGGGATGTTCTGGTTTGGATCATCATCGTTAATACCCAAGTTTCGATTTATGTTGCGTAGTGTATGCTCTAATTCGTGATCTTAGGGAAACAAGGGTTCTCTTCCTCTCCGTGTATTTGGCATACAAGGAAGATGGTTCTGCAAGAATCAAAACAATAAAACAAAGTAAAATCAAGAAAATATCAACTAAACTATAGTAATAAGTTTAAGTTAATATAAAAGCTACTTTCTCCGGCAGCGGCCCTAAAATTTGATACGCTCAAACTTACTTCTCAATAACAAGTAAAGCGGTCGTATCAAGTAAAGAACCCAACTAATGAGGTTGGGATCGTTCCCACGAGGAAAATAATTCAGACTTAACTTGAATCTATACTTACTACTATTTAGTCAATTATTTCCTTGGAAAACAAATAATAAAAAGGGTTTTTTTTAACTTCTAAATGAATGAAAATAACTAGCTAAATTAAAGGAGATAACTAACAGCTTCAAATGTTGGAGTTTGATCAATTAATCAAAGTAACTAGGGTTTACGTGTTCCCCACAGGTTCATAACTTGATAATTCTAACTATAACAATTCTTTCCTAGTATCTTGCATGTAAAGTGATAACTTATGTATTTCTAAATCCTTGGTCCGGCATCTAGAAAATTTCACTCCGCACCTTTGTCCGGCTACGTGTGTTGCTATACTAACCCTCACCTTTACCTCATATTAAGAATCGTATTCTATATTTGACTAAGTTATTACCTCGTACAAATTAATACTAGCCTATTAGATAGTATACACTAAATCTATGTTGATAATTCTTTTCCTAGTATCTACCTCCTTGGTTCGGAAAGTAGCATTAAGACGAGTTCTAACGTTGGCCATCTGTTAAAAAGACTTCTAAGCAAAAGAATTATCAATACAAGCAAGACACTATTCTAGAATTGTTATTTTAGTTAGGTTTTACCTCATTATTCGCCTATGGTTCCCACAACCCTAGTTATGGAGTTTAGTTACCCATAGTCATAATCACAATATTCAAATATATGATATAAGAATTCATAAACTTACTTCAATGAGAAAGAGTAAAATCCAAAAGTTTTCTTGATTAATCAACAAAAATCACCAACAATCAATTAATGAAATTAATTGAAGAATAAAGATTCTCCAAAAGTCTAGCAATAATCCTCAAGTCTAATCCACAAAAGAAGCTCAAAAATCAAGAGTCTAACAAAGAGTCTAAAATAATCAAGAGTCTACCCCCCAAAACGAGGTTTTTTGAACTATTTATAAAAAATAAAAACCTAATTAAATAAGGACTCTATTTGTTGAAAATCTGTCAAAACGCGGTTGGGTCGACGGAACTCGCGACAGATCGTCGTGATCACGACGGGCCGTCATGGATTTCTTTGTCCCATACTTGTGCAATTTCTTCTGCTGCTCTCTTCATTACCCTCGACGACAGGTATGACGGATCGTCACAGGCACAACGGTCCATCGAGGGTCTGCGTTCCAAAACACTTGAACTCTTGGAATTCGGGTACTAGGACTACTTCTCTGATCTTCATGACGAACCAGCAGGACGGACCGTCATGGTTACGACGGTCCGTCATGCACTCTGTAACCCCACACTTTGTGAGAATTCTCCATCTTCCTTCAGCAGCTGCACTACGATGCAACCCACGGACCGTCACGAGCATGATGAACCGTCACAAGCTCCATAGGTGGTACTTTTCTGTATTTCTTGCTCAATAACCTCCGCATTCATCTTTTAGCCAGATTTCCTGCAAATAAAGAGAAACTTACATAAAAATTAGTACAAAAAGACTTTTGGACACACTAAACTTAGGAAAAAGTATTAAAAATACCGTGAAACCACGATATATCAACTTATAACTGAAAGCAACGCTCAACTTCGTCTAGCAGTGTTGGAGGCATTGGATGAAAAGATATTGGAAGTACAACAAAGGTTGGAGTGTTAACAGGCTAGACTTGCAAGAGCATTCAACAAGAAAGTGCGAGCATAAACTGCATGTTACTCTTGGCCCACAAGAGTATAAACTGTGTACGACTCCAAAAAAGAAACTCATCCTCTTGAACTACGATATGACTTGATCCTCCTCACCGAGGTACGTAGGCGCTTGGAGTAATCACTATGAGTTCAGTCAAATGAGCAAAAAAAAAAAGGAGTTTGGTGGTCTTGCATGATCATCACACTAGTTTTTAAAAAAAAAATCATGTAGCTAGTAAATTAGTTCAAATGCGGCGCAAACGAGTAATTCCACATTGGGTCATGGATTTTCAACTATGATGGTTCAAGACTAATGAATTCATTGGCATTGGATGAAGCGACTTGCAATTCTACTTGTTTGCTTACGATGTAGATAATTTGGTGTGATTTACTAATGCTCCAGTAAATTACTTAAAATTAGGGGCCTCTTTACCTGCAACATCAAATCGGAATACCCTTCGGATCAACACTCTATGTTGAAATGGCATAGCCAAACAAAAAAAAAAGATATAAAAAAATCATGATCCGAACTCTCAAAGTTCAAGAGACAGTCTTTTGTTATCGTCAAAAGCGCACAAACTTCATGAAATGACATTCTAGGCATATAATCAACTTGAAAAAAATTGTGGACTCCTACGCCGCGTAATTGATTTTCTCCCAAAGTTGCGCCAAAGCTGAAAAAGCTTAGCTATGAAGAATTTTAAGCGGACTTTGAAACGATATCTACGCTAATCTAGAAATCTTTTGGATGTAATTTTTATATGTGTTGCATGTTTATGAGTTATGTTTCCAACTGAATGAGAATCACATCATTTCGAGGCTCCTCTGCCGAGTTATTGATTTTCTCTCGAAGATGCGAGCCAACTTCGAACCCAAATCTGTACTAAAACATAAATCTCATGGATTTGATTTTTATAAAGATTGAAGATCAATAAGTTTTATTTCCACCGAAAAAATAAGCTTGCTATTTCGATGCTCCTACTTCAGGCTATGAATTTTCTTTCACATGTGCGCCAAGCTGGAAAAACAACTGAAGATTCAAGCATGCAATTTTGCGCCAACTTCGAATCCATTTCTTGGCGACTTTTCTCAATTGCCTCTTCTAGCTTGGCTATTTTTCAACCTCGTCGTTAGACATCACATTATTTACCTCGATGGTATAAATTTGGCCCTCCGTAGTGGTGACATTCTCTTGACTTTTGAAAAACTTCTCTTTGTATTTTTAATGAGCTCGGTAACCTTTTTTTTCTTGGAAGATAAGACTTTTAAGTATTTCTCCACATCTGCTAAGGTTGCTTGAAGTTTCTCCATGTATATATCCAACTTTTCATATGCCAACTTTGCACCATCAAGACGACGTTGCGCATCAGAAAGAGCCTTCTCATGTGATTCTTTAGTTATCTTTGATGATCTTAACGTATCATACTCTGCATACGACTTGAAGAAATTCTCTACATGACCGTCCGAAGAAGAGACATCAATAATGTTTACCTTTCTAATCTCATGAAGAGTTGAAGCGATACTTGACTCCAATGTTGTAAAGTCATCTCAAGAACCTAACGAAAATTGTGTAATCCATCCACACAATGTGCCCCACATCTCAGAAACAAAGGAGGAATTGTCACGGTAAATGGTTTCTTGTGGATCAAAAGTAGGATCACCACGTCGCAATAATGTCATCATGTCACTAAAAGGTGATTTTCCTGGTGGAACTACTTCCGATGAAGGCATCACATTATAAATAAAAGAATGAAAGTCTTTTGCAGCCGCATCAATCATTAAGATCTACAGTGAAATATGTAACTGCGCCATTGTTAAGGTCGTCACTATGTAGTTCTTGAAGGAAAAACTAAAAAAAAATTATAAGAAATAAAAAGATGATCAGATTTTATTTTTTATTTTAAAAAATAAATAAATAAAAAAAGAGGAGAGGATCTTACTTGTTTTGCTAAGTCAAACACAGATGCCGAGTTCAGATCCTCATCAACAAAGTCGTTATCATCGATGACAATGGTATCTGAAATATTGATACCACGACAAGCATCATCTAGATCTTGTGCGTTTATTTTTGGACGATTCCAGTTACTATCCGTTGAACTAGAAGACGCATCAGGTCGTCCAACACCATTCTATGAAACATACCTAAGAGAAATATCATCACAAGGCGTCTCAAGGTTTGACGTTTGGCCATTATCATTGTCTGATGATATATGAAGTTCATTTGTTGTAGAAGAATCACGAACAACTTTGGAAGCAAGTGAAGTCGCCTTTGAAACTTATGTGAGGCGTCTCGATTTTGATTTTGCGGGCACATCCCCATCTTTCAAGGTTTTGGACTTCAATGAGGTCTTAATGACTTGCAAAGTATCAATTGACTTCGTTTGAGATTTAGAACGAAGAAGTGACTTTTCCTTTGGTTGATCAGAAGTCTCTTGAAATGAAGTGGATGTGGAGTCTTGCAATCTCTTCTTCAAAATGATGCGGAGGTTTCCTTGGGAAGTATTCATCCTTTTGGGATGGCCACCAATCTACATACTCGCAGGTCATCAAAGGAGCACCCTCCAATAGGCACGTTGGAATCATGACTTTAGAAAAAGTATTGAGTTGAAAAGAAGAATTCCAAAGTTGTACGAATGTTAATAGTGTATCATCGTAAGGACTCTCCATAAGATCTCCGGGGACATCTTGACAAAGAACAAAATATCGACTTAATCTGACAGGGCTGTAGGATTCCATGATGAAATTTGAATCATGCCTAAGGGTTACATAACCTAAGCAAAGGCTTATGACATATTCTTTCCACGAATTTGAAAGCTTGCCATTATCGGTAAGATGCAAATATCTCCCTTGCAGCATTGCTAAATGATGGAGGCCACGGGCATCATCCTGTTGAAATAACTTTGGGGCGTCAGTAAAATAAAAATACTTGGCCATCTTCTCGCCCGAAATTTTGCACAGAGGTATCGATTGATGTGAACCATTGGCACGAGATGAGTCCCAAAATATTACCCAAGCCAACCATATACATAATGTATGGGGAAAATTATTTTTGACACACTCAATTTTGAAGAAGTAGAGATTTCTCGCAGGCCACAATTTATGTTTGCAAGAACAAGGACTGCTAAGGAGAATTTCTTTCCATGAGCCATCAAGCTCGCAAATTTGAAAATACTAGCGCACACATGGTTGACTTTCTTAATCGGAAACACAAATTTGCAAAGCCAACAAGCAAAGAACGCTGCCAAGTTTGTCTCATATCTAAGCAATTCTTCCACATCTAACTCAATAAAAGGGGCATTCTCCTCGTCAGTCCGAGGCAGGAAGTTTGAATCAATGTGTTCAGAAGCATTGTTGTTCAATCTTGGCTTTGTGGATCGTACCTTTGACACCTTTTGCGGAGGCTCGACATATCTATGAGGTCCTCTAGACCAAAACATCACCCAATCATGGACGAACATTTCTTGGAGATCATCTTTCGCTAATTTGTAGAAGGCCAAAAACAAATAGCGACAACATTGGGGAAGAAGCAATATGTTTTGAGTATGCAAATCCCTCCCTTGCACCTTTGAAAACTTTGACATAAGAATTTTTTCTTTTTTTTAGTATCAAATTCAGAAAAGGATGCGGCGAATCTTGGCTTTGTGGATCGTATTTCTGTATCAAGTATCTGCAAAAACATTAAACAAAAAGAAAAAATTTAGATTAAGAACAAGTCCAAAGTAAAGGGGGTAACCTCAAATTTTTGCGACTGGCGAAAGGCTGATTTCAAATAGAAAACTGAATCAGCACAGAGGTGATCTAATTTGGTTTTCGTACATAATGTATCCCTATTAATTTTCTTTCCAACACCGCAAACGGCTTGTGATTTCATTATTCCTACGATGAGGTATGAATTTTTCCGCGAAGTCTCGCAAAGCTGATGCGTTCAGTTCTTCAGAATTTTAGGCTGAGTTCAAAAAATCACGTGAGTAAATTCGAGAATTTGCTGACCGTGATTTTTGGTTATGTTGTATCACTGTCAGTCTAGTTTCAGAAAAGTTGAACGGATCATAATTTGAGTATTTCTACAATGAGATATGAATTTTCTACCGAAGACGCACTGAACTGAAAGGGGTAACGAAAATTAGAGGTAGAAAAGAATTTGAGAGGACTCAATTGAACTTGATGATACGACAATGCAAATATGGGTATATATATAGCTTTCAAAACAAGGAGACACCAATTTGATTCCTACAAATTATGGAAAATTATATTATTTCCTATAAAGTATGAAAATTATGGTAAATTTTCATAGGAATTAAATTATGAAAATTTTTCATTGGAATCAAATTATAGGAATCCTATAGAAACCAAATTATGGTAAGTTTTCATAAGAATTAAATTATGGAAATTTTTCATGAAAATCAAATTATAGGAATCCCATAGAAATCAAATTATGATAAGTTTTCATAAGAATTAAATTATGGAAAAAATTTCATGGGAATCAAATTATGGAAATTCCATAAAATCAAATTATGGTAAAGTTTTCTCGGAAACAACATGAAAAAGTATGCCTGATGGAGAATCTACTCGCGTCATGAGAATTTGAATTTTGTGCATTCTATTCAAGTGAAAGCCTAAAATTTGCGTCGAAACCACAAGATCTCTATCACCAAGCCAAAGCTTGTGGACGCAATCCTTACTCATTGAATTGGCGGTCATTTCGTAGTGATGACCCAAATGAAATTACCATACTATGAAGAAATGTCAAGCGATAAGTTTTCAAAAGCTTGAAACACTTCAAGTCAAAAATGAGTTGATAAACAACCGAAAGTCAAAAGACCTCTTACAGATTAGAGAATGTTGTCATGAAGACTTTGGTAAAGGTTGACCTCAACATATCTTCATGGTTCTTTCTCATGAAGACTTCAGCTTTCATTGTTGAAATTCGCAAACCTACACGCAGAGAAGTCCCAAAAAAATTAATGACTACTTCAAGTCTTGTCGCCAAACTTCGGCAAGCCTCTACGTCGACAAGCCTCGAAGTAAGGGGCATTTGCAGACACATAAATTGTATTGGATCAGATTTATATAAAATTTGAACTAAATTCATGTTCATTTGCTGAATAATTAATTTGGGCTTTACAAATAAATATGTTCATCTTATTAAGTTTAAACCCAAGGTTCATTTCACCTTGAAGCCCGAATCCATGCCACGTGTCACAATAACTAGCCATCCAAAACCAACAAGGTGACGCCACGTGTCCAAATGAGATGGTAGTCCCAATCAAATGCAAGAACGAATCAAAAATGCGCCAAGTATCAAAATGACATTTTTTGGCCAATCACAAGCAACCTTATTCACTCCCTACAACTATAAATGGAGGATGAACATGACATTCAAAGGAATCCAGAAAACTCTTCAACAAGCATTCAACAAATTGGAGAAAGCTACAACATCAACATCAATAGTTATTCGAAGGAGTGATCAACGTAGTTCTTTCTAGAGATCGACTTACAACGACGAAGCGCTTTTCGACGTCCCAGAGATTGACAACATCTCAAGGAGGTCTACATCATCCAAAAATTTGAGAAATACGCTACTAAAGACCCTCGAATCAAGGAGAAACTTAGGAGAGAGAATCAAGAAAATAACGGAATTGTACTCACAACGATTCATTAATAAAAATCACATTTGTTTTCTTTTATTTATTTTTCTTGCAGTAAATTTTCCGCGCATACGAAAATTTATTGTGAACATAGAACTCATGATATGAAAATCGCATATCCGCACAGAAGCTTAAAATAATTTTCATTTGATTTTTGGGCATCACCCGTTTGTCCATAGATTTGGTTTTGAAAAGAAAGTTTATATTCTCTCAATTTCAATTGTTTGCTTTGATTTAATTTGACGCAAATTTTAAGAAAGTAAGAATGTTTTTCGATTTTATAATCTTAAATTTAAAACATGTCAAATATATAGAAATATCATTTTATCGTATAATTATAAATATGTTATGTAGAAAATGAAATAAAAAGTTATTAAAAAGGGAAAGAAACATTCTAATTTAACAGATTTTTTTTTAAAAAAAATAATTGAAATGGTGTAAGTAATATTCAGCGTCTTTTTTAATATGTAGTTATTTATCATGTATATTCATTATTTGAAGTTTTAATACATTTGGGAGTTCTTCAATTTTTCATTCTAAGAATTTCAACGTTCAATCACAATTTTAAATTTTTAAATATTATTTTTCATCAAAATTTCAAATAACATTTTAAAAAAATATCAACTGTTATAAATTCATTGAATGAGTGGATAGTCCATAAAGTAAGTACATGAAAAACTAACCATATTCACTAGGTTTCATGAACCTTTTTGGATAAGAATGTATCTATTTATTATGGTACATAATATGGTGACATTTGGAGTGATTTCTCAACCTATAAATAGGGTTGTTCATTCACTATTGTATGATATACAGATGAGACTTACATACACTTGAATAAGAAGAAAATTCCCCTTCTTCTATCTACTTCTCTTGTCTTCTTCTCTTTATGATTATATTCTTATTAGCTTGATTTTATAACACGTTACCTGACGAGTCTCTATCTAATTGAGAGTGAGTTCTTGTTTTTCTTTAGCTTTTATTTTGATTGATCTCGTTATGAAGATCAAAGTATTATATGCATAAAATCATGTATGTATTTTCTAAAATATTTTATGATTTAGTCATCATTGTGGTAATGATAAAAGGAAGAACACTATGAGTTCTTCAAATAGTCCATTAAAATGTGAAGGCAATTTTTATTATCAAAATGGTATGAAAGGTCATTAGACTTGTGAATGTTGTCAACTTAATAATTTGACAAGTTTATAAATCCTCTATCATGATACAAGAAGATAAATTGATGGTACACTTGATCTTTCAAAGTGATGTTGAGGTGTGTCATGGAAATATGATGAATTTTAAAGCCATGACAATGTGCTTATAATACAAATTCATGAGGTACATATAAATAATTAGTCCATTCCTTGAAGAGAATGTGACTTGTGATGAGTATCGTGAATGTTCGATCATTCTATAAGAGAATGAGTCCAGATGTGATAAAATCATTATGGATTGGATATATGCCACAACTCACCTCTATGGAAGGTTTGAAAAAAATGATATATGTCAAAACTAACCTCTACGAGAGGTTTGAGAGGAAATAAATTTTATTTGACAGAAATGGCTAATCGTATTGTACGTTTATACGTCACTATGGTATGTTTATTATGAACTACCTAAAGGAAAAAAGAAAGAAATAGTTCTTGACTATAATGTTTGTGGTCATTATTGTGTGGCAATACAAATTTGTCATTGGTTGTGTACCTATGGTACAACAAAAGTAAAGAAAGAAAAACGTCTTGCTCGTAATGATTTTGACCATGACAATAATAATATAATTTTCTCCTTGAAGGAGATGTTCACCATAGGGATGGTGTCATGCAATATGTGATAGTACACAAAATTAATTTCAACCGAAGAGGGTTAGAAATATTTATGTAAAAGATTACCCCACTTTTCCTCTTGTTTGTTGCAGACAAACATGAACATGCTGATGAAATCACATGAGAAAGTAAATTATAAGTGTACTAAAATAAAGATCAGTTGGCATGACTGATTGACCATTCCGATTAAATGTGATGCAAACGTGATTGAGAATTCAGGTGATTTATATGATGAAGAAATAAAGATTTCTTCAAGAATTCTCTTGTGTTGCTTGTTCTCTTGATAAAATGATCATTGTACCAGCTAAGGTTGGGATTGTAATCCCCTTAAATTTGTGGAACATTTAAAAGGGTGAATATGTGCTCGTTCACCTGTCATGTGGATCATTTGCAACTATATGATTGATGCATCTATGCGATGGTCACATGTATTTTGTTGTCAACTTACAAATTGGTTTTTGTAAGGTTGTTTGCTCGAATTGTTAAAATTAAGAGCACAGTTCCAAACTATGAAATTATATTGATAATGCTGCTTGATTTAGCAGAAATTGTATGTCTTCAATTATAGCTAAATCATCGTTATGAGAACAAAACTCCCACATAAGATTTGGTATGAGATAATTTTATTTAACATGTAGCAACACATGTATGCATCAAACCAACAAGGTTTCCCCATTAAAATTGGTTCAGGGTCAGAAACCATATAATTTCCATCTAAAATGTTGAATGTGCGGTTATGATTTTAATTGCTCCACCATGCACAAAGATGAACTTCCAAATAAGGTTGGAATGAATGTTAGATTTTCTAACATTAGAAGGAGAGATGATTGGCAGCTGAAAATTATGTGTGAGGTTAATTATGAATTATCTAGATCCTTGTTAAATAAATATGTGAACTTAAAGTTCAAGGAATAATTCAGTTGCATAATGTTGCAAATTAGTCGCCAGATGAATGCACTGACCCTATGATATAATTCAGCTGCAAATGCTCCAATGTGAAGTCCTTGAAGGACAGAGTCTGATACGCCGAAAGCATAATAGACCAATCGATTCCAAATATAAAATTCATTGAAGAAGGAAGGAGCAAATGATCAATATGGTTATGATAATGAGGCAAGTGCTATAAAAGATCACATTGACATAACAATTCATAAAATCTTGAAAAAGGTTCAGGTACCTGAAATAATGAAAAATGAAGAGATCTCGATAAGTTATATCTTGTTGGAATCGATATCAAATAACCATCGACGGTATCTTTGATATGAGGTAGCGCTCAATGATATAAATTGTGACGAGGATCTTGAATTTAAATCTGTCATATAGTGTAGACAGATAAATGTTAGCCAAGTAAAATGCACAATTCAAGTATATTTTGTTTCACATAGAAAAGTGACATTTTGGACTAGTAGTCCATAAATCAAGGTATAATGTCAGTGGGGTACAAATAAATTATTATGTGATAGTATAACCGTAAGATATCAAATATGGTTTGTGCCTTGGGGCATAAAGGTTTATCGCAAAAATCCTGACATTATTGGAGATGTTTTCTCCTTTGGTGGATGCAATGAGGTTTGTTTTGATATGGCAACATATGAAAAAATTGAATGCATGTATTAAATAATTGTATTGTCTAGCTATACAATGAAGGTTACATGAATAAGAGTTTGAAAGAAACTTTTTCAATAAAGCTTCAAGAATCCTTATATGGATTGAAATAGTCAAGGAAGAAAAAGGGTACAAAAGAATGACCCTAATTGTCCTTGTATTTTTATGAAAAGGTCTTGGTAAGACAAAATTTTGTCTTGACCTACAGATTGATAATTTGACAAATGAAATATTTTTCTACCAGTGCACATACACTAAAAAGTTTTGATGCAATTTTATATGGATAAATCGCATTCATTAAATACCCCAATGATTATGAGATCACTTGACATAAATGATGATTCAGTTTGATCTCAAAAGAAGGATGAAGAGTTTCTTGGTGATGGAACTCTATCTTGGTGCAATCAGGGCACTAGTGCATCTTACTAACAATATTTGACCAGGTATTTGTTTTGCAGTAAATTTACTGGCAAGATTCAGTTTCTCCCCGATAAAAGGACATTGAAATGGTATTGAGCACATGATTGAAAATCTTTGAAGGACCATAGTTATGGGTTAATCTATTCCGAGGAATCCAAGACAAAATTGATTGGTTACGCAGATGCAGAATATTTATCTGATCCTCATAAAACTCTATCTCAAGCACACTATGTGTTTGCATGTGGAGGCACAATAATATCCTGGCGATCAATGAAGCAAACAAATGTTGCTATGCAGAAATAAAAGTCCTCCATGAAGCAAGTCGAAAGTGCGTCTGGTTGAGATAAATGACACACCATATTCAAGAAATGTGTGGTTTTTCTTTGAAACAGAATATACCAACCACAATGTACGAAGATTGGAGACATCATCACAAGAAATTAAGTGATGTTTTAATCAGGGGAGTATAATACGTGTTGCACTCTTTTTTCCTTGACCGATGTTTTCCCCACTGGATTTTCCGGGCAAAGTTTTTTAATGAGGCAACAAATAATGTGTATCAAAAGATATGTGTACTCTTTTTCCTTCACTTGAATTTTTTCCCACAGGATTTTTCATAGTAAGGTTTTAACGAGGCACAATATCTATGGACATCCAAGGGGGAGTGTTATAAATCCATTGAATGAGTGAATAGTCCATAAAGTAAGTACATGAACAACTATCCATATTCACTAGGTTTCATGAACCTTTTTGTATAAGAATGTATCTATTTATTATGGTACTTAATATGGTGACTTTTAGAGTAATTTCTCAACCTATAAATAGGGTTGTTCATTCACTATTGTATGATATACATATGAGACTTACATACACTTGAATAAGAAGAAAATTCCCCTTCTTCTATCTACTTCTCTTGTCTTCTTCTCTTTATAATTATATTCTTATGAGCTTGATTTTATAATATCAACTAGTTTTTATTTGTTTATAAAAAAATCGTCATTTCAATTAATGATAAGATTTGTTAGAAAAAATAAAAGGCAAGTGAGTTACAGTTAATCGAATTTATTTTCTTAAAGCTGAAATATCTAGGCGATGTGTTACTACAAATATATAATCTGCTTAGGGGTTGGGGGTATAAATGAGGACAATTTAGAGGGTTTTCTCTTATAAATATTACTCCCTCCATTTCAAATTAATTGAACTGATATTTTTTATTTTTCAAATTAACTTAATTGTTCAACTTTCAAGACTAATTTTAGAATATTCTTTCAATTTTACCCTTGATTAGTTAGTATTCATCATTTATTAAGTAATGTTTAGTTACTTTAATCATAAATTTAATAATAATTTATAAAGATAAAAATGAAAATTTATATCTAATTTATATCTTAATCTTCTTTTCTATGTGAAACATCTTAACAAATCAATTAATTTAAAACGAAGAAAGTACTTATAAAGAAAGAAGGCTAAAAGACTAGTATCTTGTTCCCTAGTATTTTTTTAATGTCATTCATTCTAAAGAGGCTTCTTTTATAGGTCATGAAAAATTGAATTCTCGCATTAATGTGAAATGATTTGATGCTTTACACTAAAAGGCTATTTAGTAACATGTGTCGATACTCTGGTATTTCGCCTAAAACTAACTTAGAGTAACTAGGCGCAAAACTTAAAAGATTGATTGCTGAAGTACTAAATGGCATAAAATTTGAATAGAATTTAGTTAGAAAATTTAAAAAGCTATATTAATCTCTTCTTTTTTTAGTTAAAAAATATGAAAGCTAAAAAGGTAAAAATATTTTTAAAAGGTAAAATAACATAAAAAGAATCTCCTTATGGCTAAATTTTGGCTAAATTTTCTCGCTGAAAATTTTTTTCCGCTTAATTATTGATCTTATCATAATTATTATGAAAGTATCTAGAAGTAACTAGGCACAAGACTCAAGATTGTATTAGGGATGGAATGAGTGATGACGGTGTAATAGAACGTATATTATTGGTTTTGACTAATTAGGTGTTCAACTCCTTAATTATGTATATGACAGCGAATGCAAGCACTCACAATCTTTTACACAGCTTGTAAATTTGGAACTATATAAGACAACTAATGTGAGTGCACAAACGGTCTTTGACTCGACTCATCTACTTTCTTCTTTTTTTTGACAATAAATTATTTTTTAATACATATACAAAAATGTTATCGCTAATTTTAAATTCTAGTTGGACTTTTGCTTCACTATTGCAACTTTTTTTTGTCCTTATGTTTTAAAGAAAAAGCCCTAGTCATGGTGTTAACTCGGATTTTGCGCTTGCTATTGCTTATTTTAGTGCTTAATTATTAAGATTATTGATAGGATGATCCATAATATGGGTTTCTATAAAAATTTCCTAAAAAATGATTTTTTAAAAATTAAATGGATCTCTTACTTATTTTTTAGTATTTAATATAAAAAAATATATATTAGTTTAATCGTATTTGTATATTACCTTTCAAAACATTATGGAGGTGGATAGGAATGAAAAGTAAGGGTTCAATGATAACACCGGGTGGGATGATCAAGGGGTGAGGGTTGGGTGTTGGGTGGAAGTGGATGGATAGGACTGATGAGAACACTAATACTAACATATTTTCATTACTTTTATCAGAAAAAAGTCATTTTTCTTATTTTTAAAAAGTTTGTTTTCCTCGAGAAAATTTTTGAGCCAAACATAAAAAAATTTGAAAAACATTTTCTCCATACAAACACACCCATGTCCATTTCAGCAAATAAAAAAAGATTTATTATAATATGATTTTTAATTAAATTATTATATAAAATAGTACTTATTAATATCTAAATTTACATTTGCAAATATGGGTGATAAAGTTAAAATTTTTAAATAAATTCCTTGTAAATATTTTCTTCAAGGGAAGTAACGTGAAAGGGAAGGAGTAAAATGTAGGAGAACCACTTCTTTCCTCCAATGAACTGCCTAACGAATGAATTAGTAAAATGCTTTTAAATATGCACTAGCTTATTACGTACTATTCTCTGTTACTAATTAGTTGTTCACTTTTAAATTGACATATTTATTAAGAAAATAATTATTAATATATTGTGTTTATCATTTTTATTCTTTTATGATTAGTCAAAATGAACAAATAGAAATAACTATAAAAAATTGACAAATAAATAGTGACAGAAGGAGTAAGGAGTTGTTCAACCATTATAAATGGTACGTTTGTTACATTATGGAAGTTATCATTACACTTTTATTGTAGATTTACTAACTAATGCATGTATATCAAGAATCATTATATTATACGGGGATAATGCACAAGTGCCCCCTCAATTTATGCTTGAAATTTCAGAGACACACTTATATTATATTAAGGTCCTATTATAATCTTGAACTTATTTTACGGAAAAGGGCTTCAAATACCCTTAAAGTATTGAAAATGGTACAAAATTATCCTTCATCCACCTATTGGCTCCAAAATACCCTTTTTCACCCACCTATTGAGCCCAAAATACCCTTGTCATCCACCTTTTGTTTCAAAATTGACCACTTAGTTAACGGTTTTATATTTAAATTATTTAAATATTTTTTAAAATACGTGGTGCTCAACTATTTGTTATAATTTAACTTATTAGTATAATTTATATATCTATCCATTACCCACCCATTACTAATTAAAATTCTCTTAATAAACCCGTCACATTATTAATGCAAGCTACTGCCAATTGAGTGTTTTTAAAAATTATAGAAGTAAATTATCATACATTCAAGTGGCTAAATAAAAATCACTGATAAACTTAAAAGTCTGACTATGTTCATCTTAATTATTCTTACGTCTCAATTATGTGATGTTACTTCATAGGTAACTTTTTTTCAAAATAATATATTAAAGGTTTTAAAACAAATCATAAAAATTTATAAAATTATATTTTTTAAAAAGTGCATAAATTAATTCGGAATGTATTACTTGTTTACCTTTAATCATAAATTTCTAATTTAATTTTGAAAGAAAGTGTCCTCCTAAATAAGCGGCTCAACCTAAATTTAATTGGGGTTTCGATTCGGACTCGAATAATTTTGGATGTCATTTTTAGGAATCTATAATTTCATCGTGTTTTAGTAGTGTTTATGACGATTTTGATATTATAATTGGATCATTAATTGAGTGAGGTTTAGTTAGTAATGAGTGGGTAGTGGGTTGATTTATAAATTATATTAATAAATTAAATTATAATCAATAGTTGAACGCCAAGTATTTTTAAAAATATTTAAAGAGTTTAATTTTAAAACAATTTAAAAAATGGTCAATATTGAACCCAAAGATGGTTGACAAGGGTATTTTGGAGCCAATAGGTGGATGAAAAGGGCATTTTGGAGCCAATAGGTGGATGGGGGATAATTTTGTACCATTTTCAATACATCAAGGGTATTTTAGGCCCTTTTCCGCTTATTTTATTAATAATTTTCTACCCCTTTTCGGCCTACGTGACACTATCTTGTGGGCCCAACTCTAGTTGATTTTATTTTTCAAGCTAGTGCCGCGTAGGCCAAAAAGGGGTAGAAAATTACTTTAAAATAAGTTTAGAGGGGTAATAGGACCTTAATATAGTATAAGTGTGTCTCTGAGATTGTGGACATAGATTAAGGGGTACTTTTGGATTTTCTCTATTATATGTAATGGAGAGCTTTTAACTTCAAAGTTAAGTTATGTTTTTGTCTTTTTATAAATTGCAATGTGATAAAATATATAACTATTTAAATATTAAATACTATTGATTCAAATACATGAATGTGTAATGACTAATGAACTTCATCATGTAAAGATATAATACATGAGTCTAACTCAACCTCAAAAGATAGCTCATAAAGGGAAGATTGTCCAAATATATATGAAGAGTTTTACCACTTTAACTCCTTTAAACTCCTTGCTTTACGCCCGACCCAATTGTAGCATAGATTGGGAGCTCAAATGGGTTGTACCTGACTCTGATACCGTATAAAGATATGACATCTGAGTCTAACTCAAAGTAAACTTATGAATGAGGAATTGTCCAAGTACTCCATATAAGAAGACCACCAGTCCATTTTTCAACAAGTATGAGACTTTTATCCATTCTAACAATTCAATTAATTTCTAATTAAATATTAAATTGATAATAATATTTAAATTACATAAAGCGTCGAGTAAACGAAAAGTCATTAAGTTAAAAAGTTGAATCACTTACTCATAAATTTGATATTATTTTATACTTCTGAAGACTAACTTATTTCTTAAACAATACAAAGTAAAATGCAAATTAAACATAGTTAGTCTACAAATCTTGTTATGTATGTCATTAAACCTATAACTTTTTGCTATATAACTATCTACCAATATTTAGAAACGAAAGGATGAGCGCTGCATCAAGAAACTATACAAAAGGCAACATAAGTGTACGTTAGAATTGGACTGCACTAAATTTCCTTATTCTTTCCAGTTTAAGACGTGTGATTGCACAATCTTCTTTAGCACATCACGTGTACCGCTCAGCAGAAGAATATCCACCTCACCAACACATAAATTCTAAAAGATTAAAATTGGATCTCACAGCTTCTAAGGTCTCTGAATTTTCTCCTGTCAAATTGATGTTAATCAATAGATAAAATTGTCATATTCTTTAGCAAAATAAAGTGGCTGATCATAAGCTCTAACAAAAATTTCAACCATTCATATTCATAGGTAAGTTCATAGTTTTTAAGTTTATGATTTGAATTGTTGAAAACATCAACTTTGTCGAGCTTATGCCTTTTATGGTACCTTATCTCATTGCATGCTATATATACGCCTTTTTGTTTCATTTAGAAGTCTCAGAGGGAACAATTTTTTTGTTCAACATGCATTTTAGTGGTGAAATGACACCTTCATATTGAAAATCTATGACAATACAGCAGACTATTTAATTTCCTGTTTATGGGGATTGAAAAGGGTGTTGTTCTTCAGGAAGCTAGGATTTTCAATGATCCTCAATTGGATGCAAGAAGATGCTCATGGGTATGGTGTTATATTCCTTTTTTTGAAAAAAGAAATTGTCGTGCAAAAGTAAATTTACACTCATTCTGTTTTGGTGCCATGATAAATTGGTTAGACTAATTTGTTGTCTTGCCTTCATTTTTTTGTGCCTTTTCAGTGCATCGAGTCAATACAAAGCTTTTCTATCTCTAAATCAGGGCATCACATTTACAAAGATTAGCTCTGGCAAACATGTATTCTTTTTTTTAAAAAAAATTGGCATGACTGTACAATGACATGTTACAAGTAAGATGCCCCAAATCATGGAGTCAACTATATATGCTTTTGTTATGTTAGATTGCTTACATCACATAGATTCTTGTGTGAGCGCGGGTGTTTGTAGATCATACTATCTTTTAAATGTCCCAAATTATCATTTAAAGAGGTAAAACAAAACATTGAAGAAATAGAGAGATGTATGACATTAGCTAACAAAATAAAGCAACTACATCTTATGAGAAAATGTAAAGGTTCTGAATTTTCATTTATGGGCATATGGGTTTGGAAGATATGGATAATATATGATAGTGATGAACTCCTCGATATGCATATTCAACTGTTCTTACACGATAAAGAGCATTATTTCATGAGTTCTACTTCACTTTGCACCTCAGCAACCAATTTTTAAAATCTGGACTTTTGTTGCTCTAGATATAATTGGTATTAGTTGATTATGTCTTCATCTGTAGGTCATACCATATGTTTTTCACCTTATAAAGAAAATGAAAGATGATAACACATGCTATTACATGTCTCCTTGAAGTGAAGGATAAATTTTAGTACTGCATTATATAAAGCGTGTTAGTATGATATGTTGCTTGGTTTTTGTACCAAATCCACCTTGATTTGGAATTTATATCCTTTAGACATTAATACATCATTCATGTTTGATTGTCATTTATTTTGACAGTGTGGTGAATTGAATTTTTAATGTTTGTGTTCTCCTTAAAGTTGCTACACTCACCAAGTTCTTGACATTTTGATCAATGAATTATGTTATGTTAGTTTGTTGGAGAAATTGCTTAAGGGATCAGACGTACTGTATAAGATATATGAAGCTTATGTGGATGTAAATGAATGTTATTAAAAAAACCTTTGTTGCATCAGTCATTTTTATTATGTTTTATTTATTTTCTATGAGTTTGTCAATTTGTTTTTTGCTGCTTTACTGTAGAATCCATGTGTTACTGTGTGCTTTATTCTTCACCCTATCTTCCTCCGTTTCTTGAATGTGTAGTTTTATACACATTTGCCTGCTTAATTAGTATTTAGAAGATAATGTTAGTTTACATTCCTCAATTGTTGCATGCAGGTAAATTTTGCATTTGTATAAATTTTGTAATCGAAACTTATCGAAAACATGATATTTCATTATTAGTATATCAATTTTTGCTTTCTAAATCTCCCATTTTTCTCTTTGTTAACTACAGTAAGATTACACTTTGTGTCAACAAGACCAAATCTTTACTTCTTAATTTGTACAATCTTTTAAATAACTAAAACACCGAGCTCCATTCTCTTCACTATTGAAAATTTTAGTCCTATTTAGTAAATCTCAATGGTTTTCTTCAATTTCTACAGGTTTAATGACTTTGACAAGCAACAGCCAACAAGTATCGTTGCGTTGTTAGTACCATTTGCTCTTTCTTTTTAGGTATTCTCCCAATTCCATTCAATTGGTTCATTGTGGAATTGTCTGAATGAGTAGTTGTGAGCTTAATATTCATTTTTTTCCTCTCAATGGCTATGATTTTTTTATGCGCTTTTTTTTAGGTGCACGTTGGTATGAATCTCAATTAATTAGATAGTAAATAACTTGACATGTATGTCACTTCTACATAATCCTTTTAAAAGCTAATGGTTGACCCTGTCATTGGTAACCAAGTTTTTTCTTAGCTGGGAGAGGAAAGTAAAATAAGTTTATGTTGAGAAGAGTTGTTTTATAGCTGTTCAATGATGAGAGTAATTTTAGAAAGTAACTAATTTATCTTTTAACTATAAGGTAAATACAGAAATTTCTTTAATCTCAAATGTTTCAGACACTCTAGATACTTTGTTTATCTTTGAATTTAAAAAAAAAATCAATCATTTCAAGACTTGGTTGTATTAATATAATTGGATTTGCATTCTTCACTTAATTTCTATTTGAATGTGAAGATTTTCTTTGACGTACAATATATATGACTTAATTCCTAAGAGAGGTCTTGGGTCTTTGACATCACTGATAACAAGATTTATAACTCAAATACACCTAGTAAAGCAATATGTTCATTTGACATGTTGAAGCTTGTACATTGAGGAGAAATTCTTATAACTCCATCTGTTTTAATTTGTTTGGCTTACTTTGTTGGCATGGTGTAAGATTATTGCAAGGTTTAGACTTTAATTTGTTAGTTAGTCGGGAAGAATTGCTTTGTGTTGGAGAACTGATTCATAATTTTTTAGTGTACTGGATAATAAATAGTTAGATGAAAGCTCATAGGAGAACTAAGTACATAAAGTTATAAGCTTTAAATAGCAAAATAGTTGTACCAAATCAACAAATCAAAGCAAGAGGATTAAAAAAAAATTAGGTGTAGAATTGTAGTACACCATTGGGAACTTTTAAAATCATATACAAGATGCATGGTTGGAATCTATATTATAAAAGAAAGGGAGAACATTACCAGTCATGAAGACCTAATCATTTAATGGCACATTAGCAGAACTTGAATAAAGGAAATGATCCAAAAGTATTTGGCGTAGAACAACATCGGTTAGGAAATTTTATAGTAACAATGATGTTTAATGTGAAACTGAAAACTTCTTTTTTACAGTTCCCCTTGTTTTTTTGTTGTTTTCATGATGTCATTTCTCTTAACTTCATATAATCTCCTTATATTTGGATCATTGTGAAGTTGAAACTATATGTTTCATGTTAGTATTCTGTCACCCAACTTACATATAATCATTTAAATGTGAAACTATATGATTCATTTCAATCATTTTTTTAAAGTATGAAAATTAGGTTTGATTTGGTATTTTCTATGACTAAGATTTGCTTAATTTGTTAAATTTTTGGCAGGAGGTATGGTCTATCAATCAATTAGAATAAAGGACAGGCTAAGCTCTTGAAATAAATGACAACAAACGAGGTGACTATATTTCTTCATGATTCCATACATTTTTTTTGTCATTCGGCAATACTATTATTGAAGGAAATTGTATTAGTAGTTTATATAATAGAAACTAATATAATTGTGTGTGAATAACGATAAAAAATATTGTGTATTATCTTCATGGACACTCTTTACTGTGAAAATTTATGCATGTATGTTAGATCTTTTTTTTTTTTGAAAAAAAAAGAAAGACTCATCTACAGTCCAGGTTAAAAGTCGCGTGTTATCATCGATAAAAATCTTAACTACTCTGATTATATTCCCCTTATCGACACAAATCTGAACTACTCTGATTATATTCCCCGGGACAAACAAATCAAAGTAAGTAGCAGCACAATTAGATACCGAAACATATTATGATAATGATATATATATATATATATATTCACACACATTTAATTACATCAAAACATAACACGTCGGGCGTGCTGAGTCATCTAGTATAAATATAAATCTTACTAAGTAATAATTATTGTCCTTAGACATAACAAATTAAATATTAAAGAAATAGAGATATCTCAAACTTTAAAATTTTAACTAACTCAAAAAGATAACAATGAGATCAAAATAATTGACATTTTTTTTTATTTTCCTGTATTTGAAATCTTTTTCACTTCTAATTCAAAGTTCTCATAACATTGAGTTGATAAGAAAAGAGAGGATACCACACTTCTATGAATTTTATATGTGATCAAGGAACTTTATCCAAGTCACAAGAATTTTTTTTTTCATGTTACAATAACTGACTTTCACCTTGTATTGACAAATTGACAGTTGGAGTCATTTGAATATGTAGATTGAGATTGACAAATCTTAAATATGTCTGTTACAAATTGACAATGTTATATAATTTGTAGACTTGTCAAATGTCAATATGGATTAGGATAAGTGGGTCGGTTTAGACGAACTCGTGATTTATTAAGATTGAGTTAAGATTTTCTGAGTTCATTTAAAAAAGAGAAAATTGTATGTTATGGAAAATTAATTAGATCAAATTGCTACAATCACACTTTGATTTAATTGTACCATCTAGTAAAGTGTTTGTCAGTCGCCTCTCTCCCTCAAACTCTTGCTCGTCATTCTCCCTCTGTCGCTCTTTCTCTCATTTTATACAATCATAAATATATAAATTGCGTTTTTGTTTGTAAAGCGAGAAAAAATTGTATATACACATGCAAATATATATTTCTTCGTCTTATACACTTATAATTATACAATACAAATATTCATCTGCACAATTCTCTTTTGTCTTTCTCTATTTCTCGTTTTATACAAACACAGATCATACAAAATACAATGTACAATTTATATTTGTATAAAGTGAGAGAGAGAGAGAGAGAGAGAGAGAGAGAGAGAGATATTTGATATACAAACATTCTATTTCGATTCAATTGTGTACAAATTTAAATTTTTACAGAGATATACAAACACATAAAATTAAATTGAGAGGCGGTCAACGATTTATACAAACAAGAGGCTGCCAACAATATATACAAATGATCTGCCAGCGAAATTATACATATCTGAAGAGGAGCCAGCGAATTATACAATCGCTTCTTTTATATATATGTATATCGAAATAGCCTAGCCTTTTTTTGTATATATGTATAGCGAAAATAGTCATGGCATATTTGCTATGGAGCACAATTATGCAAACTGTAGTTATATCATACTAATATGAATGTTGTTTTTACTATATGTGAAGTTGCTCTTTAATAAAAGAATTTTTTAGCCTGATTTGAATAAATCTGTTGATTTGTGTGGCTTAAGCAATATGAGTAGGGTCAATTTGTGGGCCAAACAAGAAATAACAATAAAAGGGGAAATTTAATATAAGACAAATTAATTTAATGAAATAACTCTCTATAGGTATAGTTTATGTAATTATATTTCATGTATAGAGGTATACTTTATGTAATTGTATTTCATGTGTATAGTTTAGCTTGCTATGAAACATTTAATTTGTATATTACGTTTTTTGTCTATAATTTATACAATATTTATTTTTAATAAATTGATACATGAGCGCTAAAGCGCTAAATAAGGTAACAAAAAATTTACATAATCCCATGATTCAAGCTAATCATTTTAAATCAAATACTTTTTCTAAAAAGAGTTCTATAACGATACTAACACTATAACAACTTGTTTCCTCGTGCCACTTAAGCAATATTAAACGAATTTTCTTGGTTCATCACATTCTTGTATATTCAACAACATTTCTGTCAAGGAAACTTCATGTTTTGAAAGACAAAAAGGAATACGATTGATTTGTATAGTATATAATTGAAATTTTCAAAAATACAATTATGTATTTTGATTTATACAAATATAGAAAAATTGTATATTAAAAATTTTATTCTAATTGTTGGTTAGAAAAATCGAATGACACAATATGAATTGTATATGTATAGCACTACATGTGGAGGACATGTTTGATGGTTGTTTGCAAATAAATCTAACTCCTTATACAAATATGAAGATATAAAATATATTTCAATATGTAAATTCAATATTTATACAAATTAATTACTATGTACAATTATATGCTTTACAAATATAAAGTATTTGTATATAACTATAAACACCATATGTAAATGAATAGTACCTAAATAGACAGAAATATATATATATATATATATATATATATATATATATATATATATATATATATATATATATATTATATATATATACCTCAAACAGTTTTGTATATAACTATCAAAATATACAAATCGCTATATATAAACTTATATCATAGAATATCTAATATTTCTCCAAATTTGTAAATGTATGTATATATATTGTACCTGAATATACAAAAAATATATATATACCTCAAGCAATTTTGTGTATAACAATCAAAATATACAAATTACTATATACAAAATTATTTTATACAATCAAGATCTTACAATGAATCAGATACAATCTCGCCAAATGTTCTTGATTGATTACAATTAGAATCCCTGTATTTGACTTTCTTCTTGTTTTCTCCTTTAACAATTTTAATGTTGCTTCATTGGCATTGTTGATAACTTTTTGAGTGCAATTTAGTCATGTTCTTTTTGGATCTCAACTCTTCAATATAATTTTCCTCTAGATTTTTTTTTTGATTTTGCAATACACCCTGCATTTACTCCAAAATTCTGTGTTAAATCGAGAGAAAACAAAGGTCAATATCAGAAATGTTATGCAATGATATACCTTTCGTAATGCTCTTAAGGGGTTCCACCTTCCATTTGTTTTTGAATAGTTGGAAATCTAATTACTGGTGATAGAGTTTAGAGAAAAAATTGGCAAAATAAATAAGAAGCATAATACATATTCAAAAGAAAAAACTAAAGAAACAAAAAAGATTGAGAAGAGATTTAGACGGTTACCCGTAAGATTGAAAATCAATTAAATTTATATTAGAAATAAGGGCCTTTATACATGATATTAAATTAAATATTTAAGATTTATATTTTCTCTTGAAAATATATTAATAAATAAACATATGATTTTGACTAATATTATAAAAAATAATTTGATTCATATTTTTCAATTTTGTATATTTTAGTTAAGTGAATCACAAAAACTAATAGTACATAATTTCTATGAACATAATGAAATGCATGTTTGACAAAACGATTAATATTATAAATATAATATCACAAAATTATAAAACATTTGTCAAAAAGATAATCTATAAAGTCTAACTTATAAGAAATAGCTTGAAATGTAAATTATCGAGTCAATACTGCTAAAACAAATGAAATTGAAAATAAAACAATGTTCAAAATTTTGAAACAAAAAAATTTAACATAATACTCTTATGCTAAATTTCAACATAAAATACATAAATATGATTTTTTTTAAAAACGTAAGTCCACAACTTTATTCAACAATGAATTCTACTTTAGTTTAAAAATTATAATACTAACAAAATTATACTAATGATTTTTTAAAAGATATGAAAAATCGCATAGAATCACATGAAGTAAAGGTTGAGAATAAGAAGAAAATGAAATGTTAATGATATAAAAAATACTTTAAAAACTATTTAAAATAGTAAAAATAAAAAACAATTAAAAATACATTGAAACGAAAAAAACTTAAAACAATAATAAAAGGAAGAAATTAATAAGTAAGGAACTTGTAATTACACCATACAATTATCAACAATTCACAGTCTCCTTGTGTGAATTGGAGAGTATTATACACTTGCCAATTACACCCAATTACATGCTAACCATGTAAATACATGTCCAACCAAACAAGACAAATAGTGTAATTATACCAATTACACCAAATTTAATTACCATGATGATTTTCTAAATTAGCAGACAATTACAAGCCCAACCAAACATGACAGATAGTGTAATTACACTAATTACACCAAATTCAATTATCATAGTGACTTTCTAAATATGCTCTTCTCTCGCTATCTATATTTACTTGTTTCAATATATTAAAATTACTTATCCAACTTGTTCGGTTTGAAAAATCAAGAGATAAATTATCATTTTGTATCTAGTTTACTCTTGCCATTAATTTACCACTTCTCTTCTACTCCCTTCAATAAGTCTTATCACTTTTAAATTTAGATCTAATATCCAAGTCATGCAAGACATACCAACGGTTCGCATGAAAAATCACGAATGAGCCATTACTATAATAGAGAGTTGAAAGAAGCAATAGGAATTAAATCGGACTAAGGGCGCACGATATAGTTCCAAGAACAGGAGAGTTTTTCTAAAAGTCATTGTAGCCTCTTGAAGATAAGTACAGATGTCTCTGTACCAACCGTCAAGACTCTACCTACACTTGACTTGTATACACGTGCAACCTATGAACCTGGGACTTTATTAGCATTTGTCGCGACCTAAATATATATATATATATATACGCGATGACACTCGCCTAATCCCACCAAGACAAGTCAGTCTAAAACCCAACTAATATGGTGAATGCAAACTAAAATAAGAAAAAGAGTCTAACACCATCTAATAATGCAGAAATCATAATCAACTCAAAATAAAACCTCAAAATCTGGTAGTAACATGTACAAGCCTCTAAAGTATTACAATTGATTCGAAAGAAAGACACAAGTTTCTAATGACATCATTTTTAGAATAGAACAAAATCATAAATATGAGTGAAAAGGCCTGTTGAGATGACAATCAACTATCTCACAAATCTCCATAGAAAGCCTCAGACAAGAAGATAAGAGAGACGCGCTCATAACCTACACAAATATAGAAGAAAATGTGAGTACCAAATCACACGGTACTTAGCAAACGAACTTTTAAACATAAGTTAAGAATATAGAGTACAAATACTCCTACCACCCCAATCGAACCTCCACATCTAAATCGTGCATAAAACCATCTCAACTTAGCAGTTCACAATTTATAGTACAAAACTGAATTACAACGTTCCAACAATTACAGATCAACACACAATATCAGGTTCATCAATCACAAGTTCCACTAAAAGGCATTCACAAGTTCACAAAATGATAAAGATATGCAATGCAATGCCATCTATGGTGCTGCATGTCCGACCTAGTGATACACACCTACTATTTTTCTGTATGGGATCCATAGGGGGACATATTTGTCGATACATCCGTTGCGACGTGTGACACGACCCTCGCTATTAAACTCTGTTGCGGTTTATGATATGTCCCTTAATAATAGAATCTGTTGTGGCGTTCAACACCCCCCGAATAATAATACCAGTCATGACGCGCGAACATCCCTCGTAATGGTACATCACTTTAATTTATTATTATTCCTCAATTCACATAATATTTGTTACAACTATATCTCGAAACCAATGAAAATAACATGTTCACATAAATGATGAAGAGATGACCATTTCCATAACAATGCTAATTTACAACAATACAATCATGATACAACATTAACAATGAATCAGTAAGACTTTCAAATCATTCTTTACACATCACACACTAATAATTAATAACATTGTCTTTCTCCTGCTTCATTATTAGCCCATATCAAATATTTACCCTCGTCTGACTCTATATATTTACTTGTAAGCTACCCACAATTAATTAGCCTAGTTCCCTTTACAATCATACACATATTCAATTTATCAAACCCCACATACTCTCACTGTACTATAGTGAAGACACTATAATTAATACTAACAAACATCATAACCACATTAACCACTTACCTTACTCTCAAATTGTCGTTGGTATAAAAGTCTTCTTATCAATAACATTGTCGCCCTCCAAAAATTTCAAACTATGGCTATTTTTGTTTCCATTTAAGCGTTTCATGACATAGATGGGTCTCACACCAAGCTGATTGCACTAATTTCAATTTTGATAGTACTTTATGTCAAGATAAAGCTATTAAATTACACCGAAAGTCAATTCCACACAAACCTTCACACACCATTGAGCTACCATTTAAACAATTACATACTCATATCAACACTTATAGAAATTCTTGGTCATTCAAATAATTGTGTATACTATAAGATCATAACCTCTATTCACCATCAAATGTCTATATTACACTTCATAATAGTCGATGTAATCCCATTAATACAATAGTTTCAACCCCCCTCAAAATTCTCAATAATTATGTAGAATTGTAGGTCCATACTGATGCGTATCCATAAGTTACCTATCATAATTTGAACAATCCAAACCAACATAAAAACACAACATCTTCCACCTATCACTTTATTCACCTAAACCAAACTCAATCTTCATCCAAATTGTTAATAATCTCTTAGTAAGTCTATGTCGAAGCTGTTCAGGAAAACCTCTATTGCCTTCACACAACATATCCATTAGGACTCTTCCTTTAATCATCAACTTATAATATCAATATCAATCCTCTTCTTTTGTCTTATATTAAATCACTGATATCTAATTACATTATCGAAATACACTTCACAAGTTGAACACATTAATACCTTACCTTACCAAGATCCATCAATATAGTTTTTCTTATTAACAAGTTTCTCAAATTTTTTATGCAATTTTTTAAATATAAAATTATTAAAAAATAAAGCAAACAAATTAAATTGGAGGAAAAAAGTAGACAAATGTATATGTACATGTGTAACCACATAAGTGAATCGGGCATGTTGAAGATCAGATGTGTTGTCACCCACACTTATAGTTAAGTAGTAGCAGAAGTAGATTTACCCAATCAACTTAGGGAGATCATATCCATCTATGCTACATACTTTAATTTTTTAATCTCATCTATCCCACACACTTCCTATTGAAGTTGGTAGAATATTTTAATATAATATTATTATAAATAAAATTTTCTCACTCTACGAATTGGTGAATTTAAAAAATAAAATATTACTTATTTTTTAAATGACAAAATAATCTTAAAATAACTTTTTTTTTTAAAAAAAATTGATAAAGCTAATTATTTTAAATTGAAGAAGTTGAACAATTAATTAACATTGTGGAGGGTCAAATTGAATGTCAATTATTGATATGTTTATTTAAAAAGTAACTAGCTTATGAAGAAATAATTATGAAAAAATTATGTAAATACATGTTGACACCCAATTTTGACCCTCCCCGATAGGAATTAATTCATAAGTTTCTTAATTTTCAAACAATTTAGAATAATTAGTTCTATAAAATTAAAATACTTTCCAAAGTCATTTTGAGTAATCTTAGGCGATTTTTTTTTTATTTATAATTAGTAGTTTTATAGATATAATTGGTATATTTCATAATCATTTAAAAATCATATTAAAAGATTTTAATTTTAGCAAGTATTCTATTAAATTAGTTTATTTTGGATTATTGTAATATTTTTGAATCACTAGTTTGCAATTAGATTAATCATTTTATTTTGTTAAAATTAAGAAATTCGTGAACTAATTATATTAATTCGTCTCATTTAGTTTGAGTCAAATTCACCAAGTAAATTCAATTTGACTATCTTTTTTTTTCTTTCTTCTACTTTTAATCATTTTTCAATTTTTTGCTCCATGTCAATTTGGGTTAAGTTTCTTCAATTCCCAGCCTTTACAACATAAAACCCAGCCCAATAACAACATTTCCCAGCAATCCAATTTCAGAATTAAATCAACCCACTTTGTTAAGATTCAAATCCCAGCCCAAGTGTCTTTTTACCCGGCCCAGGTCATATGTTCAAGGAAAGACCCAATTCCAAAAATATTTCCCTTCAGGAATGACAACGACAATGCGTTCACAAGAAAGACGGAAAATTACATGGCGTAGCAACGACAACAGCGCATGGACGATCCGATCCACCCTATATGCGCTTCGCCTCTCATCATGCGAGAGCAAGCGACAGTAACGGTAGAGTCACGTATCAAAATAGACGGAAGTTACACGACGCTAGACAGAAAGTAGAGTGTCGCGTTTCTTTTTCATTCTGGTACAAATTTTCGTACGAATCTCTACATTTCCAGCAGCCAGAGCAGACACATTTTCATCCTCGTCGGCACGAGATCGCTCCATGTCGCACCAAAGACGCTGGGATCGATTCCGGGCATCGATTTCCTTTTCCTCTTCCGGAATAGGGTCAAAAAAAAATCTCAAAAAGGTGTTTTTCCTCTTTTTCGTGAAAGTTTGGTTTGAATTTTGAAAAAGTTTGAAATGGGTCTGGGTGAACCCAATTCTTCCCTCCATTTGAAACCCTAATCCCTCCCCCTATATATACTCTCATGTTCTTCATCCGAAAGGGTTTTATTTTTTTATTTTTAATTTTTCTGTAAAGTTTTCTAGGCCTAAGATATTGAGAGAAACACTAAAAGATATAGAGGAAGAGATTAGTTAAAAACAGTAAGGCGCTTTAAGGCATAAAGAGAGTAGTTGTCTCGTTACAAGCATTATCTTCTTCTCGTTTGGAATCAGTCTTTCCCCAAGTTTGTTAAAGTCTGGGATTCTGGCTGATTGTTCCATTTTCGAGCCTTCCTTTGATTGGTGTAGTTCACTGTTCATTCATCCCTGTAGCGCTGCCCCGGAAAAGGTAATTTACCTTTTACCTTAATTCGTTTAGCTGGTATCTCGATCATAATCTTAAGTTTATCATTGACTCTTGTTTCTTCTCGCTCAAATGCCACTTTTCTTCCTTGGTTTGTTGTGGACACTTAGTGATCAGTCTTTCGGTTTGAGTTGGTGTATTTTAGGTGTTGAAGCATAGAAAGTGTCTTTATGTATGATTTATGCTCGTAATGTGAGTTCGAGTTATCCTTTTATTATTATATTCAAAGTATGTTTTTGGAGCTGCTTCTTCTCACTTAGCCGAATGATGTTAGTGTCTCTTTAGTATTTTTTAGCTCGTGATATCTTTCTCATATCTCAAGTGTTTTTATGTGTTGATTTAGCTAAGACTGTCCTCTTTTTCCAAAAAATAGATTTTCCATTTTTGTCAAAATCTGAAAATATCTATCTTTTTTTATTTTTAAATTGATGTCTATGTTAGTGCATTGCCTGCTGTTGCTACTCTATATAAGTATTTCAATTAATCATGTCTATTAATGCTTTCTTGTTGACATGTACGGTTGAATATTTATATGGCTTTGTTTATTCATTTTAGACACATAAACTTTTCCTCCCTCGTCTAAAGTTGATTTGGCCTTATTTATGTTAATGCGATAAGTTTGCATCTTTAGGTTTGTTTAGGTAGATTTAATCCCATTATCATAAAATGCGAGTTAGTCGTCAAGTGCTCATCATTATCACTTTATTTTTTCCAATATTTTTAAATTAGGCCCGATTGTTAATTGTTTGTTCATCATGAGATGGTATGTCTTGTGTATAACTCCTCACTTAGTTTTATATTTGAGTGCTTATGAATGCATTTCGTTCTTTCTCCATGCTTGTTTCTTTTAAATAATTTGGTGAAATTTCTTGTTCCTCAATTAAGTATTTATAGCCTCTGTGCTTCGGTTTCTTGTCACAGTTAAAATCCTTGACATTGATGAGTGTAAATTGTTTGTCGGATGAGTAATAACTTATTTCGTCCCCTCAAAGGTCATGAGTATACTAGCTGCTGCAAATTGGTTGTCATATTATTCAAATCATTTATTAATTATGCTTTGCTTGAGATATGTTTAGTTGCAGATCCTTGGTTGCATTAGTTTCATAATTGGTGAATCTTGTTTATCGTTTAGAATTAAGGTTTTGAAGCGTAAATGTTGAGTACTAATCCTTACCATCATTTTTTGTTGCATGTGATCAATCCGAGTTTATTTTGGACAATATCTTGCATTACCAAGGGACCATAAAAGGCCCTATACTCCTTTTTCTTTCGAATCAGCCTATCAGGAAGAAAAAATAAGTTTCGAGGCATACAGATCCCGAAGTGAAAGGAGCCGAATAGGAAGAGAGTGGGCCATAAATGCCCAAGTTTATTTTCTTAAATGCTGTATATCATTTTTCTTGGGGGTTTAAGCCCCTTTGTAGCCTTTTATTTTTCTGTATTTATTTGTGTTAATTATCTGATTAGTCTAGGACAAGTACAATTGATTCGGGTCAAAACCCAAAATAAATGGGTCCAAATACCAGTACAGGTGGACAAAATCCGTATTTGAACCCAACTCTCTCTCTCTCTCTCTCCTTTTCTCTCTCTCTCTCTCTCTCTCACCTTATTGTGTTTATTTGTTATTGGTTGTTTCTAGTTTAGGGTTAGAAATTGCAAACCCCGCAAGAAGCCGCTATTTTGTTTTAACGTATCAACTAAATCGACCGCCTTTAGGAAGACTTAAAAATAATAATAAATGGTCTTTGCAAGTTCGTTAATTCACTTAGAGAAGGCAAATTTTGAACAAAATTTTCAATTCAAATTAAGTTTAATGTTTTAGCCAAACAAGTTAGTTGTTCGATAATCACGAGTTAGTGAATACTTTATGTGTCGTAAAAACCTTCATAAAATATAAATAAGAATCCCCGAACCCCTCCTTAAATATTTTCAAACGTTTTCCTGTTTTAATCGATTGAAAAAAATAGTTTTCTTGATTTTTCTTGAAAAATTAAGTGGCGACTCTTAAAGTCTCAAAAACATATAAGATTATTTTTTCGGAATAAAACAGAATGACAACTCTGCTTGGAATTTGGCGGAATCTAACCTTAAAACTAAAATTGTTTGGCTACGTGAAATAACTGTCTATATGTTTCTTCATCGTATTATATCAAATGTTGCATTTTCCGTGGCATATCATACTCCGTCAAACATAAGTTATTTATTTATCATTTAAAGAACGATTATGCGGGCTCGCAATCGTTCGTTAATCAAATCTTTCTTGGGGCACCATGATGAATGTAGTTGACTACTTGACAGTGAATGGTCGTTAACTGTTCCAGCCCAAGTAGTCCGCTTAGGTCACCTTTCCACTATAAAAATAAAACCCGCTCCTAGTCAAACTAAGATAGAGCGAAACTAAATCCTGAAAGTAGCGCATTAGCCTAAGATGACCCAACACCCAAAGAGTTTAGGGCGCATTAGAAAGATCACCCTGAGTCCAGAAAGCCCACAGCTCTATCAAACAATCATACTTATATGCCATTTGAAGGATGTTTGTGTGTTTGAGGGATTGTTGTGTCTTGGGGGGGGGGGGGTGGCAATTAACTCTTTGTATGTTTTTGTAGATGTCAAGTCAGTTCCTAAGTTTCAAAATGGTCACTAAGACACCAAATATTCTTCGTGTATGGTGAAACAACCTCAAAGACTGCCAAAAGAGAGAAATCTCGATTCATTTGGGCCACCTACCTTTGATAATGGACTTCAAGGTTTTGCCCACATTTATCGAGGTAATTACTCGGTTCTGGGATGACAAAAGGATGATTTTCCAATTTGGGGATGTCGAAATAACACCAACAATAGATGAAATAAAAGATTATTGGACTCCATCGGAACGTGGCAAGAGGAAAAAATATCCAGATCATCACATCCTACTACCAGATAGGCCGACTAGTTTAAAACTGAAAGACATCTTACTGCTAGTGAACGTGGACTGGTTGGATACTCAAATATACCATTAATGAGATTTTTTGAAAGGTGGGGGCACAAAAACTATTTCAGATTATTTCCGAATGAGTTCCATAATCATAGTACTTGGAGATAGACTCAGACTATCATATTCTCCGCGTGCCTTTTGGGAATGATGGTGATCCCTCAAGATGAAGGAAAAGAGATCAATACCCGGATTGTGATGGTTGTAGACGCTATCTTCAGAGGGATTGGCAAAGAAGAGGAAGCAACGAAACAATATAGTTTGACCCCAATTATTTTGGCTGATATCTATCGGTCTCTGAGTTTGTGTAAGAACGGATTCTAATTTTTCCAAGGGTGCAACATTTTGCTTCAGTGGTGGATGACTAAACATCTGTGCAAAAAAGAAGACAACCAGCAATAGGATTTGTCCAAGCCGATCCAGACGAGTCCCCTCGACAATTATAAATTTTATCTAAGAATCCACAAGTGCCCAATTCACACCATTAGGGATGCATGGGCGAAGGTATTTTATGACCCAAGATAAAAAGACATACAATGGATGTTGCAGAACTTTATGTCAGAAAAAATAGCGGCTCGGGGTGCCAAACGTCCTTTTTAGGTCCTTCCAAACATCAGAGGAATGCGATCCTACAATCCATCTAGGGTGATGCGGCAGTTCGGTAGGAGACAAATCACACCTGTCCAAGGGGATACTAGCTCCTTCGCCATTGATTACAATGGGTATATAAAAATACCTTTCGCCAAAACATCCTCCAAGAATGGGTCGGGCGCGTCAACATACAAGGAAGTATTGATGAAAACATATATGAAGCTGGATATGTTGACGAGTACAAAACATGGTTGCAGGATGATTTGCGTGGTGTAGTGAACCTGACACCACACGTGGGTCAAGAAATTGAAGCTTCCAAATGAGACTCAAGATCCACGCATATCATTTTAGCAGGAATGGGACCAAAGGGAGCAGGAATTTTGACGAAGAGAGCAAAAATACCAATCCAGAGAATTTGAAAGCCAAAGGGCCTTAGTTGTGATGTCACAAGAGTTAACCAATGCGTGGGTTTATTTGATACGTCTAGATACAACCCTGGATGAGCAGATCAACACTCTCCGGGCCGTGCCGCGATCCCCAAAGCTGTGTTTGCTGAGCTGTAGTGGTAACCAAATAGTAAATTATCCGCGAAGAGGTAGAAAAATCTAGAGGAGGACCTTCAAATTTTTAATTCCCATGCATGGTATTGTTTTCTATTTTGTATTAGCAACGCATTCCCCTTCCCGCAAAATGTATCCCCGTTTTGATTGATACTCTATAACGAATGCTATGATTATTTGTGAAGCTTATTTTGGGGGTGCAACAATCTGTTTTAAATGACACAATACATCCTTCAGATCTCTAGGCATACCTTTCGCACAAAAGGGCTACCTGTATGATTAGGACGCGATATATGTGTTTTCAATTGTTTATGTGATATGTTGTTTTGAATGAGTGCATTGTTAACCCACTCCTTTCCAGAAATTTCCAAAAATATATACACAAGATGTCCAACGAAATTTCCCGAGTCTTAAGTTTCTCACCTAAAAACAAATCTTATCCCCAAATCCTAAACGTTACTCTATCGTCTCAGGAAAGGTAAAATCACCGCTATGGACAAAGGCAATAATGTACATACTGAACCAACCGAAAAGGATATGATCGACATACGAAGGCAGCGGGTGAAGAGCCTGTATAACATACTGTTTCCTCCTGAGAGCCGCGAGTTGGAGAGCACTGAAGAATGTTATGAGGAAGCAATCGCCCGCAAACCTTCTCTCGAAGGACGTCTAGAAGAAAGGGACTAGAAAATCACTCTCGAAGCATATTCACAAGAATACCGAACAAGGATGGAAGCCATTTTGTGCTCCCTCATTTTCGAGCACTATCGGACTAGGTGTATGTTGAGACCCGTCGAAAGAGCATCTTCCCATGTGGAATCAGGGGACATCCGCAAGACTTGTGAGTGTCATCCCAACAAAAAACAACACCCGATAGAGGAGTGTGTATAGTTTAAGAATGTAGTATGCCGTTTGCTCGATATGGACAATATTACGAACTATTGGCGTGACGACGTCCTCATCGCTGTGATGAACCGCGGCTCGACATACCAGTCATTCAGAAGACTATATTCTATCATTACTCATTCACACCTTTCCAGAAAACAATGTTGGTGGTCTATTCACAATTGGTTCGTAACAGAGTCTTCACTCTTTTCTATAATGACGTGGATATGTTATATTCCCTTTGGTTTGAGGTTAAGAAACATTGTTGCTATCATAATGCCACAGACCATAGCATTGAAAAGTGTCTTGCATTCCACCACGACATGGAATATCTCATCAGCATATGATAGACTTAAGTCGAGTCTGTTCCCCGTGGATGATGCTATGTCTAAAAGACGAACGACTGAGATGGGACCACTATATATCTTTTAAAGGATTTGTTGTTATCTTTCAAATCTCCTTGTAATTGTTAAGAATGAATGAATAAAAAACAAGTATTTCCTTTACCCGAACTACGTAGGGCCAAAATTCTCCTTGTGAGATACGTAGACAGCCTTTCAAGGCCAGACCCTATATTTTACAATTTTCGTTCTCCCCCTTTCATTCTACAAGGGAATGCGAGGCTTAGATCAACGAACGTCAGAGAGATGCAGTAAGAAGACCCTAGCTCAACGTGATTTTACCTTTCTGAGATAATTTCAAATTAAAACGGGAAAGCTCATGCCTGTGATTGAAATCGCTTCAGCTCATGGTATGACCAGGTCTGGCAGGTGTTGTTCTCCAGAAGAGTTGGCTCACGGAGTGCAAAAGAAGTACCAAGGAAAGAGGCCAATAAGCGAAGGTGAAACTAAAGAATTCTAGAGAATGATGCAGCATAAGGACTACTCAATTGTCAATCATTTGGAGAAAACCACGGCTCAGATTTATGTGTTGGCCTTATTGATGATCGCAGTCACATAGTCAAGCCTTGATGAAGGTTTTGGATGATACATATGTTCTCGTGGGCACCAATAGCAACAACATAGCGGCCATGATCAACCACGTTATCCGAGGACATTAGATCATCTTCTGCGATGAAAAATTTCCCTTTGAAGGGAGGTCTCATAAAAAGGCGTTGCACATAACTGTCATATGCCGTGAAAGGGTCATAAATCATGTCCTGGTGGATGATGGTTTGGATCTCAACATTTGCCCATTTTCGACTCTGAAGCAATTAAGGTTTAACTTGGGGAAGCTAGAACAAAACCAAGTCAATGTAAGAGCCTTCGACGAGGTAGAAAGAGATACATTGGGAGCAGTGAATTCGGTCATCCAAATGGGTCTGGCGGAGTATAATGCACAATTTCAGGTCTTCTATATTAACACTAGCTATAACCTTCTTCTGGGAAGGCCTTTCATCCACATGGCTGGGGCTGTGTCTTCTACTCTTCACCAGATGATGAAGCTCATTTGGAAGGATGAAGAACTGGTTATACACAGCGAAGGGAGTCACTTCGGCAGGATGGCACCAATCATTGATGAAGTGTCGTAAGGAACCGACTTCCATATGGTGGAGCTGGTAATTGCCAACGGCAAAGATTTGGCCCCATAACTTCCTGTGCCTTCTATGTACAAGATGATTTCGTCTGTGATGCTGTAGAATGAGTTTGAGCCAGGTTTCAAATTGGGAAGGAATTCCCAAGGAATTATTGAGCCTATTCAAGTTCCCGTCAAAGGAGTGAGATATGGATTGGGGTACGTCCCCACAGATGATGAGGTGAATATAAAGAAGAACAGTGATCAATCATTGGCTAAGACAATCCCTCATCTGTACCAATCATTTCCAGTCCGGGAGTATGTCGATCGTGATGTTCTTGGGGAAGGAATCTGGGGCCTTTTTGAAGAGATCGATGCTACCATAGAGGACGAGGTTAAGCTAGCTGGTATCCCAGTGATGCTGAGCCTGGAGAGCAGCAGCAGAACTGGACTTCCAAACCAATCTCGGTTCGTCGATAATCTTGGTAGAAGGACATTGTTTATGCACGTTTTGAAAATTGGTGGTAGTTTGGAAGAGGCCTGAGATCCACCATTTCGATTTTTGTTTGATTGTTTGAATTTTAAAATTCCCCCATGATGTTTATAAAGGCAACATGGCCCTTTTCCATGGCCAAAGTTTGCATTGTTTTACAATTTGAATGAAAGCCTCTTTTATTGAAAATTTATTTATTTTCTTATTTGCTATATTTTACTTTCCTAACTTTGTCTATTTGTGCTTTCAGTAATATTAATTTTAAATTTGCCAATGTCATGTCATGTAATGATCTGAACGAACAAAATGAGGAAGGTGATGACGAGGGTGAAGAATACGAAGAAGAAAATGAGGTACCAGAATATGTTGTTGAGGAATTTTGACAGTTTGAAAATCAGCATAAGCCAAATTTGGAAGAAACAGAAACTTGTAAATCTAGGAGACTAAGAATGTGTCGAATAGGTTAAAATTAGTGTCCACTTGAATGAATCTCAAAGAAAGGATCTAATACATTTGCTTACTGAATACATTGATGTGTTCGTTTGGGAGTCAACGACATGCTGGGGCTGAGTATCAATGTGGTGTCTCACAAGGTGCCGATTAATCCGAGATTTAGTCCAGTGAAGCAGAAGAATCAGAATTTAAGCCTGATTTAAGTTTAAAGATTAAGGAAGATATCACCAAATAGATTGAGTCTCAATTAATGGAAGTGACGCGATACCCAACTTGGTTGGCCAATGTTATTCTGGTCGCCAAAAAGGATGGGAAGATTAGAATTTGTGTTGACTACAATGATCTCAACAAAGCCAGCCCATAGGATAATTTTCCATTGTCGAACTTTCACATTCTGATCGACAACTTTTGTAAGCATGAAATGCATTCATTTCTGGATTGTTACGCAGGTTATCATTAGATCCTAATAGACGAAGAAGATGCAGAAAAAAATTTATTACTCCTTGGGGTGTATATCATTACAGGGTGATGTCATTTGGTCTAAAAAATGTTGGTGCTACTTATATGAGGGCAATGAAGATCATATTTCATGACATGATTCATAAGGAGATCGAGGTGTATGTAGATGATGCATAATCAACTCTCGCAAGAGTTCGAACCACTTGACGTATTTAAAGAAGTTTTTTAACCGTCTCCGTTGGTATAACTTGAAGTTAAATCCCGTCAAATGTTCTTTTGGAGTGCCAGCCGGTAATTTGTTAAGATTTATAGTCATCAGAAGGGGTATTGAGATCGACCCTTCTAAGATCAAGACAATTCAAGAGTTACCCCCTCCAAAGACTAAGAAGGAAGTGATGAGTTTCTTAGGGAGGTTGAACTATCTCAGCCGATTCATAGACGAATCCACCATGGTGTGTGAATCTATCTTCAAGCTGTTGAAGAAATTTATTATCTGAGAAAAAATTCACTCGATACGAGGATCGTTATACTCTTTTGGAGAGAACGTGTTGTGCTTTGACTTGGATTGCTCATAAGTTGAGACATTATTTGTCTTCTTATACCACATATCTCATTTCCAGGATGGACCCATTGGAGTATATTTTTGAGAAGGAATTGCCGACCGAAAAGTTGGTTAAATGGCAAATGCTTTTGAGGGAAGTTGATATTGTGTATGTGACCCATAAGGCAATAAAAGCACAGACCTTGGCTGATCATCTTGCATAAAACCTTGTTCATTAAGAGTATGAACCACTTAAGAATTATTTCCCAGATGAAGAGGTAGGTTTCGTGGGTGAAGATATTTCTAAGGCATACCCTGGTTGGAGAGTATTCTTAGATGGAGCGGCGAATCACCAAGGAAGAGGTATTGGAGCAGTTTTAGTGTGAGAATATGGTCAACACTATCCCATAGAAGCCAAACTTTAATTTAGTTGCACAAACAACATGGCTGAATATGAAGCTTGTATTCTTGGTTTGAAAATGTCCATCGACATGAATGTCCACGAGTTACTGGTTATTGGAGATTCAAATCTGTTGATTCATCAAGTTTAAGGAGAATGGGTTTTGAAGAACCCGAAGATCACACCATACGTGCAATATATACAGAAGTTGTGCAAGAGATTCCGCAAGATTGAGTTCAAACACACTCCCAGAAAAAAATGAGTTGTCTGATGGTCTTGCCACCATCACATCAATGATTAAACATACAGATGCTGATTATATTGATCCTCTGGATATAAAGGTAAAGGAGCAACCAGTACATTTTTCCCCCGTTGAAGCAGAACCAGATGATTTACCATGGTATCTTCATATCAAGAAATATTTAGAGTTCAGAACTTATCTTGAGAATGCGACGTCTAACAAGAAGAAATCAATACATCGTTTGGCTCTCAATTTCTTTTGAGTGGAGAAGTCCTTCATAGGAGGACTCCAGATTTAGGTCTTCTCAGATGTATCGGTGTAGTTAAAGCTGCGAGTCTTATCGAGCAGATACATGCTTGAGTTTGTGGCACGCATATGAATGGAATCACTTTGGCTTGGAAGATCCTTCGAGCCGGTTATTTTTGGATGACTATGGAGCATGATTGCTGCAAGTTTGTGCAGAAATATGCACAGTGATTTGATACGTGTGCCGCCTCACGAACTAAATGCTATGAGTTCACCTTGGCCATTTGTATCTTGGGGCATGGATGTCATTGGTCCAATAGAGCTATCCGCCTCTAACGAAAACAGATTCATTTTGGTCGCCATTGACTATTTCACCAAGTGGGTGAAACAACTTCTTACAAGTCGGTAACCAAGAAAGGATTCGCTAATTTTGTTCACAACAATTTGATATATTGGTTCGGAGTACCAGAGTCCATCATTACTGATAATGGTGCGAATCTCAACAGTCACTTGATTAGAGATATATGTGAGCAGTTTAAGACTACCCAATGAAACTCAACCGTTTATCGTTCTTAAATGAATGGATCTATAGAGGCCGCCAATAAGAACATCAAGAAAATCCTGAGGAATATGATTGACAATCACCTAGGTTGGCATGAGATGTTACCATACGCTTTGTTGGGTTATCGAACGACCGTTATGACATCGATTGGAGCTACTCCATATTTGCTAGTATATGGAACAAAAGCAGTCATACCTACTGAAGTTGCGATACCATCCTTGAGAATCATCCAAGAAGCTAAGTTGAGTAATTTTGAATTAGTCAGCAAGCGGATTGATTAGTTAACCTTGATTGATGAGAAGTGAATGATCGCCGTCTGTCATGATCAACTATATCAACACAAAATGATTCGTGTTTTCCACAAGAGAGTCAGAGCAGAACTTTTTGAAATCGGCCAATTAATCCTTAAGCGCATTTTCCTCACCAAGACGAGTATAAAGGAAAATTTGCACCGAACTGGAAAGGACCTTATCTGGTTCGCAAGGTATTATATAGAGGTGTTTTGTTTCTATCGGAGAGCGATGACACCGCATGGACGAAATCGATCAACTCAGATTCTACCAAAAGATACTATGTGTGAACCTTCAGTTTGAATTTCTGTTATTTCGTTGTAATAGTTCTATTTGGTTGTAATTGTTTTGTTCAAAATTTTATTCCTTATGTAAATGAATTATGTCTGACCTGAATTCTCAAGAATGAGATAAGTAGGTGGCCTATGTCGGCCTTATTCACCCCATTTATCCCCTTTATATTTCTATATATTTGCACTACGTTCGACCTAATTCTCAAGAATGAGATACGAAGAGGAGAAATAGGGTTAGGATGAGAGCATTGAAGGAGAAATTAAAAAGGTAAGGGCAGTGGCGGAGCCAGAATTTTTAATAAGAGGGTTTAAAATTCATATTAATAGACCAAGGGTAGTGGCGGAGCCAGAATTTTTTATTGCTCGTCCATGCCCAATCCCGATGGGCCTTCGATTTGCCCCTACCCTAGCTCTATACTCCACCCGTCTTAAGAGGGTTTAAAATTCATAGAAATAGACACACGAAATAGTCGAAGGGGTTCGACATCTATTATGTATACATAAAATATTATTTCAACCATGTATACATAATATAATTTTCACCGAAGGAGGTTCGGATGAACCCCTTAGTACAAGGTGGCTTCGCCGCTGGGTAAGGGTCCGAAAAGAAAGAAGAAAGATGAAGGAAAGAAAATTTATTGTTAAAAAAATTAATATTGGGGCCCACTTATTTTATTCTCATTAATGTTTAGTATTTACACGCTATTTTTTTTTGACTTGCCACGTCAGTTGTTTGAGTGTATTTAAATTCACTTGTAGAAATTAGGAGGTAAATAATTACCCGTAAAGTTAATGTCCTAAAGTAAGTTTTATTGCCAAATTTTGGATGAATTTTATATATTTTCTCTAATCATAATATTCTTATTTTGTAGCAAATTCACAGTGTTTATTGATATGTACTCTATATATGTTCCTGATTAACTCCAATAGAAGATTTATATATTTTTTAATTTAACATTAAATTGGTAATGGTCTAATGAGCCGTCAATCTATTATCAGATTTTTAACTACATACTTTTATTTTAGAGAAGTGCTATTATCGTCCTGAACTATTTAAAATTGAAATTACTACCTCCCTAAATGCTTATGTGGCAAGATGAGTATATTTCATTCTCTCAAAGAGAGTGAAGATAAAAAATAAGTATTATAACTTTATTTTTAATATTCTTTTCATTTTTATTTTTTTCTTTATTTGTTTTATCTCATCTTTTTTCTTATTCTTAACAACTTAGTAGAGCATCCATGGTAGCCATTCAATTTCACCATCACGATCTGGAAACACCATTAGTTACAATATCTATTAACATACCATAATTCTAGATAGAAATTACTTTAATACTCTCCACACAATAAAAAAATTATTCAGTAAATTAATTTACCCCCATTTTCAAAATCAACTATTAGCCATTAAAACACCATTGAAATATCATTTTGAAGATTTTGTAACAATCTTTTTTCAGTTAGCAAAATTCATACAAACACCTTAATAATATTGGGAATCTCTTGAAAAATTCTCAAAATATCCTCATCGAAAAAGATTTTGACCAATAATTTATTTTTAGGTCATTCCTCTTATTGAACCCTTGCTCTTGCAAAAAATGATGCAGAGTGTTGTCATTCATCTGAGTACCACGATAATTTCGTTCTTTTCTAAAGCTTTGTTCTTGTGGCTCTAGGATAGGATGCAATTGAAGGATGGATAAGGAAGAACAAGAAGAGGATGTGAAAGAAATAATAGAAAAAAAGGACAAAGGAAAAAGAAAAAAGAATAAAATAATCAATCCAAAAAGGGCAAAAAAAATTACACGTGTCAAACACATGGATTACACTTATCAACATGAATGTGGTTGTGACTTTTTAGGGAGGTAAATAATTTCTATTTCAAATAATTCAGGGGGTAATAGGACCCTTGTAAAACATAAGTGTGTAGTAGAAAATTTGGTAATAGATTAGAGGTTCATTTGGTCATTTTCTCTTTTAATATAATTTCTACAAGGTAGGAAATTCATAACCATCTATGCTTCAACTGGCAAATTGGAAAATTTCGGCCTAAAGTAATACAATATCATCATATTTTGAGGATTTGAAGGTTTATTCGAATTTGGTTTTTGATGAAATTTTTTATTTGAGTTCCTTAGGTCATTTATAGCTTGATTTCAATAAAATTCCAATTGTGCCCTTGAACGCTTACACTTTGTTTGGATGGTTTTTACGTACTGTTTCATAATGTATCATATTATTTTGTATTGTGTTATTATAGAACTTTATTGTATTGTATGGTTTTTGTAAGGGTCTGATATACCTCTCAACTTTGCTATTTGGAGCTGATATGTCCTTCGTTATGAAGGTAGCTTATATACCCTTACCAATATCAGACGGCTCACATATACCCCTACCGTTGCAAAATGAGCTCACATATACTCTTCTTATACTGGTAGTAAAAAAATTAGTTTTATATTTATATTTTTGAATTTAATTTTCTTAGAAATTATTTAGGGGTATATATGAATCTTTTAGGAAAGTTCAAGGTACATTTTAATCTTTTTCACACATAAATTATTTTTTAACTTCTTTTCTTATAACTATTTGAGTTTCTTATTCTTATTCTTATTTTTTCTTTCATTTATTTGTGTAAAGAAAAAAACTTAAAACTATTTTTTGTCTATATTGTAATTTAATTTTGTATTTGAAGAAAAAATTTGGTCATCTATAATAAGTTTTAGAAGAATATTAGTGAAACATAAATAAATTTGACCATCAAAATAATAAATCTAAATTAGTCATTGAAACAACAAAAATATGTTTGAGGAGGATTAAATATACTCATATGAGATTATATTTTTTTAAATAATAAAAAAAAATTCACCAAAATTATTTTTTTCATTTCCATTAGAGGAAAATGTTTTCATTTCCGTTAGAGGAAAATTGTATCTATGAGACACTTTAATAACGAGGGGTATATCAGCTCTATATGACAAAGTTGAGGGGTATATTAAATATTTTTCTCTTGTTTTAATAAATACAATGCTTGGATAGATTGTATCTTTCTCTGTCGTTACATAATGTCACATATCCATAATTAGAATGATAAATTTACAATAAAAGTAGGGTACATAGTTGAACTACTAAGAAAAGGTAGGATAAAAGATGAAATATGATTCTTAAATAATAAATAAAAACAAAATGAGAAAAAGCGATCACACAAAATCCTTTATTACATAAAATTACTTTTTTCATTGTTACCTAAAAATGAACTTAAACGATACGATACAATATAATTTAAGCAATTTTCAAAATAAACATTGTATTTAAACTAAAAATACAATACGATACAACCGGTAACAACCATCCAAACAAGGTGTTAAGGTTGACTTTTGAGCTCATAATAGAGGTATAAGAAAAGGGATGTCTACGGATTCATTGATTTATGTATATTATATATTTTGACCAAATTGGGCACGTATAGAGGCTTCGACAAAAGGCAAAGGTATACTTTGACTTTTTGGATTTCAATTTAAGGTAAGTTTAAAGAGTCTTTTTTGAGGTGCTAGTGTGTTACTTGAATATGCTGATTGGTAAAAAGGTAACAGAATCTGTTAGCTTTAATTAAAACGTACAAAGAAGAGGTCAGGTCTTGGTCTTGTTTGCCGTGACCAAGGCTTCCATGAAATATGCACATATATATATATATATATATATATATATATATATATATATATATATATATATATATATATATATATATATGCTGAAGATGTACATAATAGAGTTTGAGTACAAAAATAAAAGAGTTATCCTAATTAATAAAGGACTTTGAGTTTACATATGAGACTTATTAAAATCTATGGAGGAATTCTATATTCAAGCAAATAAGGAATCATTGTCATCTAACACCCCTCGACAAGTATATGTCAGGTTTGGAGACAATGAGCTTGGATCGTAGATGAGCAAAATGAGAGGAGCTTAGAGCTTTAGTGAACACATCAACAGTTTGATCAATGGAAGGGATGTACTTAACACAAAGCTGGCTACAAGCAACCTTTTCGCGAACAAAGTGATAGTCAATTTCAATAACCTTAATCAAGCTATCTATCCAAGATACTTCTGATGTGGCAAATGGAATAACACGATATTCAGCTTCAGTGCTGAACCGAGCTGCTACCTTTTGCTTCAGTGAGGATCAACCGATTAGATTAGGACCATAATATAAAACAAATCCATGATGAGAACGACGATCATCAAGATGAATAACCCACCCTACATCACAGTAGACATTTATAGTAGAGTAAGTGGACGGTGTGATGGATGTACCATGCGTAAGAGAGACTTTGAGATAGCGATGGATCCGTTTCACAACTTTCTAATTATCTAATGTAGTATTCTACATATATTGACAAACACAACTAAATGAGAAGCAGATCTCTGGTCGTGTTATGGTCGCATATTGAAGATCCCCAACAATGCTCCTTTGTAGTGATGGGTTATGAAAGGTTTCACTATGTTTGGAGAATTGGAATGTGGTGTCCACTGGAGAAGGAGAAGACTTGCAATCTGTCATTTTTGTTCGAGTGAGTAAATCTCGAATGTAGCTAGTTTGAGAGGTATGCATGCCACATCTGACACGAGTAACTTTAATACCCAAGAAAAATAAGAGATTACCAAGGTATTAAAAGAACGGAAAATCAAGGGATTGGGTGAATCAGGATATATAAGAGGGATCACAACATGTTATGAAGATGTCATCCACATAACTAGGGGTAGGTAGTGGAGGACGGAGTATGATGGACAAACAAGGATGAGTCAGAGTAACAACAAGTATAAACATGCTATAGGAGAAATGTTTTTGAGCTTCAGAAACCAGGCGCAGGGAGGTTTCTTTATTCCATATAACACCTTCTACAAACGACACACAAAATGTGGGTGGGATTTGTCAATAAAGCCTGGCGGTTGAGACATGTAAACAACTTTTCGTAAGATCAGCATTAAGGAATGCATTGTTAACATCTAATTTCTTAAGATTCCAATATTTAGACATTGGATAAAATAAAATAAGTCTGAGTGTTGAAGGTTTGACGACTGGGCTGAATGTATCATGGAAATCCACCCCCTCTTCTTGATGAAAACCTTTGGAAACTACGCGATCTCTGTACCTTTCTACATACCCATATGCTTGTTGCTTATACCTATTTTCAACCCACCACATTTGCATTGGGAGGTCAGGGAGCAAGTGTCCAAGTGCAATCATGGCTTACTGCTTGATACTTAGCTTCTATGACGCACAAACACTCAAGAGAGCTTGCAACTTGCTTATAATTTTTGGTTCACTTGCCATGGAGGATGAAACTGGGATGGGATGGCGAGATATAGTGAGTATTTTAGGCTCGAGGGAATTTGTTTGAGTTGTCGTGGTCATGGGGTGATTGGAAGAATTAGCAGGATGGGAATACATGTTCTGATATAAGCTTGAAGTAGAGGATGTGCTGAAATGCGGACATGTATTTTATGGTGGAGAGGTTGTGTTAGATGAATGAGGTACTTGTAGAACTTGAGTGGGTAGTGAGGACAAGGAAGGTGAAGTAAATATGAGGCAACATCTGAGGAAAAAAAGTTGATTGTAGAGAATTTAAGGTGGAGGGTGGTGAGTTGTCACTGGAGCAAGAAAAAAAAACAAGGTTAGGGAAATTTATATTCGTCGAATGTCACATGACGAGCAATATATACATGCTATTAGAGGGGGGATAATGACATATATAGCTTTCATTCTTCGAATTGTAACCCAATAAGACACACAAAAGAGAGCCAAAAATCAATTTTATGATTATTGTAAGGACGTAGAAAAGGGTAGCATAGACACTCAAATTTTCGTAGAAGTTGGTAGTCCGGTGGACAATGATATAGAGCTTGATAGTCTGATTTAAAGGTTAATATGGTAGTGATGGTGCTGTTATGTAGGTATGTGGCTGTAGAAAATGCATGCTCTCAATATTGATATGGAAGATATGCGCAAGCAAGTAAGTAAGCCCCATTTTGTTCGCGATTGTGAGGACAAGAGAGATGATGGGTTATGACAATAGATTGGGCATAGGAAGATACATTACGGTTCTCCCAGTTTGCAAAGCTTTGATATTTTTGCCAAATTGTGTGTAAACAATCTTATGAAAGTATTTAAAAACATCAAGAACTTAAGAATTTATTGATAACAAAAATATCCAAACAAATTTAGTGAAATCATCAAGAAACTAAAGAAAATACTTATTTCCAGTAATCGAAATATGTGGAGAAGGCTCCCATACATCATAATACACCAAAATGAAAGGGCATAAGCTACGACTTGAGTAAAAAGATACAAGGAGTCTATGACTCTTTGCTAATTGACATGATCCACAAACTGTAGATATTTTATTGGACGGCAATTGAGGACTAGAGACTAGACAACGTAAAAGTTGCTCATGAGGATGACTAAGGCATTCATTCCATGCTTGGAGTGATGCTTGGGAGAAGAAAAAAGCACGACGAGTTAACAATGAGATTACAGGAAGACCACCACCATCCAAATGATATAAACCATTATGAATTGACCCTCAAAGTAGTATTTTTCTTTGAGAGTTCTTCACAAAACAACAAGAGGGGTGAAATTCCATAAAGACATTATTATCTTTAGTAAATTGAGCAACACTTAGTAAACTCTTGGTGATGAAGGAACATGAAGAATTTTATTAAGATGAAGTGGTCGAGTAGCACAAGGAAGCTTAGATGAAACGATGTGATTAATAGACAGTTTTTGGATATTACCTACAACAAGCTACTCCTCACAATTATAGTATGTGCGAATGGATAGTTGAGACAAGTTCAACGTAACATGATTGGTGGAACCTGCATATGTAAACCATGAATTATCAACAATAGGAGAAGGAGAGATCATAAAATGAGTCTAGGGAGTAACCATATTGTCTTTTGGATAGTTCGCGAATCAATTAGGTAGGTAGGTATCCATGTTGTTTGGTTGAAGCAATTACGAGCATGGTGGTTGGGGTTTTCACATATTTGACAATTTATGCGAGGTGATGATCTACAAGAAGAATGAAAAGGGTTGTTGTTGGTAGGGCGACTAGAGGGTTTTTGAGAGGTTATATAACTTAATTGATTAGGATATCCAGTGATTAGTGAGCGGATGGAGTATTGACAAGATATGGCATTATCTTGAAGTTGGAGGGATTTGGTTTCCTTAGACATTTTATCTTTTTCTTAGAAAAATAAACCAAGAAGTGAGTTAGTGGTGAGGTTATCAAGGTGATGATTAATGGAAGAGTGAAAAGGGACATAGGAAGAGTCTAGCCTGAACAGAATAGAACTCATAAGTTCTTCGTCCGTTATGGGATGTGCAACAAGGGATATATTATAGTGTATAGTTAGTTTCTTGTCAACATAGTCCATAATGGTAGAAGAATCCTTAGTGGTAGTTTGGAGTTGGTGGCAAAATTATATGACTCCTAATAGGGATTGAGATCAATTGATGTTGGAAAGATATGATCAAGCTTCACGAGTGGTGCGGATGTGCATTATGAAAGGTATGATAGAATGACTCATGGTAGTTTTGATCCAAAGAAGAAGGATTTTGTCCCGCTTCTTCCAAGCCGTGAAGGACGAATTTGGTTTGAATTCAAATGTGCTCTGAATAGTGGTTAAGAAAGAGGTAGATGGATCATTGGTTCCATTAAGATGACCCTCCAAATCAAAGTCTTCAAAAGCAAAATATACGGTAGATTACCAAAGGTAATAGTTTTCTTGATATAAATTTTATCGGAATGCCAGGAAGGGAAATTTCATAGGAGTTAGAGTCAATTATGGAGAGATGTGTGGAAGAAGATAAATGTGGCTGAACGGCAGCGGCAATGGAATGGTTGGGGCTGTCCATGGTGGTGGAAATAAAAAAAGGTTGGCTCTTGATACCAAATTAAAACGTACAAAGAGGAGATCTACTCTTGGTCTTGTCTACCGTGACCAAGGCTGCCATAATATATGTATGTATACATGTGTGTGTGTGTGTGTATATGTGTGTGTGTATATGTGTGTGTGTATATATATATATATATATATATATATATATATATATATATATATATATATATATTCAAGCAAATAAGGAATCATTGTCATTTAACAACTTTTATGAATAATCCTTTATTTAAATTATTTGTTATTCAACTATATTACATACTCGTACATTCAATGTACTAATGTCATTCGACCTGCATCTTCTAATGATGCAAATACATGTTCTTAGGACCCTCAACACGAGTTATTGAGATAATTTCATTATCTTTTTAGTTAGACCTCCTTACTTCTGGAGGGCTCAGTTTATATGAGTTATTACTATGCCCCGATCCTACACCCTGAGAGGGACTAGCACTCGAGAGCCATTGATGGACCCAACTGAACCCTTTGTCTAGCTTATTTACTCAGCGGAAGACTTAAACGCAAGAATTATAACTTATGCAATAACTTTATGAAATAATATTTTAGCCAAAATGGCAAAAAGTCTTAGACGTTTACAACTTAAATGAATAAGATTAAAGAAGTAAAACTATTTGTCCATGAAGCCTCTAAAATAAAATGGGATGTCATAACAAGACCCCTCCTAACAATGAAATGCTGAAAGTAAACTAAAAGAATTCATTTGGAATGTAAGGAGGCTCACCAACTGAAACTCTAAGTGCTCAATTGGATCAACGAGGCGCTAGGTGATGATCCTGGTTAATTGGGTATCCATCATAAGATGATGCAGGCCAACTAGAATTAGTACATTAAATGTACATGTATGCGAGTTAAATGCTAATCATAACATAAGCTTGAAAAGAATCTGAAAGAAACAATTACCTTGGCTTTACTCAACTCACGATTAATTAAACTCAATATAAAGCAATACACATGCAGTACATGGAAAACTTGTAAAATAGTATAAAAAAAACTTAGTTCGTTAAAGAAAATGCAATAACAAACTCACTGTACTCATGTAAATAAAGTAATATAGTTTCCTTTGGAGTTTCTCTAATCGAAAACAACCATTATGAGCCTACGTGGTGGTACAACATTTGGCTCCTGCCAGAATTTTCCGATACGTTGCCGTTGTATAGAACGTCTCGACTAAGTGGATCCATTATTCTATGCTAAAAACACTTAAGGATTCATCTAAAAAAGTATAATCCTCTACTACCCATGACGGCTACATAGTTTATGGAGACTTGAGTTATTATGAACTTGTATACCCATATAGGTGCTCAATACTACTCCCAAAATAATACTTATTTCATATGATTTTAGATCAAAACTTATTTCTTACTTTTGAGATAATTACTCAAAATTTAGCTTAAAAGACCTTTTTGAATCAATATTCCCTTTCTTGCTCAAATGTGAAAATATTTCTAACTTTTGGGAATAGTTAGTTCCCATATAATCTTTGAAGAAATGAAATTTACTCTTAAATCTTTACTAAACTTGAAACTTAAGTCTTAAGACAAAGTTAAAATGTTTGCGAAAGAATTTGGAAAACTTTAAGAACTTCTCTTGACTTACTTCTCAACTTTTAGACTTGACTCTTAAATTTTCTTCAATTGAATAAGGGATTCAAGGATCACGATCCAATGTTTATGGATGATTTTATGATCTTCAAAAGTACCTTAGAGTGTTGGAATGAACTAGAAAACATAAGTATGTTGCTAAGGAACTAGTACGGAAAGATTGGGGAAGAATGGAAAAAATTGGAGTCCTTGGCACTCTAAGAGGCGCGGGGCACCAACCCTTAAAGTTTAGAGGATGAATCTGGTCTATCTGGATGGTGCGGCACCCCACATGTCAAAGATTAGAGGGCCCTCTTTGGGGCTATGAAAGGAGCGACGCCCCAAGAACCTCCCAAAGTGTTCCTCGACTTTTCTTCTCTATCTTTCATATCTAAACCCTCTAATTTCACTTAGTTCTTTCCCCAAACACTTAAAATCATTCATAACCTCAATATATATTAGATTAAACTTTAAATTACACCCGAAAACATGAATAAAATCTCAAGAAAACTCCAACAACACAACCCACAAGAATTCAAACGAATTTAATCAAGAACTCAAAGGATTTACTTTAAAATCTAAAACACTTCGCTGAATTGAATCATGATTAGTGCGTGGGTGAACTAAACCAATGTTACATTATCTCACATTTCTCGTAGGATTAAATCCTTGGCAAAATTCACATGCAAACCCCCAAGAAATCGATGAATCTTAAACTTTCTTCTCTTTTCTCCTCTTTTATCTTTTCTTCAAGCCCTAGCGTGAACTTCAACTTTTCTAAACTGATTAAATTATAATTTTAACCCAATTAAACTCCTATAAATGAATTAAAACAATTGGGTTATGGAAATACTAAAATAATCTTCCAAAATTCGGATTAGACTTTACTTATTTGAACAATCCAACTTCAAATACAAACTCGGAATCGCACAAACTCTGCGGCATTGGAAAGATTATTCCAGGATACTTCTTAAGATATGTGGAAATACACCTAAATCATCCTGATCTAGGATTTATGGTCCTTTTAAGTTGAACAAATTTCAATTTAACATACTTAACAAATTTTCCAGATATTTTATATTCTTTCGAAAAATGGTTATTTCCAATTCTTAACTTCTTCCTAATTATTTCAACTAGCGATATGTTACAATATCCCCCCTTGGGAACATTTGTCATTGAATGAGATTACTCTTACTAGGATAAGGGTGTAATATAAATCATACAGTTCAAACACCCAACAAGCAAATCTAACACATCAAGTATACAAATTGTAGAGTACTAAAAAGAGAATTAGTACGTTGATCTGGAACTTCTCTGGTTTAAAACGGATTGTATATATCTTCTTCATATCCTCCTCATTTTACCAACTATATGCCTCAATAAATTAGTTCCTCCAAAGAACTTTGATTGATTCTATTTTCTTAGTCCTCAACTTGGGAACTTGGCGATCTAAAATCTGAATCGGAATCTCTTCATAAGATGGGATAGCATTGATCACAATATATTCAATTGGTATGATCAATTAAAGATCACACATGCACTTCTTCAACATAGAGATGTGGAATGCTGGATGAACCGAGGCTAAAACTTGTGGTAGCTCTAAATCATAAGCTACATTACCTACCCTTTCTGATAATCTGTAAGGGAAAATATACCGGGACTAAGCTTTCCCATCTTACCAACTCAACTATGCTATTTCCTATTGAATCATTAAAAACCACACATAATTTGTTCCTTTTAAACACCGTTGGATGATGCGGAACCAAATTTTGTGAGGGGTATTGATAGAGAATCCATATGTTGTTCCTAAACTCATTAGTCCAATTGTTAGTGAAACTATTCGATGATAATTGTGTTTTACTTCAAGTCATCCGAACACATTAGAAACAAATTAGACTAACACACATCTTGTCTTCATTCCTTCAATCAAAATCCTTACAATACGAACACAATTGAAGGCATTTACAATAGAAAAGCCGATCAAAATCATCCAACAATATTTTAAAGGAACAAATTATGGGTGGTTCAATCATTCAAAAGGAAAATGACTTAGTTAAGGTGTCTGAAGGAAAAACCAACAAGCTTAGGGATCTGTCTATGAGTTCAGCCAACTTTAAAATATACCCAATCATCTACTTCTGACTCTAATTCTCATCTACTAACATCAGTGTAGGAATCCTGACGACTATGCCATTTTCAATCCCTCTTGAATTACTTTCACCTTTTATATAGCTTGATGTACTAAATCTATTCCTATCAATCCCGGCTTCACCAACTTCAAACCATCCAATAGGAGATCTACATCTTCTCAGATTACTAGCTTCATAAGGACCCATTTTGATGCTACAATGTTAACTATTATTGTAAGCAAATTCAATGAGAGGTAGGTGATAATCACAATTACCTTTGAATTTTATCACGCACACCCTCAACATATCCTCTAAGGTCTGAATAGTGAGATCTACTTGCCCATATGTTTTAGGATGCAAGACAATACTTAAGCTTACCTTGGAACCCAAGCCTTATCAGAACGACTCCAAAAATTGTGCAGCAAATTGCACACCTCTATTTGAAATAATGGAGACGGGAACCCTATGAAGTCTTACCACTTCTTGAATATACAACAATAATCTTCTTCTGAATAGGTAGTCTTAACAAGTAAAAAGTGAGATGATTTTGCCATTCTATCAACAATCACCCAAATAGAATCATGTTGCCTGCGAGCCCTTGGAAACCTATGATGAAGTCCATATTTAACTTTTCCAAATTTCATTTCAGAAAGTTCTATATTTTAATTCAAACCACCGAGCCTTTGATTATCTACTTTAACTTGTTTGCAATTTAAACACCTAGAAACAAATTCTACAATGCCCTTTTTCATGCTACTCCACTAATAGACTTCTCTCAAATTGCAATACATCTTTGTGGAACCCGGATGAATAAAATACTAGAGTTATGAGCTTCCTTCATGATCCTCTCTTGGATTTCATCCACCCTTTGTACACACTACCTATCTTGATACCTCAATACTCCATATCCATCTTATTCAAAAGCCAATTCTTTTTTCTTATGAACATGAGTCTTCAATTCAAGAAAAATTAGGTCTTGGTCTTGTTTGTCTTTAACTTCAAACACTAAATATGATTCAGCACCATCCATCACCCCTATTCCACCTTCTGTGGAATCAATTAGTCAGACTTCTAAGCGTGCAAGTCTATGCACATCTCTTGCTAGTTCATTCTTATCTTCCTCAAAATGGGCGGCACTACTCATGGACAACCTATTAAAGTCATTAACAACAACATTAGCCTTACCTGAGTGATAAAAAAACACTGATATCATAATCATTGAATAATTATGCCCACCTCTTTTGTCTAAGTTTAAGCTCTATTTGAGTAAACACATACAGAACATTTATTATTAGTCAATAAATCTAATACATGAACACCATACAAATAATGACACCATATCTTCAAAGAAAATACTACAACAACTAACTCTAAGTCATGGGTTGGGTAATTCTTCTTATGAATCTTCAACTGTCTGGAGGTACAAACTATAAATTTGTCATTCAACATTAATACACAACCCCAAAAAACTCTAGATGCATACCAATACACCATAAAACCTTGAGTACCTTTTGATAAGGTCAAAACTAGGGTAGTAGTCAACTTCTTTTTCAATTCCTAAGAACTTTTCTCATAAGTCAGACCATTGAAACTTTAATTTTCACACTTAGAGAACTTGGCATATAACTCTCTATCTTTTAAAGTCTGGAGTACTATTCTAAAATAACTAGAATGATCTTCTTCATTCCTTAAATAGATTAGTATGCAATCAATGAAGATGATAACAAATATACCTAAATAAGGTTTGAATACCCTATTCATATGATCCATAAATATTGCAGGAGCATTTGGTAAACTAAAAGACATGACTAGAAACTCATAATGACCATAGCTAGTTCTTAAAGCTATATTTGGAATATTACGTTCCCTTACTCTTAACTGATGATAGCCAGATTTAACGTATATTTTAGAGAAACAAGTGGCACCAAAGTTGATCGAAAAGATTATCAATTCTCGAACGAGGATATTTTTTCTTGATGGTAACCTTGTTCAATTAACGGTAATCTATACATATTCCAAGGGAACCGTCTTTATTTTTCTATCCACTGCCTTGTTGGTTATTAGGATACTCTTTCATGAAATGACCCTTTTATCCACACTTGAAACAACCTGACTAGACATCACGACACTTAGCACATGTAGGAGCCTAGTTACCTCCTTGTGCCACACTACCCTACCCTGAGACTTTGAAGGTCTATCTCTAAAGTGCTAGAAATTCTATCTATCATACTCACTTTTCTTTCTGGATGCAAGTGAACTAGTAGATGATAAAGCATGTCCCTTTTTCTTTTGTTTTGAAGAAGATCGGTTTTACATTGATTCATTGCTTCCCAGATTCATACCCTTTTTTATACTTCTTATTTTTAAACTCATCCCTATCCCTTGTCTTCTCATTCTCAACCTGCTGTACATAAATCATCAACCTCGATATATCCATGTCCCCAAGTGGCATCAAAACCATGCCCTCTTTGCTTAACAGATGGGACAACCCAACAACAAAAAGACTCATTCTACTTCTCATATCTACAACCATCTCTAGAGAATAAGGGAATAATTAGGTGAAATTTAAACCATACTCATGAGCACTTAGTTACTTTTGCTTAAGGGTAATAAACTTTCATACCTTGGCCTCTCTCAGTTCTCGAGGAAATAAACACCTCGAGAAGGCCTTCTCAAAACATGCCAAACTCGCAGGTGGTGCTCCCTTAGCTCTACCCTTCTTCCACTAGTCAAACCAAGTCCTAGCAACATCCTTCAATTAATAGGAAGCTAGTTCTACTCGTTCTGCATCGACAACATGCATAAAAACAAATAACTTTTCCAGTTCCTCAATAAAATTCTCTGGTTCCTCAGTATTGCTCTAACCAGTGAAAGTTGGAGGGTTCATCCTAAAAAACTCACGAATCCTCAAACTGTCAGCATTCTCTTATCAAGCTCCTCTTTATTGCCTAACCTATTTAGTCACATCTTGACTATGCATCCTTATACCTTCTTGAACTCAGTATTAGTGACCTTTCCTTGGGGCTGCACGTCTGGTGCATTAGGTACCCCTTGTTCTTGTGGTTCAAAATTACGCCTAGCCGAAGACCTCTAATATCTCTTCGGGGAGGCATGATTATCTAAAAACACGCACAAGCACGAATAAGAAGGAAAATTTTAACCAAACTTTAATGCACAAAACGAGTATGAAAAAAGTGAGAATAGTTTCCTATGTGTCGCAACCTCCTAATTATAGATGTGATACGCTTCACACCAATAAATAGGACTCCAAAGACACGACTTCATATACTCCCTAGGACTCTTGAACTTTGTGATCCGATACCATGTTTTCCACGCCTCGATCCTATACCTTAGGTGGGACTGGCACTTGAGAACCATCAATGGCCCCAAGTGAGACCTTGAACCGTCTTACTTACTCAACGGAAGAATTAAACATAACTCATGCAATAACTTTAAAAAATAATATCTTAACCAAAATGGCAACTAATGTCTTAAAAGTGTACAACTGAAACAATTCAGACTGAAAAACTATAACTATCTATCTACGAAGCCTTTAAAACAAAGAAGGATAACTGTACAAGACCCCCCGATCATCCTAACAATGAAATATATAAAGCAAGGTAAAAAAGTCCTTTGGAATACAACGAATCTCACCAACTGACTCTGAGAGCTTAACTGGATCAATGAGGCGCAAGGTGATGATATTGGTTACATGTGCCTGCATCATAAGACATTGCAGGCTAACTGGCATTAGTACATTAAGTTACAAGCATGCGAGTGGAATTCTAAACATAACATAAGATTGAAAATAATCTAAAAGAAATACTTACCTTGCCTTTAATCAATTCACGAATAAGTGAACTCAACATAAAGCAATAAAAACATGCAATACATGGAAATATCGTAAAACAATGGAAAATAACTTAGTTCAAAAGAAAATGCAATAACAAACTCACTTTACTCTTGGAAATAAAGTAATATAGATTCTGTGTGAGTTTCTTTAACTGACAACCACCACAATGAGCCTAAGTGGTGATACAATGTCTTGTCCACGCTGCCAAAACTATCCTATATATTCTGTGATATTGAATGTCTCAACTAAGTGGATCCACAAGTCTATGGTAAAAATCACATAAGGATTCATCTAAAAAGTATGATCTTTTAGTATCCATAATGGCTACATAGTTTATAGAGGCTTGAGTTATTATGAACTCACATCCCCATATCGATTCTCAATACTACTCCCAAAATAATATAATTATGTCATGTGTTTTTAGAACAAAACTTCTTTGTTTCTTTTGAAATAATTCCTTAAAACCTAACTTAAAAGATCTCTTGGAATCGTGTTCCCTTCTTGCTCAAACGTGAAAAAGTTTCTTACGTACTTTTGTGAATACTTAGTTCCCGTGTAATCTTGAAGAAATGAACTTTACTCTTAAAACTTTACTCAACTTGAAACTTAATCTTAAGGAAAATTTAAAACGTTAGCGAACGACTTTGGAAGACTTTTAGAATTTCTCTAGACATACTTAACTTTTAGACTTAACTCTTAACTTTCTTGAATTTAATTATGTATCAAGATTGATGATATCATTTTTATGGATGATTTTATGTTGTTTAGGCGTACCTTAGAAGGTTGAAATCAACTACAAAACATAGGTATGTTGCTATGGCAGTAGTACGGAAAGATGGGGGAAGAATGGAAGAACTAGTGTTACTGGCACACTAAGAGTCGCGGATACAAACCCTTAAAGTTCAGGGGATAACTTGGGGCGCTTTGGCTGGTGCGATGATTCATAGGTCAAATATAAGAGGCCCCTCTTTGGGGCTATGAGACGGGTGACCCCCCAAGACCCTCTAGGTGTTCCCTGACTTTTCTTCTCTGTTTTTCATCTCTTAACCCTCTAATTTAACTTAGGTATTTTACTTAACACTTAGAATCATTCATACCCTCAATATATATTAGATTCAACTCGAAATTACACTAGAAAACATCAATCAAATCTCAAGAAAACTCCAACTACACAACCCATAAGAATGCAAATGAATTTCACCAAGAACTCAAAGGGTTTACTTTAAACTCTGAAATACTTCGCTAGATTGAATCATGATTGGAGTTTTGGGTGTACTAACCAAAATCTATGTGATCTCACATATATCGTAGGATTAAATCCTTGGCGAAATCCACACACATACTTCCATGAAATTGATGAATCTTGAACGTTCTTCTTCTTTCTTTTCTTTTCTCTTTTCTCTAAGCCCTAACATGAAGTTCAACTTTTCTAAACTGACAAGAATTTGATTATACTTCAAATAAACTCATAAAAAAGAATTAAAACAGTTGGTTAAGGAGAATACAAATACTCTTTCAAAATTCGGATTAAACTTTCTTATTTGAATAACCCTACTTCAAAGGGGCATATCTCACTAAAAAAACTCACAGTCGTAGAAATTTTCGACTTTGGAAAGATAATTCTAAGATATTTCCTACGGCATATGGAAATACACCTAATCTATCTCGATCTAGGAGTTATGGTCATTTGAAGTTGATTAAAAATTCAACTTGATATACTTGACAAATTTTCCATTTTTTTTCGTTCTTTCTAAAAATTGCTATTTACAATTCTTAACTTATTACTAGTTATTTCAACTTTTGATATGTTACACTAGTATTTCTTTTAAAGAGTTGTGACTCTAGTCCCAATACTCATCCTTGTATACATTAGAGGCCTCATAGTTAGACAGTTTTGGAGAGTATTAGTTTCAGATATTTTATTTAAACTTATGTTTCATACAATATATTTAGCAAAGTTTTGGAACTCAGTAAACTATTTTTAAACGTTTCTTTATATTTGATGCTTATGTATGTTCAAGTTAGTCTTACGCTTGTGGTCAGTGAGGATGAGGGTTTGTTTGGGAACCAACAATGGTTCTTAATTTTCGGCCACGTCCAGGGTGAAGGCTTGGATCGTGACATCTAGTTTGATGTAATTGCTCCAACTATCCTGTTAAAAGAGTTAACTAGATCTTTAAAAATCTTTAAATTCATAATACATTTAGAGATCAATGTTTCTCTTTTATCAATGTAAATATTGATGCCTTTGGGAATACTTAGTTCCCTTATACACTTATTTTATTCATACTTGAAACTCTTTCTAAAAAATATATCAAAATAATATTGTAATATAATCATCGGTGACTCGAAAAGTCATATTGCATACAAATTGATTCGATATTTAGATACCATACTGCTTAAATATTGATAGAATACTCGATTTGTCATTCTAATCATGTTTTAAAAATATTCTCAAAACTCATCTTTACTTTCTCAAAATCTCAGTTTAAAACTCAAATATTGGATTCAAAAATCTTCTCAAAATTTATAAATAAATTCATATGTGTAACGAAATGGTTCTGTCGTTATAGAAAATCCAATGGGGTTAAATTTTGGGCCGAAACTTTTTTTCTTAGTTTTTGGAATTTTCCCAACCAAATCAAGATTTAGAAGTAATTAGAGTCATTAAGGGGTACCAAAATATTGTAACAATTGGGTTCATCTCTTAAGATTTTTATTGCCTAAGTAGTAAGATAACTAGTTTAGAAATCAGTACGACTTTACATAATTGAATTTGGGTGAGTAAAAATCCCGTAATCAAACTTAACGTAAAGGATATTTTCAGAGCGTCCTGGTTTAGAGGTGTCTTATAAAATAGGGATTTGGAAATTCTTAAAAATTCTTACTGGTTCAGAAATCTCGCTTTCGCGGAGGGTTTTCTCGCTCTAGCTTATCCGTTGTGGCAGACAGAATGCAAATTAAAGTCATTAATAAACCCCTAAATGACCTCATTATGATATTCCAGACTTTTTGATCTAAGTAACAAACCCTAGGCCATTCCTACTCATTTTTCACCATTCTTGAGGTTAAAAGTAAGACTTTCACTCCTCGAATCCATTTTCTTATCTGTCGATTGTAATAGAATGGGAATAATGACGACAAAGGGTTTTGATATAGATTCTATGGTAGAAACACCCTAAGTTGGATAATTGGGATCATGGGTCTGTTCTAGGGTTCATAGATTTGTTATAGTTTTGGGTAATTAGCGATTGCTTGTTGATTCCTGTGTTATTATAATTTTTTCTAGACCAATAACAAACATAACGAATCCCAAAAGGGAAGGATCAAGTTTCTTAGGGTTTCAAGCTTATTTCGAGGTAGGTGATGGTTGTAATTCTATGATTATGTGATGCATTCTTGTAATTGATTCATTATGATGCATGTATGTTTGTGAATGTTACATTGTTGACTCACACTTGTCGTAAATGAGATAGATGAATGATTATATGTCATGAATCACTTGAGTGTATGACTTGTAAGTATACTTGTGTTTGTGATTGTGGTGTGATGGATCGGATTGCCACATTCCAGTAGAAATGTGATCGGATTTCCACTATCTGGTATAACTATGGGATCGGGTACCACGTTTCGGTACACTAACAGTTTGGGTTTAGGTTCCGTGAGAGGACCAACTCCTTGTGATAAATATGAAATTGTTGAAGCATGTGATATTAAATATTGTATATGTTCGATATATTGCACGATTATATTGTTGTAATTAATTTGGTTATATTTCACTTAGTGGGATAGTCGTGAGATCCTACGAGTACACAGTGGTTGTATACTGATACTGTACTTGCTCTTAATTTTGGTTGAGTACAGGGAATCTTTTGGTGGCTATTGACAGACCTTGCTTAGAATATCTTTGATCATTACTTTTGATTCAAGGGTGAGCTAGCATCTTCCAAACTACCACGAAATTCTCTTTAGTCTATATCCACCATTTTTGGAATTAGACATTTGATGTAGTTAGTTGTTGTAGTTTAATATATTGGGCTTGAACCCCCTATTGTTTTATACTTTGCTATCGTTTAGTAGTTTTAGTACATTTTCTTTCAAGTTCTAGGTTGTTTACTTCCGCATTTTTTTAGTTAGTTCTTTACAATCCTTGTTGAAGTTTATGGACTTACTTTGATTTAACTTAATTCCATAACTTAAATGTCTTAGTTATTACTTTAGTTTTTTGGGTTTTAGTTGTAGTAGTGGTTCTCTCACCGTAGGGTTAGTGTAGGTGACAATCACGACGGTCTGGGTTGTGATAAAATTGTTATCAAAGGTTAGGTTTGTTGATCTTGATGTACCTAAATGAGTCTAATAGAGTCTTGTAGAATAGTATTGGGAAGCCTTTACTTTTCTTTGAGAGGATATAGGACTTCATGTAATCTCTATATTTTCTCTTATCTCCTTTCGAGCTATAACTTGGGTCCAATTGGTATCTAGATGATAAAAATTAGAATCTAACCTCTTTCACTCTTCTGCACGCAAATGGTTGAAACAAGATTCAACGATGTTCGTCCCATTGTTCCCGTCACTGCTCCAGTTGAGGAATCTGCAGCGAGAGGTGGAGGTCACGGCTAATCAAAGGGCTAGGGGTAGAGGCCATTGAAGGGTTAGAGCCAGCTGGGAATGAGGGACCTGTTGAAAATGTTTCTATCAATGAAAACCCTCCTGCGCATAATAAGGAGTTAGATGAGGGCATGAGGTTGGAGATACAGAGGAAATGGAAAAGAGGAAGAGGTAATAGAAGAGACTCTAGTTGTTCCTCCCTTCGATCCAGTGTTAGCACAACAGATCATGTCGTTCTTGAAAGGGTTGGATGGTCCTAGAGTGGTTCCATCTACTCAAGTTCATGCTAATCCTCTAGTTACTAGCATTAAGTCGTAGACGGGGGGAAATATATGTACTGATGCTTTGTTCCGTCCTTTTTTGGGTACTGTTATGACCGATAATGATCATGGCATGTTGACTAAGTTTTTGAAACTTAAGCCTCCAGTATTTTCGGGTTCTGAAACTGAAGATGCTTATGAGTTTATCTTAGACTGTTATGAGAGGCTGCATACATTAGGTATTGTTCACCACCATGGGGTTTAGTTCGTGTTCAAGGTAAGGCCAAGCAATGGTGGATAGACTATATGGAGTGCAAATCATCTATTGTACCTCCACTCACTTGGACCCAGTTTCATGCTCTTATCTTGGACAAATATGTACCTAGAACTTTGAGGGATCCCAAGAAATAATGAGTTTATGACCTTAGTGCAAGGTGGTATGGTTGTGCCAACTTCTAAGACCAAATTTCATGTTTTATCTCGATATGCTACTCTGTTGGCTGAATACAACGAAGAAGAAGCGGTCACTATTCGAAACAAGTATCTGCTTTCTTAGATAGAAGATATTATTGACCAATTACAAGGGGCAACAGTTTTCTCTAAGATTGATCTAAGATCCAGTTACAATCAATTGAAAATTAGGCCTGAGGATGTGCCCAAGACGTTGTTTAGAACTCGTTATGGGCACTAGGAGTTTTTTGTTATGTCTTTTAGTTTTTTTAACCAATAAATCTGCAGCTTTGCTGAGTTCAATGAATGGGGTGTTCAAACCATTTCTTGATTCTTTTTGATAGTATTTATTTATAATATTTTGTTCTATTCAAAAAGCGAAGAAGAGCATGTCGACCATCTTCGTATTGTTCTTGGTTTTCTTGGGAGACAAAAGTTGTATGCTAAATTTTCTAAGTGTGAATTTTGGTTAAAATCTATTGCATTTTTAGGGAATGTAATTTCAAAAGAAGGTGTAATGACAGGTCATCAAAAGATTGAGTAGGTTAAGAATTGGGTTTGGCCTAGCAATCTAACTGAAGTGAAAAGAGTTTTGTGGGACTCGCTAGCTATTATTACCAGTTTATTAAGAATTTTACTTCCATTGCTACTCACTTCACTAATTTGACCAAAAAGGAAATACCATTTAAATGGATTGAAAAATTTGATAAGAGCTTCCAAAAGCTTAAGAATCTATTGACCACAACACTTATTCTAGCATTACCGATTGAATTTAAAGATTTTTGTTGTTTATTGTGATGTTTCACATTCATATTTGGGTGTTGTGTTGATGTAGGATAAGAATTTCATAACTTATGCATCGCGTCAATTAAAGGTGCATGAGAGGAATTATCCAACAAATAACTTAGAGTTGGCACTAGTAGTGTTTTCTCTTAAGATTTGGCAAACATTACCTCTATGGAATTGAGTGTGAAGTGTTTACCAATAATCTTAGTTTGCAGCATGTGTTCACTCAAAAGGATCTGAATTTAAGACAACGAAGGTGGATGGAGTTAATTACAGATGTGACCATCTAATACCATCTGGGTACGACTAATGTGGTGGTAGACGCTTTGAGTCAAAAAACGCTGATTATGGGTAGTTTAGCTTGCTTGAGTGTATCCAAACGACCTCTGGCCAAAGAAATACAGACCTTGGAGTCTAAATTCATAAAATTAGGCGTCTTAGAAAGAGGTAGGTATTAGATAGTATTGATGTGAGGTCCACATTCATTGATGAGATCAAGGCCAAGCAATTTGAAAATGGAAATTAGAAGGATCTTAGAAATAATATTGCGATGGTAAGGCACAAGTGACCACTCTTGATGCGAATGGTCTACTCAATTTTAATGGTAGGATATCTGTTCCTAGGGCTTGATTGGGAAAATGTTGGCAGAGGCACACATATTGCAATATTCTATTCATTCGGGTGTGACCAAGATGTATAGAAATTTGAAACAAATTTATTGGTGGTCGAATATAAAGAAGGACATCGCAGAGTTCATGGCGAAGTGTAAAAATTGTGAACAAGTGAAGTATGAATATTAAAGGACTGAATTTTTCTTCAAAGAATGCCAAGTCCAGAATGGAAGTTTGAAAGAATAGAGATGGACCTTCTGGTTGGTCTTCCACTTTGGGAAAGTTTGATTTTGTTTGGGCAGTGGTTGATAGATGACTACGTCAACCCATTTTTTCTGGTAAAAATAGATTCTAATGCTGAACAATTGGCTAAAGCGCATGGGAAAGAGAGTGAGATTTCATGGGGTGCCCCTTTATATTATCTCAGATCGTGGTACCCAACTCACTTCTATGTTTTATAAGAAATTACAGGATGAATTGGGCATACAACTCACTTTTAGTACAGTCTTCCATCCGCAGACAGACGGGCGGTCGGAGGATTATTTAAGTGTTAAAATACATGTTGAGAGCATGTCTGATTGATTTTGGAGGGCATTGGGATAAATTCTTACCTTTGTGTGAATTCTCTTATAATGATAGTTATCACTCCAACATAGATATGACACCTTTTGAGGTACTTATGGGAGAGGATGTACATCACCCATAGGATAGTTATAGGCTGGAGATATGATACCTTTGGGGGTTGATTGAGTTAAGGATTCTCAAGAAGAGGTAAGGAGTATTCAAGCGAAACTTGTATCAGCCCAGAGTAGACAAAAGAAGTATGAGGATCAAATCAACTTTCCTCACACTCTCTTAACACCTCATTACCCTATCAGATTATGGGACACCTAGTTCGAGTGTTAGATTAAGGGCAATGAAATGGTGCATCTCTATGTAATGCGTAGAGCCAACACATTCAACATTCATTATGCCTAATCATGCAAGAATTCTCTTAAGAACGGGATATCATTCATATTTATACATCATGCTTCGTATTTCACATTCATACTTTGTACAAGATACTACACATGCCGGTTCAATAGTAAAATAACTAGTCTCTTGGGGCAAAAGAACACAGGCATGAAAACTGCAAAGAGAGGATCGACAGTTGGGATACTTAGACTTCAACCTAGCACTCACTTTCCATTTTCCCCACCCCCAACAAAAATACATGCAATTGTTCCCAATGAATAAGAAAATAAATCAAAGGTGGTAGGTGAAGCAAACCTAAGGCGCATAGTGCCGAAGATTAACAAGCCGGCGGGTCTGGTTTCCTGGAACCCGCTCCCTCAGTAGTAGGGCCACCATCGGTGGTGCCCACAACAATATCTGCACTCTCAGTGGTGATCCTCTTAACATCCTTTGATCTGGATCTAGACGCCCTAACAGCTAACTCACGAGGCCTCATCTATCGAGCCTCCTCATCAATCAATGAATCTCTCCTCGCATCCTTCATCTCAGTACGCTCCTTCTTCCTAGCCCAAGCATCCTCACTGTGTATGGAACCATGGCTCTTGGCACGCTCACGTGGAGGGGGAGGCAATGCAGTGGTGGTAGTGAATAGTGCATCAAGCACTGTATCCTCCTCAAGCTCCGCAGGTGCGGCCTCAGGCTCAGGTACCTTCATATCAAGGATAGCATCAATATCATCCCGCAGATCGCCACAACCTCCCTAAGAGTCATCAAATCAATGGTGGGGGTTTTGCATTCTAGGACTCTCAACTCAAAAGCATTGAGGTGCTGGTGGATTTCCTGAATTCTCCTCTCCATCTGTTGAGCTACCTTCTTCTCAATCCGGTCTTTATCCTCAACAATGGATTTCTGTATCCAAGTCTTGATATGGTGCAACAGTGTGGCCATCTGGTCCTTTAACTTCTGGACCCAAGAAATCGGGACCATTTTTACTGATGGAGGTGTAGACTAGTCGGTGCCCTACTAGTGCCCGGGGTAGACTCGACCGGGGCGATATCGGTAGGCTTTGATGTAGCATGATCATCCCATTGGGATTGCTTTACCGTATTCTTCAAGTTCTCACCTAGCGGCTGCACATCTACTTGGGCCCTCTTCGTGGTGCTGCCTCATTGGCCTCATTCCTAATGAGACCAATATCCACTGAGCGGTAGGAGTACGGAGGAAATCTATGTGCCAAATGGGCGCTCCAGTATTCCTGCACAACTGAAAAATCATGCAGGAAAATGGGTAAGTGGTAGAGGCTTTAAAATCCCTATCATGGATGACGGAGATCAAGAATCTCATAAAAAAAATCTTGAACCCGACGACCATAGCTGCTACCAGGATCGCTCTATCCCAGGTAAGTATATTATCTGCAACTGTGGGAGATATGCGGTGGCCTACCAAAAGCCAGATGAACTTGGATGAAGAAGTGAGGTTGTCCTCTGGGGTCCATCACCTAGTGGACTCTCTCAGATCTCTGTCCCGCTGAAAATGGCCATTCTTTACCACGTTCCACCTGTAGTCAAACTCTAGGGTGAAAAGGACCCTCCCAGCGTCAGTGGCCTCACCATATAGGAAACAACCAATGGTTAGAGAAGAAATATCCACCCGGCAGCCTCGAAATCGGACATATGTGAGTGGTCCCTATTTGGCAGGGTTAGCCCGCCTATCAAAAGAACCTCGGAGAGATTCTATGTAAGAGGCATATAACTCTCGCACAATCTCCTTGCTGTAAGGTCCCACACTCCTAGCCATCCACTCAAGCTCGTGGCAGGTGAATAAGTCATGTATCGCAGGGACTATGTGTAGGCTACCTTTCAGAACATCCCGCTCCCTAAGATTTTGAACCGGAGGCAATGGCCCCATTCGACCATGTAGAGTAGGAAAACTCAGAACCGAAGGCTTTCTAAGAGCCAGATGCTCCATAAGAACCCAATATAGACCCAAACACTGTGCCAGTTAGAATGTGCTCCTTATCAGACTGGGAGGAAGTGGCTACCGCAGGCTTGCCCCAAGTGTCTCTAGCACCAGGTGTCGGGGTCTGGGTGCCTGGGGGCACATACTCAAAATCACGCTCATTATTAGATGAGTCAATCAGGCGCCGGGATGGTGCCACAGACTTGGACCATCCCTTGGAATAGACAATATCCGGCTTTGGGGCCATTAGTACGTGAAAAGAGAGTTGTTAGTTTCATTATAATCAGACTACACACAAAAAAGAAGCAAATTTTTTTTTAGAAACTTCAGACAAATGGTAGAGCAGAACTGTAGACTCAGAAGACGGCACCATCGACAACCCGTCGATGAAACGACAGTCCATTAATGCACACTTAGAAAATTTTAGAAGTCCTCGTTTTTGGTAACCTTTAGTTAGAAATGTCAAATGTGGAGAACGGCCTATCGATCAATCGACGGACCGTAGTCCACTTCCGTCATTTGACACTTAGAATAATTTTAGAAAATCTCACAAAGCATAGTTTCAGATAGAAACGACAGATGTGAAGAATTGCCCGTTGATCAATCGACGGATCGTAGTCCACTTCCGCTGATCCACTATTAGCAGTCCATAGACGGGGTCTCGTGTTGTTGGCCAGAAAAAGGACTTGGGGCTTGGTTTTACCCCAATAAATGGACACTTTCAAGCACAAACTAGTACATCCACCATGCAATATCAAGCTCAATACCAATTCATCATTTCTAGGGCTTTGATTTTGCCAATATCAACAATGAATTCTAACAGACTAACAAGCCCTAAGTTGGAAAGACAACAAAACAAAGAGTTAAGAGAATGAGAGAGGGAAATAGTTGGGGGGAATTTGAAAAGGTTTAGGAGGGTCAATGAACAGTTATAATCTTATATAGCCGGTCGGGTCGGGTCACTGGATTTTGTGAACTGACGGTACCCCGTCGAGGGTTCATAATTAAATCGAAGGTCCATTGATAGGTATGTCGGTTGTGCCCTTACTTAGATGGAAATTTAAAGGCATACTGGGACCTACCAAACCATCGACGGTCCGTCAATGTAACTACGACCCGTCGATTGATCCGTAGATTTGTGCATTTCTGCAAAATTCTTGTGGTTTGGTCCCTGCACATTTAGTACCCGTTAAGCCATTTTTTTTCTGGACACTTTTTAGACACGTACCCTTAACTAATCAGTGAATGAACAGTTATAATCTTATATAGCCGGTCGGGTCACTTGATTTTGTGAACTGACGGTACCCCGTCGAGGGTTCGTAATTGAATTGACGGTTCATTGATGGGTCTGTCGGTTGTGCCCTAACTTAGATGGAAATTTAAAGGAATAATGGGACCTACAAAACCATCGACGGTCCGTCAATGTAACGATGACCCGTTGATTGATCCGTAGATCTGTGCACCAGACTAATTTCTGCAGAATTCTTGTGGTTTGGTCCCTGCACATTTAGCACGATCGTTAAGCCATTCTTTTTGTGTTTTTTCTGGACACTTTTTAGACACGTACCCTAAACTACTCTCTACCCAATAGACTAGAAACTATAAAATAAAATTACATATTACATTGAGTAAATTAAAACGAAAGAAATAATGCAACTATTCCTACAAAGAATAGAAAAAACTATTGTTGGCTAGGGGATACACATTGGGTTGCCTCCTAAGAAGCGATTGATTTAACGTCACTGCACAACGCAAGACCCTTGATTACTCAGACTTCATCAAGGTTATATGCCTCAACCACTTCATGGGAAGTCTCCACATGCCTGAGGTAGATTTTGATTCTCTGCCAGTTGACCGTGAACCTTGCAGCCTCCTTATTTTCCAACTCAATCGCTCCATGTGGTAACACTTCAGTGATCAAGAATGGACCAGTCCATTTTGACTTGAGTTTGCCTGGAAACAAGCGCAACCTAGAGTTAAACAGAAGTACCAAATCCTCAACTACAAATTCGCGCTTCTCAATCTTTTCGTCATGGTAATTCTTTATTTTATCTTTGTAGAGGGCTGAACTTTCATATTCTTTTAGGCGTAACACATCAAGCTTATTCTATCCATTAAGTCTCTGCTCCAGTGCTTCATCCCAATCCATTTTCAGTTTCTTCATTGCCCACATGGCCTTGTGCTCTAACTCAACTGGCAAGTGACAAGCCTTTCTATATACAAGTTGGTATGGAGACATACCTATGAGAGTCTTGTATGCTGTCCGGTAAGCCTTAAGATCATCAACAAGACTCCTAGAACAATCCGTTCTACTAGCATTAACCGCTTTTGACAGGATCTTCTTGAATACTGTGTTGGACACCTCAACTTGCCCACTAGTTTGCGGATGGTAAGGAGTGTCTACATTGTGGCGAACCCCATATTTCTCCAATAACCCTTTGAACAACTTGTTGCAAAAGTTGGACTGCCACATCACTGTTAATAACCCTAGGTGTGCCAAATCTGGAAAATATGTTCTTTTTCAAGAATGCGGTGACACTCTTCCCTTTATTGTTGGCAAGTGCTAAGTCTTCTACCCATTTTGACACAAAATCCACCTCCACAAGAATATATTTCATCCAATGAGAACTAACACACGGGACCATAAAGTCAATTCCCCATACATGAAGCAACTCAATTACTAGAATGGAATTCCAATGGAGCTTTTGCCTTCTCAAAATACCTCAATCTCTTTTGCACCTATCACATGCCTTGGCGAAGTCATGAGCATCTTGGTAGTTGATTGGACAATAATACCTACATTGCAAGATCTTATGGGTACTCCGGACACCACTATGACGCCCACCCACAGGTGAGGAATGACATGCCTCCAAAACACTTAGAATCTCAACTTCCGGCACACAACGAAAAATAAGCCCATCAGCACAACTCTGATATAAGTATGACTCATCACAAAAGAAATTTCTCATGTCATGCATGAACTTTTTCCTCTGATAAAGGAAAATTCCAATGGAACTATATCACTAGACAAATAATTTGCAAAATTGGCGAATCATGGAATCAAGTCATGAGAAGCGTCCAATACATGCTCATCAGGGAAGGATTCATCAATTTCAGCCTTTTTACCCAACTTTTGCATAACTTCATCATCTAATCTGGACAAGTGATCGACAACTTGATTTTCGGTCCCTTTTCTATTTTTCATCTCAAAACTAAACTCTTGCAATAGTAGTACCCATATAATCAACCTTGGTTTTGCATCCTTCTTTGTCATCAAATATATCAAAGCGGAGTGGTTAGTATGTACTATGACTTGTGCCAAGGAAATATTAGCGAAATTTTTTGAAAGTAAATACCACCGCAAGGAGCTCTTGTTCAGTCACAGTGTAATTCTTTTGTTCTTGATTTAGGGCCTTACTAGCATAATAAATGGGGTGAAGGATTTTATATATTCTTTGTACCAAGACTACACCAAGTGCAACCCCACTTGAATCACACATCACCTCAAATGGCTTACTCCAATACGAAGAAATAATTACGGGAGCAGACAACTTCTCTTTCAACTAACCAAATTCCTTCAAATATGATTTATCAAAATAAAATTTACATTCTTTATCAATTAACTTGCACAGAGGATGTGCAATTTTTGAAAAATCCTTAATAAACCTCCAGTAGAAGCCCGCATGTCCAAGAAAACTTCTCACACTTTTTACTGAGATGGGTGGTGGAAGTCTCTCTATAACCTCAACTTTGACTCGATCAACCTCTATCCCCTTCCCTGAGATGTGATGACCCAATACAATACCCTCTTTCACGACAAACTGACATTTCTCCCAATTTAGAATAAGGTTATAATTTTCACACCTTTTGAGAACCTCAACCAAGTGACTCAAACAACGATCAAAAGACTCACCAATAACTAAAAAATCATACATAAATACCTCAATAATGTCCTCCACCATATCAAAGAATATCGGCATCATACATCTCTCAAAAGTAGCAGGTGCATTACACTAAACAGGGCATACCCAAGTACTATCTGCAATAGGATATATGACTCTGGCATCCAACCTCTTAACAATCTCCTTCTTCACTACCTCTTGCATAAGTGGATTTAACCGTCTTTGATGCTCAATACTTGGCTTATGATAGGGCATGACTTGGATTTTGTGTGAATAAATACCGGGTGGAATCCCAATAATATCCGTAATAGTCCAACCAATGCCTCGTTTGAACCTCTTTTACACTACTGCCAGACACTCTACTTGCTCCACATTCAAATCTGATGCAATCATTACTGGAAAAATGTAATCTTTTCCCAAGAATACATACCTCAGATGAGGTGGTAGAGCCTTAAGCTCTAATTTTGGGGCCTTCTAATAGATGGTTTCACGAGTGGAGACTCGCGGTGCTTTATATCTAACTCCAATTTCATTTGTTTGAATTGAATGTCACCTCGATCAAGTGACGAAACCAATGAGCCGTACTCCTCAATACCATCACTCTGAAAATTCATGATCACTGCCGCTAGTGCCTCAACACTAAGACGCTCTTTGGTTAGTACCACAAACATAATCTCAACCCTGTAAGATGTAGCAGATACCGTTTGGAGATCACCATTCTGCTTCATGGACCTACAAATGTTGAAAGTTACTTCTTCATTGTTCAACCTAAACTTCATCTGCCATTTTTCCATGTCAAACTAGGCGCGACCGGTAGCAAGGAATGGCCTCCCAAGAATACTAGGCACCTCAAAATCCACCCCACAATCAAGAATCACAAAATCGTCCGGAAATATAAATGACTCCACCATCACTAACACATCTTAGAGTGTCCCGATATGAGTCTTCACCGTTTGATCTGGCATCAGTAACCGCATCGCAATAGGCATTGGGTCACCCAAACTCAACTTCTTGTAAATAGAGAGAGTCATGAGATTTATGTTTGCACCCCGATCACATATTGCTTTACCAAAGTGTAACAACCTGATGGTACATGGGATAGTGAAAGCGCCCAGATCTTTTTTTTTTGCACTAGAGACCTTCTAGCAATAACACTACAATGTTGCATCCAGTTATCATTCTAAAAAATTACCGATCTCTTCTTAGTAACCATATTATTCATAAACTTCGCATAAATGGACATTTGTTCAAGAGCTTATATCAAAGGGACATTGATGGAAAGCTGTTTCAACAAGTAATAAAACACTGGTATTTACCATGCTCGATATTCTTCACCAATTTTTGCGGGAGTAGTGGTGGTGGTCTAGGAATGGGGGTCACCTTGTGGGGTATCTCAACTTCTTATACCTCTTTGTCTACCAACTCACCACTAACTTTCACTACCTCATCATCTCTTCTCACCTCATCTTCTATGCCAGACAACATAAGTGGATCAATGGTTTGCTTACCCCCCTCGAGTAGTGACTGCCATGCAATGTCCATCATTTTCCAGATTTTAGACAATATTGCTAGAAAGAGTACCTGATTGACGTGGGTTCACAGTAGAAGACAATTAAGCCATTTGCAACTCAAGATGCTTGATTGGGATTATATGTGCATCCACCTTTTGCCCAATATTATCCAAATCACCTCTCAACTTTTTGGTGTGCTCATCACTAGCATCAAACCTCCTCATCATGTTTTACAACATGCCCTCAACTCGCGCCATACTATCTGCACCATCTCTAGAAGCAACTTCTAGATTTTGAGGTGTAACATAGGGTCCACTCCGATCGTTTTTGTTACCATAGTTACCCCGGTTGAAGTTGTTATCGCGGTTGTAGTTTCCATTTCAAACATAATGACCCTCTCAGTTGTAATTCCCATAGTTCGACCTTTATTTCCTTGACCGTGGCGCTAATTCTCTTAATTGGATCCTTGGGCGTTCGGTCGAAAACCCCCCGTCTGCTCATTCACTACATAAGAATCCTCTTCATAGTAGAAAACTGTTGGCGGTGGTGGTTTAGTCAAATTATTCACCGCATTCACTTTCTCTGCACCCTCAGTTACATGCTTCAGTACCAACCCAAGCTAAGTCCTCATTTGAGTCATCTAATCCCGAATCTCATCTGTGGTCGGGTTGTGTGTAGCTTGCACTGCAAAGGTGTTTCTCCTAGTGTCCGACTTCCTAGGGCTCCAAGACTTATTGTTTCGGGAAATTTTCCTTAACTTTTCCGCGATCTCTACATATGTGCACTCACCATAAGAACCACCCGCAATAATATCAAGTATTTCCTTATTATTATCATCTTGCCCTTTATAGAGATACTCTTTTAAAGACTCATTATCAATGCGGTGGTTTGGGACACTTCTTACAAATGAGGTGAACCTATGACAAGATCTACTCACGTACTCCCTAGGTAATACCACAAAGTTGTTCACTCTATATTTGTGGTTGAGATTTTTACACACCAGGAAATACCGTGCTAGGAACACATCCCTTAACTGCTCCAAAGTATAGATTGAATTATAGGGAAATTCACTAAACCAAATTTTTTCCTCTCCCGTCGGTGAGAGAGGGAACACTGTTAATCTGATGACATCCATTTCCAAGTCTGGCCTCCCTACACAATTCTTACACACGTACCTCAGCTTGGCAATGTGAGCATGCGGATCCTCAAATGGTAGCCCTGAGAAAAAACCTCTACCAGTGATTATCTGTATCAAGCTACTAGCTACCACAAATATATGACCCCGTGGAAGAGGAGATAGGACAAGAGGACCATCAAAATCGGTGAAGTTAACATTGCTCCAATAATACTCTTGAGGGCGTGGGGTGGGAGGTTGCCTACTCAAAGCACCATTACCACGGTTCTCCACAATCACTTGGTTTATCCCATCACAAGGATAAGAAGGATTGTGTGGATCGTTCATTCTGGGGAGTGTACAGTTCAGTTCTCGATCAAATGGAAGTATTGGTTCTCCTCGACTCCGTGTACTTGGAATACACTAGAGCTACACCTAAATGACACAAAAACGAAGAAAAAAAAAGTTAAATTAGGATATTATTGACTAAAATTCAGTTATTGCTCTTAAAGATAATCTAAAAGCCACTTTTCCCGGCAGCGGCGCCAAAATTTGATATGCTCAAATAACACTTTCCTAAAGAAGTATAAGCGATCGTATAAAGTAAAGAACCCAACTATTAGGTTGGGATCGATACTACGAGGAAAATGATTTAGACTTAACTTTAATGTACAATTACCTCTATTTAGTCAAGTCCTTTCCGAAAACTAATAATAAAAGGGGGGGGGGGTTGTGTAACAAATATGTTGTAATGTTATGAAATCTAACAAGTAGCAAGAATAAATTATTGATGTTTGTCAAGTTATGAGAGAAACTAGGGAGTAAGTGTTCCTCATAGGTTCATAACGCCATAACCCTAGCTTATAACAATTCTTTCCTATGGTTTTGCATTCAAAGTGATAAGTTATATATCTCTGAATCCTTGGTCCGACATTTAGAGAATTTCACCCCGTACCTTGTTCCGACTACGTGTCTTTAAATTACTAAATTTTACCTTTTACTTCATATTAAGCATTATATTCGATGTTTGTCTTAGTTATCACCTCGCACAAACCGAAACTAGCCTATTAGATAGTATCTACTAAATCAGTGTCGATAATTCTTTTCCTATTAACTATCCCCTTGGTCCGGCGAATAGCAATATGGTAAGTTCTATCGCGTGCATTTGTTAAAAACACTTCTAGACGAAGAATTATCGATACATGCAATAACCTAGTTGAGAATTGTTAATTAGCTAGGTTTATTTTGTTAATCACCCATGGTTCCCACAACCCTAGTTGTGGATTTAGTTACCCATGCTTAGAATAACACAATTTATATTTGTTGAATAATAAATCATGAACTTACTTTGACATGTTTGAAGAAAATCCAAAAATTATACTTGAAACAACAAAATTCCCTTGAGAATCGATTCCGGAAACGTGAATTAATTGCCAAGTTGCAAAGTCAAATCTTCAAGAACAAAAGTATGAAAAATAATAAAAGATCCCTACCCCAAAAATGAGGGTTTAAATCCTATTTATAAAAAACGTTGTCCTAAAATAAAAGGAAAGCAATTAAGGAAAGTTTGTCCAAAAAATGCAGCTTTAATCGACGACCCCACTGACGGTCCGTCGATCAAAAAACGGACGGTCGACTTCCTCCATCGGTCCACACTAAGCTTTTTATTTAGACTTAACTTTTTCATCTTCTCTAATCCAATCGACGGACCAACATCACGGTCTGTTGATTCACTTAAGGACCGTCGATGCTTCTCATCGCTCCATACTTAGATTTTCTTTAACACCGGGTACTTGGACATATCTCTGATTTGATTGACGATATGGTAGGACGGTCCACAGATCAATCAATGCACCGTCGATCCTTCTGTAGCTCCATACTTAGTCAGATTTCCCTAGGTTGCTTCTTGATGCTTGAAACTTGAGTCGACGATCACTACCTACACTCCGTTGATGGCTCCGTGGGTCACTTCTGTACAGCCTTTTGCATTTCCGTTTTGGACAACTTTCTTGCAAAACATAGATAAAACACATTATAACTACAAAAAAAAGTCCCTATACACACACTAAACTTAAGGAAAAGGCATTGAAAGTATTGTGAAACCACGGTACAGTAGACATGTTCTTGCTTCTAGACAGAGTAAGAATAATTGAGCAGAAGCAACTTATTCTAGACAGAGTAAGAATAAGTGGACATGTCCTGCCTCTTGAAAAAATATATTGTAAAGTTACCTTCATCATTTTCCCCTATAATTTCAAAGTGTTGAAATAGAGAAAGTTAGAGAAAATCAAAGTGCTTTTTCGATGATTCAACTTTTTGGTAATGATTTCTACACCTATTAACTCATTTCCCAACTTATTAGATACAAGATATTGGAGAAAATATGGACAAATTTTCCGTCAACGGATTGATAAATTTATGAAATATAACTTGAGAGCATGAATTTCCAAAGCATAAACTAAGTAAATTGATATAAGTGAATGAAAATAAGGCGAGAACAAATTTTGCGGTCAAGACTCACGAAACTTATTAATACACATTATTGCTACTCACTGATCATGAATTTCATTAAAATGGTTGAACCTCAAATTTACCTTTTATGATTTGTGTCTCGTATCTGATGATACATCTTCGGAGCTAGGTGGCCTCACATTGTGGTGTCAATCTTTTAGTCACACCTTACTTGTTGTGTATGCCATATGTAACTTTATGATTCATATATCTATCGATCTTGATAAGTTTACCCTAGATAGATCTATCCTACACCCCATACATTACCGAGCCTCAGAAACCATTATTGGTCCCAAGCAAACCCTTGAACTGATTGAGTATTAAGCAGAAGACTAAACATACATGCAAAAGCCTTATAAAATCAACAGTTAAAATCAATTAAATATATCTGATACAAAAGTCTAAAATAAATTTGAATATGAATAAAGATAATAATGTTTAAAATTCTGTATACAAAAGATTGAATTGACTCATTGACTTTGTCTATCTATGGAGCTTCTACTAACCAAAGATAGGTGTTGGGACAAGACTCATGACTAACAGACTATTGAACTAACAATGACTGAAAAATTAAATAAACTATAATAATTAAATTAGAGCCCCTATGAAGTGAGTAGGTCTCACCAAATGCTAGTGGGAAGTGATCTTACTGAACGTCTATTATCAAGAGTACGTAAAACTTCATCATAAAATGATGCAGCATCAAATGGCGTCAATACAATGTAGGGTATGTAATAAGAGAAATAAATGATTGAACTGAAAATAAACTGAAAGTAAAGAATGAACATGAGGTGAAATCATTAAATATCTACAATGAGAAATGTAGTAATAGCAAAATACTAAAATAATATACTTTAATTTTCTTGGAGTGTTTATTCAATCAAAAACCATCACTATGAGACTAGTGATAATACAATGTCTATCCCATGTTGCCAGTCATCCTATGCCTTGCCGGAGTATAGGACAACAAAACTTAACCTGTGGATCCATCTTAAAAGCACTCAACAAGGTTGTGAGGAGTTGCCCAAATCAATGACATGATCCTATGAACGCCGTCGACACAATTTATGGGGTTTGAGTTAATAATTATAACCCAAATAAATGCTCAATGCCGTTGACCATATTGTATATGATTCAAAATAACATTTGACATGATTCCAAATCACATTTGATATGATTCGAATCATAAATGTTATGATTCCAAATATCTGATATCATCCTAAAACATCTAGGATAATATTCTAATTAACTAAGAACAATGCCATCATTGATGTTGTGCAAGATATAATACAATATTGTGCTAATTCATGCTTGTACCTTTGTATATAAATAGTGATAATTATCAATGTAAAGGATAGAAATTCATAATAGTTTTCAACTCTTTTTAGTCTCTGATTTATCGATTGTTATCATGTTATCAATAGCATAATTTCCTCTCCAGAAACTTGTTTAATTTGCTCCTTATTGTTGTTTGATTTATCGGATATCTCTTGTATTTCTAATGGAGTCACATTCTCATGGCATTTTGTGTTCCAAATTTCATGGAAAGAATTATCCAATGTGGGAATTGCATTTTCGGATCATTATTCAAGGGAAAAGCTTGTCTGAAAACCTGGATGCATAAAAAAATTGAGCAAAATAAAGACAAGGAAAAACAAGTTTGGCACATTAATAATGCTCGTGTAATTTTGTGACTGGCACATTAATAATGCTCGTGTAATTTTGTGATTGGCACATTAATAATGCTCGTGTAGAGACGTGGAAGAATCTTAAAAATGTTTATTCTCAATGTAATCATGCTCGGATTATGAGTTGGAACATACTCTTTTAGAATACAAACACGGAGATAAATACATTTAGACTTATTATTCTGGACTTATGGCAATTTGGTCAAAACAAGACAAAAGCATTGGAGGAAACCTTTCTTCCACAAGCTTTAAGGAAGTTATGTTCGATAGGATGAAGACTCGAGTTGTATAATTTCTCATGAAATTGAGACCCGACATTGAGCCTATTAGAGCTAACATTTTTAACAAAAAAACTCTTCCAGACATCAATGTAGTTTTTAGAGAACTCATTCATGAGGAGACGACCATCAATACTATGGAATCCATGGATTTGTCTTACACGACGTGACTATGTATACATCAAAACCCATAAATTATATGCTCATAGTTCATTTACAAAGTTTGCACCACAACTATTTGAGTGCAAAGCGTATGGCTATATTGCGTCACACTGCAAGAAAAGAAACATATGCAATTATTATAAGAAGCCTAACCATATAATTCTAGTGTGAAATCAAGGCCCAAAAATGCATCAAAGCAAACACAAAGCTTATCAAGCATATAAAGCTTATGTGAGTCCAGTAGAGATCACACCACATTCTTTGGATCCGAAAGCACTTCAAAAGATTACACAAGATTCAGTTGCAACTGCTCTTCCAGGGCTATTTCAGTGCTCTCACTGTTGCCTATATTGGTAAGAATTTAAATAAGAATTAAAACATTTGGCATATAAATTTGTTGCGTCTAACCATATGATAAGAGATATCCATAATTTACAATCTTCATCAACTCCATCAAAAAATCATCTTATTTTCACATCCAATGGTGATACTTTACCTGCCTCTAATATTGGAAAATCATCCTGTTTCTCTAATATCCTTTTTGTCCCTAAACTTAATGTTAATATTATTTCGGTTGGATAGTTGGTGGAACAAAATTTCCTTGTTATTTTCTCACGTCTTGGTTGTGTTTTTAAGAATATGGAGACTGGAAATGTGATCTCCAAGGGTAGTAATGTTGGAAGAATGTTCCAATTGTCGATGCGTGAAACACCTCATGATGCATATTATTTGTCTTCCAGTAAAAAAGACATCAATAACTCAAATAAAGCGTGGTACTTATGACATAATCATCTTGGACATCCACATGCTCAAAAACATTCTTCCATGTTACAATATTATATTCATTTGATTAAGAAATCATGGGGTTTATCATCATTATTGCCTTGTGAAAATTGTGCTAAATCTAAAAGTCATAATCTACCTTTCCTTGTAGTACTCTTTCTCTACTTTTCTTTTGATTCACAATGATGTATGGGGTCCTAAACCAATTTTATCTTGATTGGGGTAGTGATAATTTATATTATTTATTGATCATGTTTCTCAATATACACGGGTGTTATTTTTTTTTAAAACAAAAGTAAAGTTTCTAAAATCATACAACAATTTGTCACCTATGTTGAGACTCAGTTCAATAAACAAATGAAAAAATTTCGATCTGATTCAGGTGGGGAATACATAAATCAAGAACTCATAGATCTTTTTAAAGAGAGAAACATTAATTCACAATACTCATGTCCATACACACCTCCTGAGAAAAATAGGGTTGTACAAAGAAAAAATAGACATGTTCTCGAAACCACATTAGCTCTTCTTGATACATCAAATGTTCCTAAAATATTTTTGGTTGAAGTCATACAAACCTATGTCTATTTAACAAACAGACACACCATTACCATTAACAAAGATAATAAACCATATTCCATTCTTTTTGGTAAACTCCCTCATTATTCTCATCTAAAAGTTATTGAGTGTATTTCTTTTTGTCAATTTACCTAGACATGAACATTATAAATTATCTTCTAAAGTTGTGATGAGGTGCGTTTTCGTGGGTTATTATGATGTACAAAAGGGATATCTTTGTTATGACTCATTTAGACAACAATTTCGGGTTTTCAGACATGCAATTTTATTTGAGCATATGTTTGCTTACCCTATTACCTCTTCAACAAAATCAAGCTCTGTCTCCTTTCTGTACAAGTTTAAGAATTAGCAGGTAGAAAATCCTACATCTCCCAACAATGACCCTAATAACAATACTGATGATCCTAGTCAATCAGATGTATTTCCTACGGATAACTTAGGTAATAGTACTTTGTCAGATAATTTGTGGAATACCTCTTTCAGTGACTCATTTGAGAACAAGATTATTCTATAATGGTTAACATTTACCAAGTTACAAAAAATAAATTCATCCATTCCTTCTCTTCATCACTCTGAACATAAAACATCTGCCCTGATTAATATGGATACTCTCCAGGTAGATACAATCGATTGTATGCCTTAATTTATACTTCAAATTCTAATATTGTCCCTACTACTTTCTAAAATGCATCAAGTCATGAATTCAAAATAAAGGCAATGAAAGAGGAGCTTTTGACTTTACAAGAAAATTATACAATGGGATTTGATATCTAAACCGGCTGAAGCTTTTGTTATTAGGAGCAAATAGATTTATTCTGTGAAAATAAAGTCTGATGGCACATTGTAGAGGTACAAAGCTCGACTAGTAGCTCAAGGATATAAATAAGAATATGGTTTGGATTATGAGGATACTTTTGCTTCAATTGCAAAGATGGCGACACTTTGTTTGTTGCTCATAGTAACATCCATTAAATGGGTGCGAAAAATGAATTCTTGCATGGTGAGCTACACGAGGTTATATATATGAAGCCTCCCTAGGGTAAAACAAATCTCAACCTGATATGATTTGTCATCTTTGTAAATTTCTATATGGTCTCAAGAAGCACCACATGCAGCATTTGATAAATTTCAATCTACAATCATAAATGATGGATTTTGTCTATGTTATTTTGATTATTCATTATTCATCTGGCACTCTAATATTGGTGTGACAATTTTACTATGATATATGGATGATATGATTATAACGGGAAATGATAAGAATGGAATTGTACAACTGAAGAATCATCTTAATGCAACTTTCAAAATAAAAGATCTTGGAAGGTTAACATACTTTTTTGGTGCTGGAGGTTGAATATTTGTGGGATGGTATCATGCTAAGCCAAAGGAAGTTTGTAGAGGATCTTGTCACACAAACATGTCTAAGTGATCAAAAGGTAGATCACAAACCTATGGATATAAATGTGATGTAACGACCCAACATTCATCATTATAGAAATGCAAATGGGAAAAATCGGGGCCAAAAAAACTTTTTCGTAGTACTAAAATTTTCCCAATCTTGTCCACATTTGGAGGAATTTTGAGTCATTAAAGAGTACAGAGAGCGGTATAGATCGGGTGGAGTAAATGTGTATTTGATTACATCAATGGATAGATAACTCGTTAAGGAATTGGTACTACTTTGCGACATCAAATTTGGATAAGTAGATCATCGAGAATTAACTTTGGCGTCAAAGGAACTTCTGAGCGTAGTGGGCTAAGAGTATGTTGTGAAAGAGGGAAATTAAAAAATCTTTTGTATTCTCACTGCCTCGGTTCATGCCTCTACAGTGAAATTCTTTCCGCTACAACAACACAGCTACAACGCGAGGGGTTCTGCTATAGCGGGCGAGACAAAAATAGTTGATTCAGTGAGAAGTTTAGAGTAAGTCGGTGAGACTTTTTGCATTCCAGATTGAAGGATCTATTTTTATTACTTTCTAGTTACTTCATTAGGATGTTGTGGGGTTTGTCCCAACATCAAACTCAGTTGTTTTAGAGGATTCATATATAGTAAAATGTTAGTCCTTTTCGTCTTTTCATTCTCATTTCTTATTGTTAAAACTTGAGTTCCCACTTTTGGACAAGTTGAATGTTTAACCTTTAAGAATTCTCAGTTATTTTAGAATATAGTTCGATTAAGTGCTATTGATAGTTATTAATATGCATAATGTCTTTCGTTGAGTTAAGTAAGTCATGCCAAGTGTTTGCTTGGGCTAGAAATGCTCTTCGAGTGCAAGTCCCACCCATGGTGTAGGCTTAGAGCGTGAGATAGAATGTGACATGGAAAAGTCAAAAGACAACTGTCGAGTAACTTTCACTTCTAACATGTTTGGTGCAAAACGTTTTAGAATTCAATGGTGTTGTCCAAAGGGGTTTGTATCCCTTTGATATAGTCGCTTCTCATATGACACAAACAAACAAACAAATATTTGGAAAAAAACGATTTGAATTTCTAAAAATTCATAATATTACAATGAGAAGGTAATATTCAAGGAAAAACACTGCTCATACACAAATACACAAATAGGAAACTGACAGAGTGTTGAAGAGTCTTTTTGTATTTTGAGCTTTGTGTCTTATGTGCTTACATTGTAAATCTAATACTAAGTTATAAAGGATAGTACATCATTTTATTTTTTAAGAATTTAGTTTGAGTAATATTAACCGGAGTCAGTTAGTAGAATCATCTATGTTTTAGTCAAGCCTTTTTTACGTCATAGTTTTGTTGTTCTCTTGGGTAGAGTTTCCTAGGAGTGTCAACTAGAGTAAGTTTATGTTTGGGTGCATTTTAGTTGCTGTTTCGTAGCGCTCATCGCTGAGATCAGAGTTGGTGGCTAGAATTATCCATGTAAGGTTCCTAAAGTCTAGATCAACTAGAGTTTGTTAGTTTAGTGGTCAAAAGAGTTATTTTTTCAGTTTTCCTTTGTAGTAGAGTTTCTACTGTATCAGGGAATGGATTAAATAGTTTCGATTCCAAGGTTGCAAAAGATTGTAATATGAAACTTAGTTCTGTTTGAATGAAATGGAGTTTGAGTTAAAATCTGGTAAGTGTAGGTGGTTTTCGCTGCCCTTGAGCAAGGGTGTTTCCACGTAAAATAATTGTGCCTGATTTACTTTGAGCTATTTATTTTCAACATTTGATTTTGACTCGTGTAATCATTGGGGGACACATACATTCCAACAATTGGTGTCTAAGTTTTTCTCTCTATCTGGTTAAAACGAAGAGATATTTCCCGCGAATAATGGAGACACCAATGAACTTGCCAAAAGTTTAGTCTCCTTCAAGGCCGCCTCTTTTTAATGGTCAGTTCTATAGATAGTGGAATATTCGATAGAGTGATTATCTCATGGATGACGACATTGAGGTATGGAATGTTATTTGTCAAGGTCTTTATGTGCCTAATATGGAAGTAAAATATGAATATTTCACAAGAGTTGTTCCTAAAACACAATATAAATATAATGACTCCAAATGAGCTTATGTTCCTGGAAGAACATGTCCATGCATGCAAGCAAGTCTCTAAGATGCCGAAAATACTTTACAGATTTTTGACAAATAAATTTGTGATTGGCGATGAGACAAAGGACTCAGAAGTAGTGATGATGGATGCAGTATTTGAACATATTTAGGTTTATAAGATGTATATATAAAAGGATGATCACAGAAAAGACAAAAAGTTAGATCCGATTAATGAGGATGACCGAAATAAAGATGCAAAAAGGGATAAATACATGCTCTCTAGGTGTCACAAATCCAAACCCCTAAAAAAATGAGAACACGGTTTATTTCACTCAAAGATTTCAAAACATTGTGAGAAAATGTAGAGGTCTCATGAAGAACTTGACAGGGCTACAAATTCAAATGACTTGTGTTAAAAGTTTGGTAATTCATGTCACTTCATTAGAGATTGCCCTATGAACAAGGTTGACCTTAAGGAATATCGTAAGTCTGGAGAAGGTAAAGACAAAAGAGTGGACCAGGTCCGTGACAAATAAAATATAAGAGAAACTACTGATGATGCGGTAAGAAAAATCTAATTGCCTGGGAAAATGTTCTAGTATTCAGATGATTCTAAATACTCAAATGATTCTTTCACGAAAAAGTCAAATGATGAAGATGTTAATGAAGAGGTAACATATCATGATCGGGGAGCACACCCTAGACGTCACTAGCGTCTTCGTCGTCGAAGAGGACTTGGACTAGCCCTTAGCATTTGTCATTACATATCATAGGTCGAAGAAAATGTGGAACATTTAAAACTTTTACATAGTGAAGTATACTTAGACTTCTAGCTTTTCATATATGGAGTTCACATAGACTCTTCACTTATGAAGTGTACATAGACTTCTCGTTTATGCAATAAAGTCAATTCATAGGATAGTCTAATAATAATCTCACATTAAACCATCTAATAGAGAATTACAATAAAGGACATAGCCCTCACACTACTACAATATGCCACATATAGGCTTACACCTGTAGTCTCAAATGATAAAGGAAAGAACAAGTGTCATCTAGACATAGTAAACATCATAGCTAGAGTAAAATAATGAAAACATCCTCGAACATGAGAACTCACCAACAACTTGGGAAAGATGTCGAAGTCTTCCTTTAAAGTGACCTTAATACCTCAATGGCCCGAACCTACATTATTTGGGAAAAGGGAAATAATATGGGTTAATACAAACCATATGTACTAAGAATGGAAACATATGCAAGTAAAACCATTGAAATTATGCTTAAAACGATATTTTGTTCAAAACTATGCTAAGTCACTTTGAAAAGCCTTTATGCACATACAAGATCATATACAAGTCAATGATCATAATATAACTTAAGAAAAGTTCATATCCAACACAAGACCAACATCATCATAAAGTCATATCAACATGAATATCATAATCATAAGGTCATATATACATGAATAGATTTAGCATAAAGTCATAACAACAATTAATGTACTAGAGTTCATGACATCAAAGCATAAAAGACCTTTACTCACAATCCCCTCCCAAGCCTACAAGTTTAATACTCATGTGAATCCCCATAATCGCACAAAATCAAGTAAACAAGGCAAGAGACCATAAGCAATGTCTACATTTCATATATCTTCATATCATACATATTCATCATCATATATAGTAACTTAGACCCATATAGTATTCATCAATGAAGTCAACATCATATAGGATCAACATCATGTAAATTCAACATTTAGCATTTCATTCATATCATAAGTACATAAGAACAATCTCCTAGGAATCTCCTCAATTTTAACTTGTGCAATGTATAGGTAAAGTCACATACCCCTACCTGTACTAAGTAGAACCCCTTAAGTCACCATAGTTATTGTTCACTTTATTACTTTCATGCATTCATTTTACTTTCTAGAACACTCGCTTTAACCGACGTTTGACGGTGTGAGTTAAACATGGAATCTGGTGTCATGAAACCCTTCACCGAAAGAAGGTTTTCTACTTGCCAAGGTAGAACCAAAACATGAACATATCAATCTAGGTGGATTCACTAGCTAGTTTTCCTATGGGGGCAACATAGTTAAGGAACTAGGAGATATGTATTGGAAACCCTCTTTATCCACAATTGCATTATAGTTTCCATCTCATGAGAACCATTATGAACCTACCCTCCCATATTTGGAAGGCATACCTCTCATATATAGTTAATTTGGTGCAAAGCTAAAGTCCCTTTTTGAAATATCTAATCCTTTCTTAATCATCATATTTGAATATAGTGAATAAGAGACTAACCCCTTGATTAATAATTTCATTATCTCATTAGGTATTGCATGAGCATTTACTTTCATCATTAACCTTCATTAGTGAGATCAACACATTACAATCATATCACAATTGGTCACACAAGAGAAACACATTCATCCTTGAATGATCATTTTCCTATGAAGATATCACAATTTAACATATCCAGAACATGTCATCACATTCATCATAGCATCATAATCTTATTCTATTCACAAAATCATACTTCAATTGAAAATCATTATAAAGTATAAACCATCATTATTGAAGTAGAGAACTCAAAATCATAGAAGGTCTTACGAATAACATCCAAAATCTCTTTTAAATCTTACCCTAAATTCCACAATATTCATACATAAACTCACTCATAATCCTCATATGTTAGTGAATTAAACAATAACATATTCAATTCTAACATCCCTAATTATCTACAAGTCCAACTCATAACTACGGTTAGGGAAAATGGTTCAATCATGGATACTTTTTATAGAACTAGGTCAAAGACTAAGAAATACAACAATTAAACAATAAAAAATCATAATCTATTAATATCAAAGGAAATCAACATCAAATAAATTTTGAAGGCAATTCACGAAGTTGGATGAAAACCCATGTTTTAGACATCATTGGAAACCAATTTTGAAGACCTTCTTGGGGAAAGAGATCCCAAGAGTGAATAGCTTTCATACCTTAGGATTCCTTGAAGAATAATGTATAAAATATTGAGTCTTGAAACCCTAGTGAACCCAGAATCTTGGTCTTCAATGGGTTATTTGGAATAGAAAGAGAAAGTAGAGAGAAGTTTGAGAGAATTGGGTTTGGGAAATAATGGGGATGTTATGTTAGTTAATGACTTAGGGGGGCTTATATAGTACTTAATTAACTAGTTATAACCTTCCCTAAACATTAATTAATTATTAACTGAATACCCTAACTTAAACTAAAACATTAAATCAAAGTCGAGGTTCAAACCACGACTGCCCATTTACGGAGCGTCGATCTGACTATGACTAGTACTGATAATCCGTGGATCTAATTAGAGACTGGATTTTGGCCACTTTTGGAAACTGCCTAAGTCTTCACTAATGATCAGCATTGAAGGCCCGTTGACCCATCGACAACTCGTCATGTGGTTCCGTCAGTAGCTACTGTCAAAAGACTATTTTTGGGGTCAAATGTTAGTGTCCTCTCCAAGGACCCTTAAGGTGGTCCTTGGGGAGTCTTACCCGAAAGTTTCGACCCGAAACTACTCTACTATATTTGTAACACTTTTTTACCAATTTGAACTTAATTCTAACTCTTGAAACCCCTCTAAACACACCAAGGTATATTAGCTCGTCTTTTACAAATTTCTGGACGTCATGGTTGTTTCTTAACGTTTTGACTCCAACACTTCCTAATTAGTTTCAATACATTGTTTTAGGATTAGAAACATTGTTTTAAGGTTATTTCATCATGTGAGGCTCTAGACTAAGTCATGGAATTTTGGAGTGTTACGTTATCTCCCCCTTGACACCTAAATCCTTTTATAGGGACGGAATGACTCAATACTAGCAGCCCAACTAACAATAAGAACAACATAAATCATCATGAGTCACAACCCATAGGATCTCTTCACAATTCCATTCAACATATAAACATGCCATTACACACAACAACTCAATTTACAATTACCACATATAAGAGCTCAACATCACAACATGAGGAAATACCTTCTTAACATAACCATGAGTTCAACATAAAAATCAAGATTTACTTATGCAAACTTTCTTTCAAGGAACATTAAATATGCTCACTATGATCTCGAAAAGGTAACCATAGACGGAATAGAAAAAAAGTGCAAGTTAAGCAGAAGAGCATTTTTTCATGAAAACCCATTTTAGCATGGACCTTCACAAAAAATATGCACATATTAGCAAATCAAGCAAAGTTCAACATAAAACATCATTTTATTTTAAGAGAATTACTAACCTCAACTTTGGATACAATTTTGAGAAAAAATTATGAGGATAACAGGACTTTATGGCGTCCTCGGCCTCCTATGTTGCTCACTCAACTAGGTTGTTTCTCCATAGGACTTTTACGGAGGGCACCTCTTTGTTACTCAACTTCTTGACTTGGAGATCTAGGATTTCAACCAGAACCTTTTCATAAGAAACGTTCTCATCCACTCCTAACCCTTAAATCGGGAGAATGGATATGGATTCGCCTATACACTTCTTGAGCATAGAGCCATGAGTTACCGGATGAATCGTGGCTAGTTCACTTGGTAACTTCACTCATAAACAACCTTATAAACCCGTTTCACTATCTTATAAGGACCCACATATTGGGGACTAAGTTTTCCAATTTTATTTAATCTCAATCACCCCTTTCATGGGTGAAATCTTCAAGTAGACCATATCACCTACTTCAAATTCAAGATCTCTTCTTCTATTGTTGGAATAGGATTTTTGCCGACTATAGGCTGTTTTCATCCTATCCGTTATCATGCAGTCCTTATCTAATGCCTCATAGATTATCTCGGGACCAAGGAGTGAAGACTCTCCTACCACGAACTACCCAATCGCAGAACAAAATCTCCTACCATAGAGTTCTTCAAAAGGTGCCATGGAAATACTTGAATAGTAACTATTATTGTAGGAGAACTCTATCAACGGTATGTGATCGTCCCAATTACTCTTGAAGCCAATAAAATAAGCTCTTAAAATATCTTCTAGGGTTTGGATGGTACGCCCTGCTTGACCATGTGTTTGAGGATGAAAAACGGTACTAAGTTTTACTTGAGTAACTTTCCCCTTTCGAAAAGACCTTCAAAAACGAGAAGTGAATTAGGCACCTCTGTCCAAGATGATGGACAAAGGGATCCCATGCAAAGTCACAATATAATTAAGGTACAATCTAGCATACTCCTCCGCCGAATAAGTAGATTTGACGGGGATAAAGTGGGCAGATTTTGTCAATCTATCCACAATCACCCATATTTAATCATTTTACCTGCGAGTACGAGGCAAAATAACTACAAAGTCCATATTGATATCTTCCCACTTCCAAGTAGGAACATCCATCACTTGAGTTAAATAACCCGACCTTTGATGTTCGGCCTTAACTTGTTGACAATTAGGACATTTAGCCACAAATTTTGCTAGGTCTCTTTTCAAACCATCATAACAATAACCTCTTCAAGTTCACGATATATTTTGGGGCACCCGGATGAATGGAATATCAGGAACCATAAGCCTCTTCTAGATTTTATCCCCTTAGACCATCCACATCCGGTACACATAATCTAACTTTGTACCTATTTATCCCTTCCCCTCTTGGATAATGTCTCATTAAACTTGCTAAGAACCGATTTCTTCAACTCCATCAAAAGAGGATAAAGGTGTTGCTTAGACTTCACTTCCACCAGTAAAGATTATTCGGAGTTATGATGAACCATGGACCCTCTTTTTGGAGAATCTTCATACCGAACATCCAATCGAGCCAATCTATGCACCTTTTTCACTAACTGTTTATTACCATCAGGAAAATAAGATACACTACCCATTGATATTTGACTTCGAGCGTCCGCAACCACATTGACCTTGCCGGGGTGGTATAGAACACTCATGTTGTAATCCTTCAAAAGTTAAAACAATCTTCATTGTCATACATTCAACTCCTTTTGAGTGAACACATATTGAAGGCTCATGTGGTCCGTAAACACATCCAAATGGACACCATATAGGTAATGCCTCCATATTTTCAATGCAAACACTATGACCTCTAATTCAAGATCATGAGTTGGATAATGCTTCTCATGCACCATGAGTTTTCTAGAGGCATATGTTATTACCTTACCATATTGCATGAGGACACAACCCAAACCTACTTGAGATGCGTCACAATATACCACAAAACCCTTGGTACCCTCCGATAAGGTCAACACTAGAGCGGAGGTAAGCTTATCTTTCAACTCTTAGAAACTTCTTCACAAGCTTTTGACCACTCAAACTTAGAATTATTTTGGGTTAAGGTAGTCAAAGGAGAAGCAATGTATGAAAACCCATCAGTAAATCTCCTATAATACCCAGCTAAACACAAGAAACTTAAATGTTCAATTGGATTCAAAAGTCTAGGGTAATTCTTAGCCGCTTCCGTTTTCTTCGGATCAACATCTATACCCTCACTTGAGATGATGTGACTAAGAAACACAATTGATCTCAACAAAAATTCACACTTATTATATTTAGCAAAGATTTGATGTTTCTTGAGGAATTGCAATACTACCCTCAAATGATTCATATGCTTATCCTCACTCTTAGAATATACCAAGATATCATCAATGAAGACAATTACAAAGGAATCAAGGTAATTTTGGAACACCCTATTCATAAGGTCCATAAAAGGCGCTAGGAAATTAGTTAAACCAAAGGACATAACTAAAAACTAATAATGAAAACACCTAGTTCAGAAATTTGTTTTAGGTATATCTTCACCTCTGACCCTAAGTTGGTGGTACCCCGACCTCAAATCAATTTTTTTGAATAGTAGCTTTCACTTTGGAGTTGATCAAACAAATCATTAATCCTAGGGAGATGATACTTGTTCTAATAGTGACCTTATTTAGTTGACGGTAATCAATGCACATCCTAAAGGACCCATACTTCTTCTTAACAATAGCACCGGAGCGCCCCATGACGAAATACTAGGATTTATGAAACCTTTGTCGCGAATGTCTTTCAGGTTAAAGCATTATCTCTTTTAAATTGGCCGGAGCATCTGGTAAGGAGGGAATTAAATAGGCTTTTAGTATCCGGCAACAAGTCTATGCCGAAGTCTATCTCGTATTAGGGAGGAATTTTGAGAAAGTCATGGGGAAAAACTTCAAGAAAATCCTTCAATTAGGTACCGACTCTAATGAAGGAATCTTGGACTCAAGATTCTTGACCCTCACAATATGGTAGATACACCACTTAGAGAACAGTTTACAAGACTTTAGACACGAAATGATTCAATCTCTAGGGATTGAGTTACCCCCATTCCATTCTAAGACGGGTTCATTAATCTTGTTCTAGAATCAATAGAAGAAAAGCACGTTTGCAACCAATTCATTCTCACGATGAAATCAAAATCAACCATATAAGTTCTACCATACACTCATGTAACTCTATTGGGCAATGGTATAGGACAACTCCTAAAGACTCTTTTAGCCACAACAGAGTCACTCACCGCGGAAGTAACCACAAAAGGTTCAACTAAGGTATCGGTTAGAACATCAAACTTTTTATCTACAAATGGGGTTAAAAATTATAAATTACCACCGGGATCTAGTAAAACATAGACATTAATAGAGAACACTTGGAACATTCCAGTGACAACATCGGGAGAATCATTTTGTTCACCCCTAGAGTTGAGATTATATAAACGGTTCTTCTTAGGATCATCAAAATTAGGACCGCTTGTTTGAGCTTGGTTAATCTCCTTTCCTTTAGCCTTAATAATGGTACAATATATAACTTTATGTACACCCTTTCCACAACAAAAGCAATTTTCTGCTCTCACCAAGCATTCACCCATATGCTTTCTACCACATTTGGTATAAGTAGGTTTCTCACTAGGTGAATTTTCACTCCTTCCCCCTTTCGTAGAGTTAGACACCTTATTGTTTCTAGCCTTATGAAATTTAGTTGGAAGTTGATTGAAGAATCTCTTCTTGAACTTAGGCTTGTCTAGGATTTCCAACTTACCCTTAGAAGTACCTCCTTTATAAGAATTTGCCTTGTTGAATTCCCTATTCTTCCTCTTGAGCCAACTCTTTTCAACTTATTGAGCATGCACCATCAAACGATAAATTTCCATGTTGTCATGAAACATCGCCAAACAACACTCTTCCACAAGATTATCAGACACATCCGTCACAAAATGACTCATTTTATATCTAGTATTAGACACCAAAAAAGGAGCATAACTTAGTGAATTTCGAAGAGTATTATTGAACATTCATACCTCCTTCATGAAGGTTGATCAACTCTTCCACTTTTTCTCTTTTTTCTCCCTTGGAAAGAACTTATCAAGAAATGCCCTCCGAAATACATCCCAACTTATGGGACCCGCTCTCAAATACCTATTGTCCCTCCATTGATTATACCAAGTTAGAGCCACATCCTTGAATTGATATGAGGATAGCTTGACCTTCTCATTAGAACTCACTCCTATAGAATACAATATCTTGTAGACCTTATCAAGAAAATCTTATGGATCTTTATTCACCTTAGACCCATAGAACATTGGAGGGTTCATCCTTGTGAAGTCCCTTAACCGAGAAGCCATGGTATTAGCATTTTTGTTCACACTAGGTCCAACTTACCGATTTGCTTGAGACGTCATGGCTTGAGCTTGATTATATACGAGTTGAGATTGAGTACTCATGGCTTGAGATAAGTTAATGAAAACCAACCTTATCTTTTCATCCGTCATGGCTGGAAGATTCACCGGAGCTTGGTCACCTTGTTGAGCATGTTATTGAGAAGGAGCTTGGTTGTCTTGAGGAGGAACTCCCGCATTAGAAATTTCTCGTTCAACTCTTTTTATGGCTTCCCTTCTAGTATTCATATTATATAACCACAATAAAATGGTTAGAAGAAAAAGGACATAAATAGTTACCACCTTTGAGGCACAACTTTTAAGAATACTAAAGAGGTGAGAATTTCCTAAGCATCCCATAGCTTCTCATTCATAAGTGTCACTCGCTTCACACCCATGAACAAGACTCTATATAGACGTGGTTTAGTGAGACATCAATCCTAATATTACTCATACCAAGTTTCACATGACCGGGGAGCACCTCTTAGACGTAACTGACATCTTCGTCCTTGAAAAGGACTTGGACTAGCCCTTAGAATTTGTCATTACATTCATAGGTCGATAAAATGCGGAATATTTAAAACTTTTACATAGTGAAGTATACTTAAAATTCTCACTTATCATATATGAAGTTTACATAGACTCCTCTCTTATAAAGTGTACATAGACTTCTCGTTTATGCAATATAATCAATTCATAGGATAATCTAATAATAATCTAACATTAAACCATCTAATAGAGAATTACAATATTGGGAATAACCCTTACACTACTACAATATGCCACATACAGGGTTACAACAATAGTCTCAAATGATAAAGGAATGAACAAATGTCATATAGACATAGTCAACATCATAGCCAGAGTATAAGAATGAAAACATGCTTGAACTTGAGGACTCACCAACATCTTGGAAAATATGTTCAAGTCTGCCTTCAAAGTGACCTTGATACCTCAATGTCCCGAACCTACATAGTTTTGAAAAAGGGAAAGAATATGGTTAGTGCAAACCACATGTACTAAGTATAGAAACATATGCATGTAAAACCATAGAAATCATGCTTTAAAGGATATTTTGTTCAAAATCATGCCAAGTCATTTTTAGAAGACTTTATGCACATACAATAGTATATACAAGTCAATGATCATAATATCACTTATGATAAGTTCATATCTAACGCAAGACCAACATCTTTATAAAGTCATATAAACATGAATAACATCATCATAAGGTCATATCCACATGAGTAGCTTCAACAAGTCAAAACAACAATTAATGTACTAGAGTTACTAACATCAAAGCATATAAGAGTCTTACTCACAATTCTCTCCCAAGCCTACAAGTGCAATGCTCATGTGAAGCCCCATAACCCACATAATCAAGTAAACTAGGCAATAGACCATAAGCAATGTCAACATTGCATATATCTTCATATCATACATATTCATCACCGTATATAGCAACTTAGACCCATATCTTGTTCATCAATGATGGAAACATCATATAAGATCAAAATCATGTAACGTCAACATTTAGAATTTCATTCATATCATAAGTACATAAGAACAACCTCATAGGACTCCCTTCAAGGTTAACTTGTCCAGTGCATAGGTAAAGTACCATACCCCTACCTATACTAAGTATAATCGCTTAAGTCACCCTAGTTAGTGTTCACTTTATGGCTTTCATTCATTCATTTTAATTTTGGAAACAGTTGCCTTAACCAACATTAGACCATGAGAGATAAACATGTAATCTCATTTTATAAAATCCTACACCGAAAGAATGTTCTCTACTTGCCAAGGTAGAACCAAAATATTGAATATAGCATTCTAGATGGATCCACTAGCTAGTTTTCCTATGGCGGCAACATAGTTAAGGAACTACGAGATATGTATTTGAAACCCTCTTTATGCACAACTTCATTATATTCTCCATCTCATGAGAACCATTTTTTACCTACCTTCCACATTGGGTAGGGACACTTTTTATATCTAGTTCTCTCGGTGCTAAGCTAAAGTCCGCTTTTGAAATGTCTTTAAGCCTTTCTTAATCATCATATATGAATATATGCCACAGGAGACTAACCCCTTGTATAATCATGTCATTAAATCATTAGCTATTGCATGAGAATTTCCTTTCATTACAACCCTTCATTAGTGAGTTCAACACATCACAATCACATCATAATTGGGCATACAAGAGAAACACATTCATTTCTGCATGATCATTCCCCTGTCAAGATCTCACTATTGAATATATCCAAGACATGCCATCATATTCATCATATCATCATATTTTTATTCTATTTACATATTCATACTTCAATTGAACAACATCATCAAGTATAAATTATCATTATTGGAGTAGAAAACTCATAATCATAAAAGGTCTTACCAATAGCCTCCAAAACCTCCTTCAAGATATTACCCCAATTCTAAAATATTCATCCGTCAACCCACTAAACATCATCGTATAATAATGAATAAAACAATAACATATTCAATCCTAACATCCCTAGTCATCTACAAGTCCAATTCATAACTAGGGTTAGGGAAAGGGGTTCAATCATGGTTTTTTTTTATAAAACTAGGTCAAAGACCAAGAACTACAATAATTAACCAATACACAATCATAATGTAATAATAATAATCAAAGTAAATGAAAATAAAATCAATTTTAAAGACAATTCACGAAATTGGATGAAAACCCATGGTTTAGACATCATTGGGAACCAATTTTGAAGAGCCTCTAAGGGAAAGAGCTCCCAAGAGTGAATAGCTTCCACACCTTAGGATTCCTTGAAGAATAATGGAGAAAGTCTTGAGTCTTGAAACCCTAGTGAACCTTGAATCTTGGTATTCAATGGGGTCTTTGGAATAGAGAGAAAGTAGAGAGAAGTTGGAGAGAATTGGGTTTGGGAAATAATGGGGTGTTAAGTTAGTTAATGACATAGGGGTTTATATTGTCCTTAATTAAATAATTAAAATTTTCTCTAATAATTAATTAATTAAATAACTAATTTAATAAACACCTTAACTTACACTAAAACTTTACAGTGAAGTCAAGATTCAAACCATGACTGCCCGTCTATAGGGTGTTGATCAGACCACGGCCCAGTATAAGCAGACTGTAGTTTTGACCAAAGACTCGATTGTGAGCATTTTTAGAAAATGTATTAGTCTTCAACAACGACCACTATCGACGGTTCGTTGAACCATCGACGACTTGTCGTTTGGTTCCATCAGTAGTTACGGTCAAATGACATCAGTAGCTACGGTCAAATGTTAGGGTCCTTTCCAAGGACCCTTAGAGTGGTCCTTGGGGAGTCGTACCCGGATGATTCGACCATAAACTCACTCTACTATATTTTTAACACCTTTTAACCAATTTTAACTGATTTCCGACTCTCAAAACCCCTTGAAACACACCAAGGCACACTAGCTCATCTTTTACAAATCTCCAAATGTCATGGTCGTCAGTTAACGTTTTGCTCTAACACTTCCTAATTACTTTCAATTCATTTGTTTAGTCTTAGAAACATTTTTTATAGGTTAGTTTAGTCTTAGAAACATTTTGTAAGGCTTCATCATGTGAGGCTCTATACTAAGTCATGGACTTTCGTAGTGTTACATAACCTTATCACACAACTTTAAACAAAACTTGAATGCCTTTTGTACTGGTAAATTGAGAAAGCTAGTTGTTGTACTAATTTATTTGATCAGTTATCTAACATCTGAGAATGATAATTTTAACAATAGCCTAGACATCTCTCAAGATGGAAAAATTTCTCTAGTTATCAAATATCTGATATTGAAAAACAAATGGTAGTTGTAGAAGTTGAAAGAAAATATCAAATTGAGTAACCGTTACAGTTTGTAAAGGAACTAACAAGGCCAATAGAGGGACATGGTCCGTGTAAAAGAGAGGAACTGAAAAAATCCCTAAAATTGACCATTTCCTGTAAATTTCTTACGAGTTGAATCAGTCAGGGTGGTAACAATAGTAGAAAAAGGGCTAGGTTGTGAGAATGTAGATCCCCCATACAGTTATCACAACAAAAAAATTTATGTTCCTGATCATTTGCTATGTGAGCACTATGGTTTAAATCGACATCTTAATAAGGATTGCCCTGTTTGGAAAAAAATATGAAGGAATTTCTTAAAAATATCCCAAATAGAGGAAAAGAAGGAAGAAGGGACTTTGTCATTCTTTCGTTCCTACGCTAAAGAAAAGCAGTCTTCCACATTGGACGAAAGTTTTTTTTTATTAATATGTTATCTGCTTACTGGGAACTCCTTCTCAAATTAGTTTCCAAGGGTAACAAGTGATACTCTATGCAATTGAGAGGAGGTAACATCAGTTAGTGTTGTCTTATAAATGAAAGATGATTAAAACACATAACTGGGAAAACTAAAAATTTCCTCTCTATCAAGGCACTTCAAGGTAAAGGTGTCTCTTTTGGTGTAGGTAGGATTGGAAAGTTTGTGGAACACCGCATGGATGATGTGTACTATGATAATGAGTTGAAGTACAATCTTCTATGTGTTTCACAAATTTGTGATAAAGGAATCGAGAACATGTATATTATTGAATTGAATACTGCTCGTAGTGATAGTCTCACTTGCTTTAGTGCTCAAAGTAAGAATGTTGATGTAGGACACACGAGGCGTGCTCATGTGAGTGCTTCTCTACTTCACAAACTTGTGTCAAAGGATCTGTTCTATGGTCTACCCAAAATAAAATTTGCAGATTACAAAGTTTGTGATGCTTGTGTTAAAGAGAAACATATCAGAGAATCCTTTAAGAGGAATAAGCAGAATTATAATATTCCAAAGAACTTTTGGGCTGAAGTGGTGAATATTACATGTTCAGTGACCAAAAGGATGATATTGAGCAGTTGATCCCAATAATCATGAAAGAGTATTTATGGAATATTCTCCCTCTAGTAAGGCGTATCCGGTGTATAAAACGCGTGCACTGAAAAATATATTCATGTAATTTTTTATAAGTCTAGAAGAATTGAGAAGTAAGTTGCAAAACAAAGAATATTCTACAATGGAAGTGTTGCTTCAGATTACGAGAGATGTTCTAAATAGGTAGCTTGCTCAATAATATCCTCTTCATGAATCCACTAATTCCAAATAAGCCGATGCAGATGATAAACTTGATGAGGGACCTGGTATGGTAGACAATGATTAACAAAGAGGATGTAGTTCACATTGATAATGTCAATTCTAAAGGTGAGAATAAAGAAGTTGATCAAGCTCAGTTCAAAAAAAGAAAAGTATGACACTCGGTTACTCGACCAGTTGACAGGTTGTCCAAGTTCCTCTTCAACAATTTTTTAAAAAGATGTAAAATTGATAAAACTATTTTATTGATATCACAAAGGAAAATAATTGTTTATTATTCAAACATATATCGATGATATCATCATTGATGCAACCTTTGAGGTTTTGTTATTAGAGTTTTGCCCTGATTTTCTTAACTTATATAAAAAGGATTGAACTTTTCCCAAAAGTAAAATATACTTTTCTACATATTTAGTTTATTCTTTCCTTAGAGAAAATTTTTGGATATATATAAATTGAATATCCCTATTTTAGTAGCATAACATACTAAAATCTACAATAATGTGGTCGCTTAGAGACTTTTAATTTCGGGAGAGTTTACTCCCTACAATTTTAATGTCTTTTTATTAGTTTTTAATTATGTAGGTTAGTTGGGCATACTATATAATAATATTTTCTTTTAGTATAGTTTATGTGTTGTCTAATTGATTGCCCTATGAATTGCAATTGTAATCTACAACATGATGCCCTAATAACCTTCCTAACTCAACAGCTGTGTGAAGATTTTGTTGCACTCGTGAATGAGTTTCGAAGTGATCATGATGGAAGAATTAAATTTCTTCGTAGACCTACAAATCAAGAATACCTTTAAAGATACCCTCGTTCGTTAAGAATGGTACATCAAGCAGTTTCTGAAAAGGCTTAATAGACTTGAAGTAAAGACAATGTTTAAAAGGGGTAATTTCATCATGAAGTCTTGCAAAATGGAAGATCAACCTCTTCACCAAAAGTCCAAAACCCTGGGCAAGGACCAGTTTCTCAAGAATAGGTATCTACCCACAGTGACTTAGATAAAGGAAAGAAGATAGCACAGTTTGATCATTGCAATCGATGTCTAAACAAAGATAGGGACCTGGTTCTACCTTAAAAAAACTACTGAAGAAGTTTCACATTATGGATGTCAAAACAATTGATACTCCCATGGGGACCAAGTCTAAGTTTGATGTAGATGGATGTGGTCCAAATGTAAATGATATAATCTTTAAAAATTCTGCAAAATTCTAAGCTTGTCCAACGGAATCATATTTGAAGACTCCTAAGAGAATCATAAGACATTTGAAGAACATAGGGTCCTGGTTCTATTTTGTTCAACATGAGACTTTTTGACTTGTAGGAATATAGTGATGTTGATTATGTTGGGTATCAAGTTTATAGAAAGAATACCTTAGGAATGACTTTATTTATAGGATGATCTCTTATTTATTGGAAACTAATAGACAAGATTCAGTTTCTCTTTCAATAACTAAGGTAGAGTACGTAGAAGGTGAGTTTTATGTGCACAACTTTTGTAGATCAAATAGTAGCTTGAAGCTCTTAGAAGACCCGATCGAGAAAATCAAACTGAAGTTGGGATGGTGAAACCTGATTGAATGGATACTGCCTGAAGAAAGCAATCCTCTTATGATTATGCAAGTGGAGTTGTTATCCTTGTTTTTTAGTTATGTATGTTTCAGTTAGTTATGTAGAGATGACAAAAATGGTGAAGGAAAGGGGAGGGGAGGTCAAGAAAGGTAAAGGAAATTACAAACCGGTTCGTTCTCGAAGTTTAGCACACTTAACATTGTATTTTAAAATATGCATGAGAGTTATTTCAATCACCACAAGTCTGTCATTCAGAATCTGACCGTTGTCCCTTCATTTGAATAGAAAAATTACACTTTATTTCACATAATACACTCTTTAACTTCCTTTATACTTCTTATTTCTTTTCATCTCCACTGAATATTCAAATCCCTTTCCAAAAATTAAAAAATTCAAAATCCTCTTTTTTCCTTTGTCAAATACACTTCAACTACTTAATCCCTTTGTTCCCAAAGGAGAATTTTTTTATGAAGAAATCTTTGAGTGTTGAGAGGGACCAAGTACAACAAGCTAGAATAAAAATGTGTAAATGACGATATTAAAAAAAGAAAAAGGTTTATATTCTAAGAACTCAAAGTATTTTTGAATGGGAGAGTGTTTGATCATTATAATAATGAAATGGTTTCTAAGTTATTGATCTATTAATCTCGGAGGCCTTGAGGAAGTTTAAGTGTACCAAAATTTCTATCTTGAGAAACTCAAGCTTCCCTTTTCAAACAAGATATAAATTGTTTAGCTGTTAATTTACTGAAAAATGAAAGTAGTAGTGAGGCGTCTATATGGAGTTACTTCAGCTGTGGATATAGAATTCAAATTTGGAAAATCTGAAATTCAAATTTGGAAAAGGTCAGTGATAATGCGAACTGGAATAGATTCTATTATGTTTCAAATGGGATTTGCCAAGAAGGGGAGGAAATAGATTTATTTTTGCATCTCTACGGTGAGATCTTCTATCTTGGTGAAAAGTGACCCATGCAGGATTCTATTATGTTTTTTCTCTTATTTATGTAAGCAGTTAGTATGATAATGATATAACAATTTTATGAGGTTACTTGTAGGGTTTTAGTGTTGCGGTTCTTAATGTCTCATTCGCTATTTACGGATGATACCTATATTTTTATGGTGCAACTGAGGCCTAGTTGGATTATTAAGACAAGTCTTTATTTGGTTTCAGCCGGTATTAGACCTCAAAATCAATTTGAGGAAGTTTGAGATTATTCTTTTCGAGAAGGTGAACATTGGATCAATCACTCAAAAATTTTTAATTAAAGGGTTAGGGACCTTCCGACTACCTATCTTAGAGTACCTTTAGGTGCTCCACACAAGAATTCAACTGTCACGGTGCTTAGGGCCACAAGTGACCCCAAGCTAACCTCATGATCAGGCATGACACTAAGAATCAACACGTAATAGCAATAGAAGATAATTGGATGTGGTATTGAACTGACATAGTCTAAAATATATTGAGATGAATATATGAGTACATATAGCTGAATCTAAACTGATTGAAAAGTCTCTACTAATATGAGTTGCTTAGACAAGTCTCTAGATAACTCTAATGTCTGAAAGTAGAAAGTAAATGACTGAGACAAACACAGGGTTTCCTCGAAAAGAAGAGGACTAACCAAACATTGTTGCTAGCTGATCAGAGATAGTACTAATCATCAATATTAGTCTTATTCCGTTGAAATAAAGTCTGATGTTTTCGCTCCTTTTTGTCATCAACATATTTCTTAATTTTTTCCATTACACCATCTGGGCATTTTTCACACTGTGAGAGGTCCTTGTAAGTACCAACTAGATGCTATTTGTGACAAAATATGGCTCCATTAGTAACTCATTCAATTGTGTTCCTATTTGTCTCACTTTTTCTTTTCACATAGTTCCAATCGGTGTCATCCACTTTTAACTTGTGTTAAGATCAAAGAAACATAATCATAACTATGTTTTAATCACTATTACAATATACAAATATTGTTAAGAAAAATAATCAGAAAAATAGAATAGAGAAACAACAATGTTGGTACAGTAAACAAGAACAGAAAAAAAAAGAAGAGGCGGAAAGAAAGAACAACTGCTTGAAGTCAAGAAGCAACAAACATGAAAACCATGACTGAACTGTCGAAGTTAAACATATCGTGACTTTTTTTTCATTGAAAAATGCTCTTTTAAAAGGTTAAAACAAAAAGTATTTTATTTTCTGGTTAAGAGAAGATAATAAGAATAACTCCCTAGTTATTCCTTGTAAAAGTACTACAACACACGGCTACCTACTATCCTTATATTTTAATCCTCAATCACCCATCCTTCTTATCTAGAGTCATGTCCGAAGTAAGTTGAAGACGTGTCATGTCCCATCTAATCACCTTCCCGAATATTCTTCGACCTACCTATATATCACCCCTAAAAATCTATTATAGCAAAACTCGCACTCCTACTTACCTTGAGTTTCATACGCTCGAACCATCTCAACATTGCTTCCCTCATCTTGTTCATCATGGAGGTCACTCCTACATTCTCTTGTATAGATTCGTTCCAAATCCTGTCACTCTTTGTATGCCTACACATCCATCTGAGCGTGTGCATTCTTGAAAGGAAAGCACTATGCCCCAAACAACTGTGTAGGTCAAACCACCACTCTATCACATTAAGAAGAGGTAGAGGCGACCCAAGTACTTGAAACTTCTTATCCTGAGTGTGACTTGTTTATCAAACTTCAATTCCACCTCCACTTCATGCGATGCTTCATTTGAACTTATACTCCAAGTACTTAATTTTAGCCTGTCTTAACCTAAAACTTTTTGATTCTAGGGTCGGTCTCCAAACTTCTAACCTACATTAAATCCACCATGGGTCTCTCAATCAATACTATGTCATCTGCGAATAAAAAACACCAGACACATCCACTTGAATATGTTGCGTCAATTTGTCCATCACTAAGGGATGAGCTTTATTGCAACCCTATCATGACCGAAAAGTGTTCTGAGTCACCTTCAACCATTCTTACCTTCCTGTTTTCTCCATCGTGAATAAGTATGAAAATCATTTTGAGAAACTCAAAGACATTGTTGGCTTATGTTCACGCAAAGTTTATAGTGGTAGAACACATCAAGGCTACCTAATACAAGGATGGGAAATGGTGTGAATACAAAAACAAAGTTCTAGTGACTACAGCCAAGGATATGACTTATTGCTAACTTCATTTCTAGTTGTTTATCTTGTCAGCAGGTTTAAGCTATAAACAACCCATAGGACTGCTATAACAGTTTGAGTTCATGAAGGTGAAATGAGAAATACTTTGTACAGATTTTATGACCAGGCTACCATGAACCATTAGAGGTTACGACTCTATGTGGGTACTTTTAGATTGGCATGCAAAGCCAGTACACTTTAACTAGTAAAATCCAGATACAATGGAGAAAATATGAAGAAATTATACATGAATTAAATTTGCCGACTCCACCAGGTTCCAGTGTCCATCATATCTTGTAGAGAATGACTGTTTACTTAACGCTTTCTGAAATCTTCTCAATACATGAGCATATCTTAGCTCCATATTTCATCCGGAGAGGAACGGACAATCTGAGCATACTTTTAGATGAAATTTTAAGAGTTTTAGTTCTTTATTTCGGATTATTACGAACCATTAGCAAGAATTTCCTGCAATTATGACTTCTAGTCAATCATTCTGATGACTCAATATGAAACAGTCATCCAACAGTAAACCAAAAAGTTGTGACTCTAATGTTTCTATTCTACATAGAGAATCAAGATGTAGAAGTAATGGATTTCTTGAAACAAATTAAGTTAACAGAACCAGAGTCTTAAGATATGTACAAACCACAAAAATAAAAAGTTGAGCATTACCAGTCATCCCCATCTTTCCAGACATGGTTGTACTCCTTAGCAAACATTAAAAACAAATATGCTATTGAGATTCATATCAAAATTAGAAGCATCTATTATCTTAAGATTATGTATCAATGTCTGAGGATTAGAACATAGTGCTCTCATCATGAAAGACAGTGACAATCGGTTTACATACTAATTCAAAACACCTTAAGTCTTCAACAGTGAGGCTTATCTATAATCACCAAGAAAAAATATCTATTTTCTCGTTGATCAGTTATGTTTTAAATGAAAAAAAAGAACAAGACATCAATTGTTGTGCTCAAAATTCAAACATAATAAGTATTAAGCATTTATCTTTTTATTTTTTTTGGAGCAATCTGTTTTATCCTGAACGACTTTTCTTTTCAGTTTCAAATGCAACACACTGAGTTTGACAAGGATACACCATACTAACATGCAAATTGCGGATTGTAGTATGTGATTAGCAAATTATCTATATGCATAAATCATTAATATGTTTGTTGTCTTTAATCTAGGAAGAAGGAACATGTGAATGATGCTACAAAGGGTGTTTCAGATATAACAATCTACAAGAAACTTCTTCAAATGATATCACTTCTCCACAACATTCGTTGATGAATTGTCCAGCCTATAATGTGATGAGAGAGGAAAAATTAAGAGTAGACTATAAGTAATGTTATAGCACAGAAGCCTCTAAGATATTCCACAAAAAGCTCGAATTTGATAGACTCAGTTATGGAATTTTTTCTTCATGTGATGATAAAAAAAACTCTTTTTTATATATGTCGGAACTGTGCTATACAAACTAATGGTAAAAAATAACTTAAATAGGGTTTTTTTCAGCAGAATTATCTTTATATTATCATCAGTGAAAAGACCCCAACAACGCCCTAAAATCCTGAAAAACATAGTTTTTTCATATACATATTTCTTGAATCTCTGTCGACAACAAGAAAAATACTTCAAAGCAATCCAAATGCAACTCACTGTCTTTTTCCAAATACGGCGCTGAGCAGAATCTACTATTAGTTATTGAAGTAGTCAATCACATATAAGAAACCACAAATTCCTCCTCACAGTAGATGAAAGGAAAAATTTAAAGTAAAGAAAGATTCTAAACAGATAAAGAACTAAATAACAAGAAGCAATTATCTTTAATTTCATTTTTTGTTTATAAAGGAATAACTAAGAGCAACTATTTCATACAACAAGTGCTTAGAACAAAGCTAGTTCAATCAAACAGGGAAACAATCTAATATAATTGATCATACTTTAAACTATATTGTTAGGATCGAATCCACGCACACACACTTGATGAATGAAGAACACAATAACTTTAAAGAGAAAGAGATGAGAGATCTAGAGAAAGAAAGAGAGAAACCAATATTTCGTGGTAACACCCCGTGAGTAAAATTCCACGGTGGTGGGGTATATTTATATGAATAAATCAGAGTATTTTTGGTTAAACCGCGTAAACAGTTATATATATTAATAAGGCTCCACATCCTAACAATTCCCCCACTTGGAGACTGATTCAGTCATCCAGAAAATACATTCTCAAAAAAAATCTCTTCATCATCAACATCTTTACCGCACCGCAACATCTAGCAATAACTACAGAAGACCAACCGACGTTTTGCATAACCTAGTTTCCCAACATCAACACATTTCGTCAACATATATGCCGGTTTCTTTGCACCCTCTATCTTCTCCAAGAACATATCACAATCCTCTACTGCTCTGCGAGTGAAATGGTACCGCCTTCTGATGTGCTTTGTCTTTTAATGATAGACTAGATTTTTCAAAAATTGTATGGAACTCTTGCTATGTGAATAAAGAATCTTCTCGCTTTGATTCTTGCCTAATTCCTCCAGATAGTCTGCCAGCCATATCATCTCTTTCCCAGCTTCAGTTATTGCGACATACTCAGCTTCAGTAGATGATAGAGAAACACACTTCTGAAGCCTGAACATCAAACTCACTATTGTTCCACTTATGTTGTAAATGTAAACGGATGTATTGTTGCTCGAGTTCACATCCCCACAAAGATAAGCATCCACAAAACCCTGTAGAGTCACCTTGCCTTTTCCAAAACAAAGTGAAGTACTGGATGTGCCTCTTAGATATCTTAGAAGCCACTTCACAGCTTCCCGATGCTCTTTCCCCAGGTTCGCCATGTACCTGCTAACAACTCCATTGCATGTGCTATATCAGGTCTAGTGTAGACCATAGAATACATAAACTCCCAACTACTGAAGCATATGGAACAAGTGCCATACGATCACGCTCCTCGGCAGTCTTGGGTGACCGCTCCCTTGACAATTTAGAGTGATTTGCTAATGGAGTAGTCCTGAGTTTAACATCATTAACCCTGAACCTTCTCAGCACCTTCTCAATGTACAACTCTTGAGATAGATTTAATGTGCCAGCCGATCTATCCCGAGAAATCTTCATCCCCAAAATGTGCTTTGTTGGACCCAAATCTTTCATCTCAAATGCTGTAGACAACCTTCTCTTCAGATTGTTAATATCCCTCATACTAGATCCTGCAATCAACATATCATCCACACACAAGAGTAGAAAGACATATGAATCAGTGTATTTCTTGAAGTAACAACAAAGATCCTTTTCAGCTTTGCGGAATCCACTATTGGTCATGAAGGAGTCAAACTTTTTGTACCACTGCCTTGGTGCTTGCTTTAGTCCATACAAGCTCCTGGTGAGCTTGCACACCATGTGTTTCATGCCTGGTTGTTGCATTTCTTTGTCCAGATCTCCATGTAAAAACGTTGTTTTTACATCCATTTGCTCTAGATGAAAAATCTCTGATGCAACAATACTCAACAGAATTTGAATAGAGGTTAACTTCACAACAGGAGAAAATATTTCAGCATAATCAATACCTTTCCTTTGTGAATATCCTTTAACCACTAAACGAGCCTTGAACTTTTTTTCCCATCTGGTTCAATCTTGATTCGGAACACCCAATTGTTCAGCAAAGCTCTCTTCCCTGCAAGTAACTCAGTCAACACACATGTGTCGTTCTTCTCATGTTACCTCATCTCATCATCCATGGCTTGCTCCCACTTGATCGAATCCTCCATCTGTAGGGCCTCATCAAAAGACTCTGGTTCCCCCTCATCAGTCAATAATAGATAGTGTAATGGAGGTGAATACCTCTCTGGTTCCCTGATGGTTCGTGATGATCTCCTTAACACCTGCTCAGGTGTAACTTGCTCCACTTCAGATTCTTCAGTAGGAGTTGGTTGGGTATCTTCTTCGACATCTATAGGGTTACTCTTCTCCAACTCAACCTCAACTACCACTTGCTTTGTAATCTCTAGAACCTTTTACTCTTTATCCTTGTACAGGACAGACTCATCAAATGTCACGTCACAATGTCTTAGGATCTTTCTGTTCTTGTCATCCCAAAACCTGTAACCAAACAAATCAGAACCATAGCCTATGTAAATAAGCAGTGCAACCAAAAGTCCTCAAGTGTGATTACTTGAGTTCTTTTCCTGTCCACACCTCCCCTGGAATATTGAACCCTAAAGGAACTTATGGTCCCCTGTTGATCAAGTATGCAGTTGTGCTCACAGCATCCGCCCAAAATGTTTTGGGCAGCGCACAGTGTATCCTCATACTCCTTTCACGCTCATTCAATGTTTTGTTCATCCTCTCATCAATTCTATTCTGTCTTGCCTTACCAGGAATTGTTCTCATCAATCTGATTCCCTCAGCTGCAAAGAATGCCTTGAACTTTGATTTGTCATACTCTCCTCCAGTGTCAGACCTTAGGCATTTGACTTTCAAACCGGTCTGATTCTCAACTTCAGCTTTCAACTTCTTGAAAGTTGCAAACACTGAGTTATGCTTCAAGAAGTAAACCCATACCTTCCTGCTTAAATCATCAATGAAGGTAACGTAGAATCTGGATCCTGCAAGTGATGATACTGGAAATGGTCCCCAAAAATTCTTATGGACCATTTCCAACCGCACTTTATTTGTCTCTCTAGGAGTCTTTATGAAGCTTACTCTTTTGTGTTTGCCCATAAGACAGCTCTCGCAAAGACCCATATCAACGGACTTCAGACCCTCTAATGCTCCTTTTGCAACCAGCATCTTCATTCCTTTATCACTCATCTGTCCAAGTCTGTTGTGCCACAGAGATGAATAGGAAGCACCTTCAACAACAGCGGCCATATTAATACACCCTGCAATGGTGTACAATTTTCCAGATTTGGTGCCACGACCTACTACCATAGCACCTTTCACAATCTTCCACGTACCTTTCCCAAACTCTTCTACATATCCCGTGCTATCCAATTGACCAACAAAGATCAGATTTTTCTTGAGCCAAGGAATATATCTGATATCCTCCAATGTCCACTGGTTTCCTGAGGTGGTATTTATCCAAACATCCCCCTTTCAATCCCTAAGGCTTTATTGTCAGCAAGATACACCTTTCCAAAATTTCTAGATTTTAAATTTTGGAATAACTCTTTGCTTGGAGACGAATGGAAAGATACACCAGAATCCAAAATCCATGATTCAACCGGATTTTTTACACTAAGGATTAGAGCATCCCTAATGTCCTTTACTAAATTTACATAATCATTGTCATCTCCAAATTTCTGATTGTGTTTCTTCTTTGTCTTATTACAGCTCGTCTGAAATTGCCCTTTTTCTCCACAGTTTCAACAAGTCACGTTTGATCTGTTCGGTGATTTTCCTCGATTCTTTGATTTTGATCGACCATGTTGATTTTGGCCTTTCGTCTTACTTCTCCCCCTTGATCAATGCTGTGAGCACTGCCTGATGAATCTCTCACTTCTCGTTTGCGAATACTTTTGCTATGAACAACATCACAGATTTCATCAAACTTCAGTTTCTCATATCCACGGGAACTGCTAATCGCAGTAACAACAGTATCCCAAGACTCGAGAAGAGATGACTTCAAAATCAACACCTTAATTTCATCGTCGAAATTAATATCCAAAGAATTGAGTTGACATACAATCATATTGAACTCGTTTATATGATCAGAAACAGATCCATTCTTAGACATCTGTAAATTGAAGAATCCACGCATCAAATATACCTTGTTCATCGCCGATGGTTTTTTATACATGTTTGACAGTGCCTTCAACAGATCGGACGTACTCTTATCCTTCACGATGTTGAATGCCACGTTTCTTAACAAAGTCAACTGGATCAACCCTAGAGCCTGGCGATCCTTGAGCTTCCACTTTTCCTCCGTCATAGATTCCGGCTTCACCCAGTAAACGGTTCGTGAAGATCTTTCTGGTATAGATAATCTTCGATCAGCATCTTCCAAAAACTAAAATTGGATCCATCAGTCTTCTCGATTCCAAGCTTCGAACTATCCATCTTCAGTGATCGTGTTGAATCTCCTTAGCTCTGATAGCAGTTGTTAGGATCGAATCCACACATACACACTTGATGAATAAAGAACACAAGAACTTTAGAGAGAAAAAGATGAGAGATCTTGAGAGAGAAAGAGAGAAACCAATAATTCGTTGTAACACCCGTGAGTAAACTTCCACGGCAGTGGGGTATATTTATATTAATAAATCAAAGTATTTTTAGTTAAACCGCACAAACAATTATATATATTAATCATGTTCCACAACCTAACATATATATCGTGCAAGGAAACAATTGATCTATCAATTGCACAAACATCGAATATATTGGGTTCAACCTGCATGGATGCTTAATAGTAATTCCGCGATACTCGAGTCCAAGCATGAATGTTTTAAAAAATAAAACAGGTTTCAAAATGTTAAATTGCAGATTTTCGCCTCTGATGTAGTTATTTTATGAACTTTGACAAACAAGTAAATTAACCTCATCATGAGTTGACATGTAAACCATATTTGACATTAGAGCTAATGAAACAGGATTTAGGGTATATATCATCTCCATGCGAGAATAAAAGAGTAACTCTTCATCCATTCACTCCACTAAGATGAAAAATTACTAGAAACAACTTAAGTGCCTCAAGAAATAGTTGGCCCATAACAAACAGATGCAGTGTAAAGGTTGTTGGCCCACTTCTCCTACAAACAGTAACACATATAGTTAGGTAGAGAAAGTAGAAGAGAAAGTAAAAATGGTGTCTATAAATATAAAGATGAGAAACGACCTTGAGATAGTGGTAGGGAAAACATAAGTACGAAGTATCTCTTGTGTTTCATCCGCAGGTTTCTTTGTTGGGCCAAAAAAAAAGCACAAGAACGAATTGTCTCTTGTTGGGCCTAGTCAAGTACGAACTGTCTCTTGTGTTTCATATGCACGTTTCCTTGTTGGGCCAAGGAAAATCACAAGGAGTATTTTTCCTAGCAAGTTTGTCCTTGTTGATCCACACAGAATTCCACGTGCCCAATGCTACTCATGTCAGAGAGTAAGCTAGTGATGCTTTCAGCTACTAGACTTTCTCCATCTAGGGTGCATCTATCATTCTGCTTCGCCTAGCAGCTCGACAATTGTATTGGTCTCCCACAACCGCGATTTCATGGTTTAGGCTGCTCCCATTTTACTCGCCACTACTATGGGGTAACTTTTGCTTTCTTTTCCTCTGGATACTAAGATGTTACAGTTTGCCAGTATGTCTCTTTCCTTCCCATGGATTCAACAATAGTTTGAAAGGTTGACCTATTCAGGAATCATCGTATCTATGCTTATTTTCAACTCATTGAAGAATTTCATCGATTACTATGCCCTTCCTCGTCTTTGTGTTCCCAGATATCCACCGTAAGCCTTTCCTCGTTTGAACCCCGCCCTTCACTTTTAAGGTTATGACATCCTGAAGGTTCTTCTAAATGGATGGATCGTATCAACTTCCATGAATGATAAATCATAGATAGAACCAACGAATCAAAAAAGTTGGGTGATATCATAAAGCTTTATTTTGTGTAAGATTACGAGTTGGAGGTAAACGGACTCGAACCGATGACTTCCAATGTAGGGTAAACCACCGCCTCGCAGGTCCCCCTACTAATTCAACCATGTAGGGAAATTATAAACAATAACTCCCCCCAAACACAGCTTACAATTTTCATTGTATTGTGTTCTCCAAAGAGCAACTCTTCTCAAAATCTCACTCAAAAGGTGCTGAGTTGGAATCCCATTCTCACTAAGGATTCTCGTGATTCTAGAGGATCAAACTACAGGAAAACAAGAACGGAGGAATTTCCCCCCTTCTGCCCGACTTTCTGGTCTTAAGAATATTGGTTTTAAGAATGAATCATTCCTTCTCTGACCTTGACTGCCCAACTTGAGAGAGGACAACTAATGTGTACCACTTATTGAACATCTTTCTATGGTCAGTCTGTGACCCCTGGATACCAGTTCCAATGAGGTGGAGATGAAAGGGTCTGTCCATGTATTTTCCTTAATTTTCTTTAGTCGCATTTCCCTAACAAGGTTTAAGAAGATAGTGCAACAAGTTGTTCACAAGGGCCAATTTGATACTCTTCCCCAAATATCTAAAATGAGGGAACACTAAAAGAGTCATCAACTACAACTACCGTCCATGTACGATCCATACTAGACGTGGAAAACTACCCATCCTACCTCCTCTACGTACTTGAGAATCCATATCTCTCTCAGTAGAGTCTTTTAGTGGAATATTTCAATCCTCTTCCCCATTACATAGAAACTGTGAGCCACCAGTTCAGGCACAAAATAATATCATTACCGTCTTGAAAATTAGACATCCAACCCATAATCGCAATGAACCAATTTAAAGAGCGGAGCTCTACAAACAATGTTATATCCCAACAAGCCAAGTGGAATTTGCATGAAGTAGTTATATGTTTCTTCTACTCTTATCCCCGACGCAAATGGGTCATCCTGGACTTGAACTGGAGACCTCACCTCTAAGGTAAATCATCACACCTACGGTCCAACCAATTGGGAGAGACTCAATATATTATTTTTTGAGAGAATTAATCCTTCCCGAATGTAGAATACCACTCTTCGTTGTACTGCGCTGACCAAGATATGTGTGCTTGTTCCCCCCTTCTTCCTTACCCTAACAAGTCTTTGTGAAATAACTTCGATGAGAAAAAAAATAAGGTGTTAAGATGTCGTCCTGGGCCAACCCTAGAAACTCTAAGATCCTTTTTCAAACCTACTTCAATTTTTATTTCGAGTCAAGAAATAAACTGCTCAAATGGTACGATCCCTCCGTCGGGCAGATTTCGTAGTTCTTGGTCTTTGAAGATGTGTTGTTACGTGCCCCATTTTATTTTCCAAATAAGGTTAAACCTAAACATTTGCTCGAGAGATAGATGATATGGATGTATAGATTCTCGAGAAGAGAGGATTCATTGTGGTCTCCTAAATAGCCCGGATCCCACGAGCAAATTGAAAGTTTGATCTATATTTGATCTCACCAAAATTTCCCCATCTATCCTCCTGAGGAGAAATAGAAGGAGTAAGTCGTGCTAATGTTCCTCTGATGATTTACATTTCAGGTCAGGCGTCGATGAGCACATTCAACTATCCATATAGTTGATATGCCTATAGCCGAGACACAACGACGCATCTATTAGGGGCGTGTTCTACCACTGAGACAATATCCCGTCGTGTGAGGCTCCCACTTAGGGACCTCTATGTCAAAAGCAAGAGAAACCTCATCACTTTCTTTATTTTTTTTGTTCCAACCTAGGAAAATAAGATCATGAGTTTGGTCTTACTTCAACGGTGAAAAAGGAAAGAATACTTCCATTTCTAAGTTTAACTTGTAGATCTTTTTTTTTGGGGGGGGGGGGGGATCAGTGTTAAACAAAAATATTCAACAAGTATTAGCTCTCCCAAAAAAGGATCCAGCTGCACCTTCCACTAAACTATGTTGTTTTGACTTTACTCTAGTCACTAGCTGCCTTCGGCATCCCCTCCTTGTAGCTAACATAACAATTTTGGGCATGGTCATCTCACATAGTGTGACAGGCAGTGTATATAGGGCTTAGGAATGAACTCACAGCCGTATGACTAACAGGCGATTAGTAGACATTCCGGCTTCATGAAGGCGAGTTGCAACCTGCAATCCAAATTGATGATGGGTTTTTGGGATTAGCTCACCCTGCGGGATCTCTACCCTTTGTCTCAAAAATTGTATCACGTGTGCCGCCGAAGGCATAAGGGGCATAGTTACTTCACGACATCCTCACCTTCCTCCGGCTTATCATGTTGCAATTTTTTCATGGTCCAAACTCCACAATGGCAACTAAACATGAGGGTTGCTATTGTTGTGACTTAAACCAATGCCTTATGACAAAAGATGACGAAAGCCACGCACCACCTGTGTTCGCATTACCGAAGGAACCTCTCTCTTTCAAGAGTATCCGCGGCATGTCAAGCCATGGTAAGGTTCTTCACTTTGAATCTAATGAAAAATATGCTCCGCCGCTTTTGCACTCCCTCATCAATTCCTTTGATTTTAATTCTTGTGAAATTACACCCCAGGAGACATATTTAATGTGCTAGCAACAACACTGCACATGTTGATATGAACAGCGCCTAGTATCCATTGTTTACGTCTAAGATTATAGGGGTATCTAATCCCATTCGCTCCCGTAACTTTCGTATCCTCGTGTCAGTATTGATCTGGGGTATCTAATACCATTCACTCCCTTAACTTTCGTATCTTCGTGTTACTTTCGGCTCAATAAAGTGTTTTTATCATCGGTGTTCTTTACGATCTCTACTCATTTAACCACTTCATTAAAAATTTCCTCTGCTGCTACTGTACTCAACATTGGTAGTTTTCGTCGCTTGTTCAAGGTTGAGCCGTGGTAGTTGATGGCAGACTTAAAAATCCATCTACAGACGTTTTACACCGAATAATTTTAGATAATAGTTGCATTCTTTGTATCACCACTGCCGATGGCACAGAGTTAGTCGATGCTAATTCTTAAGATACCTTCATTGCTTTTTTTCCGGGAGAAAAATTTCATGACCTGTGGGCCATCTTCCTCCACGTGGAATTTATCCGTCATGTTTTTGTTCATTGTGGAAAATTCCCCTGTGCTGCCTCCCATAAGAGTTTGAACCGTGTCTCAATCCAAACATTGATGATCATCATCTCGAACTAGCTACTGATCATCGCATTAGTAACTTATTGCCTCATCAATTATCTAATCATACACGAGTTTCTCATCGAGCGTATTCCTCCTTTTTCTCCTTATCCTAGGCTGTATTAGAAGACGTTTCCATCTATTGGGCCAAGGAAAAACACAAGTATGGCTCAACAAGGAAACTTGCGGATGAAACATAAGAGACACTTCATACTTGTGCTTTTCCTTGACCCAACAAAACACGCTTCATACTTGTGCTTTTCCTTTGCCCAACAAGGAAACCTGCAGATGAAACACAAGAGACACTTTGTTCTTGTGCTTTTACTACCAATTATCTCAAGGTCGTCTTTTGTCTTCCTATTTACGAACAACAATTATATTTTCCCTTCTACTTTCCCTACCTAACTATATATGTTACTGTTTGTCGGAGAAGTGGGCCAACAACCTTTACACTACATATTTTGTTATGGGCCAACTGTTTCTTGAGGAACTTAAGTAGTTTCTAGGATGTTTTCATCATAATGGAGTCAATGGATGCAGAGTTGGATCTTTTATTATCGTTTGAAGATGATATATCCCTAAATATCATTTCATTAGTTCTAATATAAAAAAATGGTTTACATGGCAGCTCATGATGAGGTTAATTTACTTGTTTGTCAAAGTTTGAAAGATAAACTAACTAAGAAGCGAAAAACTGCAATTTAACATTTTGGAACCTAAACTATTATTGCAAACTTTCATGCCCGGACTCGAGTATCGCGAAATAACTATTAAAGATTCATGCAGGTTGAACCAAATATATTTTATGTTGGTGCAATTAATTGATTGACTAATTCCCTGTATTATATATAGTTCAAAGTATGATCAATTATGTTAGACTAGTAATTAGGCTAAGGTTACGAAGTAACGAGCTATCCTAACCGTGCCTTCTAGACTTTTAATAGTACATTTAAAAAATAATGAAAATGAATTACGAAAAATTTGAAGACCAAAAAGAAAAGCTCGAGAAAGAAAAATTAAAATCAAAATCAGATGCACTGCATGAGGGCGTTTCGAAAGCCAATTTTCATAGGATTTTTCCTTTTGATTTTGGATTTCAAAAATACACTTGTTTTTACATTTCATCTATCTGAATACATACTAAAGAGTTAGACACGAACTTATATTGTTTTCTTTATTTACTATTTTTTTTCTTACTTTAGAGATAATTTTTCTATTTTAGTCTTGTAAGTCGCGGTGACATTTCCCTAGGGTAAAACATAAAATGTTTGAAGAGTTTAGATATAAATCTTATTGCGTGTGTATGATGTAATTTTTCATTCCAAATGTGCTCAAGTTCACACCGTACCAATGATTTAAGGCATCAACTTGACGTAGAATTTATAAGGCATAACTTTATGAAACAATTATTGAGGATATTATGGTCTTATATTAAGTACTAATGGTCAGTTCATATTTATGGAGAAAATATATGCATCTTGGGAAGTGGGTTCATCACTTTTTATAGGTGATATGGAGCCAACACATGTCTAGATTACTCTACTTTCTTCTTGCCATTGTAACAAACTAGTTGGAAGCTGGGGTTCGATTGGTACTTTGTGAGAGAATGCAACTATGATATCTATATTTCTACCGAAGGTTTCCTATTTCACTGGGGTGTTATGAAATGCTGCTTCAGAATTAGTAGATTATCTATCATATATGCTGATACTGAAACCTCTGTTTGATTGTACTCGCTTTGTTCCAAGCAGTTGTTGTATGACATATTAGGACAGTAATTTGGATGCAGTTGTTTGTATTCTACAATATATAAAGTCATCTTTTAGTAAAGGACCACTCTTTGAGGATCAAGGTTACAAGCAATCATTGAATAAATAGATGTTAATTAGGCAAGATCAACATCTGATGGACGTATTACATCGTAATATTGTGTTTTAGTGCATGGTAAGTTGGTGTCGTGAAAGTGTAATAAAAAGAGTGTGGTTTCTTGATATAATGCAGAAGCAGAATATTAAGCAGAGGTTGTAGAAACTCTGGAGCTAGTTTGGATGAAGCAGTTTCTAAGAGAACTAAAAGTTGAAGAAATCGATCGGATGGAACTTGTGTGTGATAACCTAGGTACCTTCATCTCGCATCAAATCCAATAATTCATAAGAGGACTAAGAACATTGAGATTGATTATTACTTTTTCCAAGAAGATAATCTGAAGAGATATTTTTTCAAAATTTGTGAAGTCAAGTAATCAATTTTTAAATTTCTTTACCAAGTTCCTCACCATTAGAGGTGGAGACTATGATATGTCCATGAAATGTTTTAAAGAGCATCTCACCTCCTCTAAATCTGATTGTCAGGCTACCATGGATTATGAAAAGAGATATTCATCTATTGATTACCCCCTATGGATTCTCTGGACACAATATTCAAAATCAAATAACCCCTACAACTAATGTTTCCAATGTTTAGATTTGTATCATGGAATATTTGGGGAATAGGATCCAACTGTTCCTTGGAAAGATTACTCCTCTTTAAAAAACAATTTCATTTTCCTCTCCTATGCCTACAAGAACGTATGGTTTCTTGTGATAAAATGGATAAATATAGAAAAAAATCTTTGTTTTCATTAGGCCTACAGCGACAATTATAATATGGATCCTTTGGTTGAATGACATTGATGATGAGGTCATTCATGATTGGGAGCCACATGTTTTTCTCAAAGTTACTAATAATGTTGACCAAATGTTTTCCCTTTCAGCTATCTATGCAAAATGCACATAGATGAGGAAAAAACTATGGGCAGAATTGAGAGTTATAAAAAACATTATCCAAGACCCCGTGGGAGAAATAGGAAGCTTTAACGTGGTGGTATTCAATGATGAGAAATTTTGAGGAAGACTTCATAGAATGTAAGAAACTCTTGATTTCATTGAATTCCTTAATGAGTGTGGTCTTCAAGATACAGGTTTCTCGGGTTCTAAATATCTTTGGTGAGACAATTGACAAAATCATTGCAAAGTTCTGTTTGTCTGCATCTGATTCTGGAGGAAAGCATCACTGGATTGCATGGGATATTCTGAGTTACCCTATGAAGAAGGTGGTGCTAATTTTAGGAAAATTTCATATGTTTGTGTGGACTTAAAGGCTAAGATATGGTTGAACCTAAGAATCTCTTCTTCTCTTAGGATAGATTACATGAAGGCTAAGTACCTCGATAATCAACATTGGGAAATGATGTGTGAAGTTAAGTCATTGGCAGAGAAACATATTTACTGGAATGTTGGAAAAGGATATAACGATTTTTGGTTTGATAATTAGTCAGCTCTCGGACCCTTGCACTTGCTTTACCCCAACAATGAAGGGCATATCTCTATCAAGCTAAATATTGTTCTTACTAGTAATGATGAATCGAACTGGAATTCAGTCCAAGTAGAGATCTTGAATGATGTTAGGAGCAATGTCGCAAACTTGGGGATTATTCTCAACGACTTCACAAATGACAAAAACTATTTGGTAAAACACCAATTCTTGCCACTTCACCCTCCACTCTAGTTGGGATATTATTAGAAAGAAAAGAAACCACAACAATTCCATCAACCTGATCTGGAGTAATAGCATTACATTTAATATGGCTTTCCTTACATGAAGATCTATTTATAGTAGGCTTCTTACCGATGAGAAGGTGTTTATTTAGGGCATCAATATTATCGTGGGATGACATTGTTATGTTGCAAGTAATGAGAATAATAACTTGGAAATAGTGAATCGCCTATTTTGTTAGGGTGAACATGCTGGAGAGTGTGGTGTCAGATCGCAGGTCCACCAGAAGTGAGACACACATACGGTCTCTTAAAATATGCATCTACAATTGGTGGAATATTGTTACAAAGAACCTCACTGCTACTTTATTTATTCATGCTCTCCCCCCAATAATTTGTTGGTAGACATGGAGATAAAGATGCTCCAATGAATTTGATTCCATTTCTACTTTCATTTCCTGCTAGTTTGGTTGCACTTGGGCTTAAAAGCGACTTTCCAATCTTAATCTTAAGGCTATTGGTATTGCTTCAACCCACTTGGTGAAGTAGTCTGTAGCGGTGATCACAAAATGGTGACCATGACTAGAAGGGAAAGGCGGAGGTACGAAAGAAGGTTCGCTAATTGGATTTCCACTCATAGAAAGCCTAAAGTTCATCCTCAACTGCTAAAAGTTACAAATAGCACAACATTTTTCTATTACGGAATTGGACATTGATACAAAAAGCGAAGCGGAAATCGCTTCGCTTTCTGCCTATTTGGGTCCATTTCGTAAAATAGAAACACTATTTCATATGTATTTTGACAAATACTTCGAGTCAGACTAGAGACTGAAGTAGAAGAGTAGAAGATGGCCTGAGACTGAGAGAAGGCGGCCTCTCTCGGGCTCGGGAAAGACAATTTGGCCGAGATCTATTAAGCCTTCTGTATACAGATTTCAAGCTAACATGCTTATTACCATTGTGCACATAACTACGAAGAAATTTGGTAAAGCTAACATTGTAGAGCCTTGGAGAAATATACACTATATTTTGTATGTCGAAGTTCACCAGAAAACCAGTAACATAGTTAAGTAGATAAAACCTCCTAATATGTCTATAAAACACTCAACACTGATGGCAGTTGCACTCAAGGACGTTATGGTGGAGGTGGTCTGATCAGAAACTAACTGGGAAATCTCATGTTTGCTTACTGCATCAATTGTGACCTGGTACGAGCAACATCGCATAAATGGTAGCTCTTCTTTAAGGCCTTAAATTGTGTGCTAATAGCGGCTTCTCTAATGTATGGGTTGAAACAAACTCAATACTGTTAATTAGATGTATCAAAGAGAATGGAACCCACCTTGCAAGATCAATGGTATGGTTCAATTTTCTAGGAAATAACTTAAGAGGATGTTAGTTATTTCTTTAGGGAGGCTAATAAACCTGCTGAAAAAAATTGCAACCTTGAATCATGGAATTTTTAGGTGTACTTTTCAACTCTTTTTTGGCCCTTCCTAAGTAAGTTAGATGTCTCTCAAATATGCATAGATGTCATTTCCTAAAGTTTAGCACTAAATCAATACCTGCCAATATTATTTACGAGTCGCCCCTTAAATTGTACACCATGTTCAGTTAGCTTTTGAGATAATTTGGGCACACACCCCACCCTTTCTGGTGGTATTTAGTAGAACAGTCCTATACTGTTCTTACCTCATAATCATGTCAATGTTTGCGATGCCAAACTCAAAGTTATTATTTTTCCCATATCAATGATCAAAATTGAAAATACTAAAAAAACTAGGAAAGGTAATAGCATGACAAGAATTTTTAAAGTATATCATAAAAGTTCTAAAATACCACTACTTTCACTCGTCAACACATGATTGTAACACAAAGTTGGTGTAAGACCCCTAAAATGATTTAGGTAAATCTAGAGACTAACTTGGTTGTCATGGTGATATAAGGTCCTAATTTGGTCTATAATTTTGTATAGAGGCAGTATGTAAGATTTTAGGTTCATTGGAAGTCAAATGTCAAGGGACGACCAAGACATTCGATGACTAAGTCACCTAAGTTCCTCATATGTGGTTATATGTGTTTATGTGTGATAAATGAGATTATATTGTTCTTAAATGAGTTTATATAGTTTTTAAAGTCAGTGTGTCAAGTTTCGTGAAGTTTGGAGGTCAAACGTCCAAGAACGTCCATGACGTTCAAAAGGTTTTCCTTGAAATAACCTTGTGTGTCTATGTATGTTTCGTCAATTTTTACGTGTTCGTTTTATATGAAACTCATGTGGTAGGTCCTAAACTTATAGACGACTTGGCCATAGTTTTGGGACTGTTTTGGCCATAGTTTTGGCAAGTCGTCTGTGAGGCAGTTTTCTGCCAGCTTTCTGTAATGTTAGGGGTGAAGTTGGGATTTCACCCTAAGTTTTTTAAAAATAGAAGGACGATTATTATAGGTGTCTATGGGTATTTTAAGAGTAGATAAGTCATTAAACTATCATTATAACTCTCATATCTAAATCAAAACTCCTTCCCTCCTAAAGTTTCTCCAAAAACCTCCATGTGAGTTCAAAGTGAAGATGGAGCTTGAAGATGGGTCTTTAATGGAGTTTCTTCGTATATTAGATTTTTATTCTTTAAATAAGGTATAGGAGTTCTTCATCTAAGGATTAATATCACCTTAGAGCCAATTTAAAAGATGATTTTTCAAAGATGGTAGTGTGTAGAATGAATTTAAGACGATAATGGTCTTCCTATGTGCTTATAGAATTACTAGTAATATGTTTTAAGGTGAAGTATGTGGGGTCATGTTTTGGTTGACTTGTGTCCCTTACTTGATGCTTATGTGAATATGTGATGTCTTGACTTAGGAACCTATAGGGTCTTAGTCTTGAATAAATGAATATAGGTGAGACCTTGCATAATGACACGAAGGTCATTTATGTGGAACCTTAAACCAAGTGGTAAGATTATAAATCATGAAGTAGTTAGCCGTAATGGTATCCTTCATCTAATTAGTGATGGACTTTAGGTTGACTGGCTGGAATGGAATCATATCATACCTTAGGAAAGTGGTGATGAGCTTCTTGTCGCCATAGTGAGATATGCCCTAGTGGACCTTGCTTTGGTTGGTTGAATGTAATTGGGTAATGAACTAGATATGGGAACCATTTATATGAATCTTAATGTAAATCTTGATGAGAACGAAGTCTAGCACCGAGTGATTATGTTATGGGGAGTAGCTCTACTTGAGATGAGACTAAAGTATAATGTACCTCTAATTGAGAATGATACTAGAATACATAAAATCCCTTCATAGTACTTAACCATGTGCCTACATGGGATGCGTCCTAGTTTTACCCTTGTCAAGTAGAACACCCTCATCAGAGTAGGTTAGAACTCCGGATTCCATGAGTTTCTAACATGGTCTATGTCGGTTAATACATATTCTCATCATGTGGGATACCTATTTGCATTTGAGAGGTTCTATGAAGTTTAGGTGGTGGTATGGGAGCTATCTAGACATTGCACAATAGGCTTTGAAGAAGTTATTTGGAGTCCCTAGGTCTTGTATAAAACCATAACTTGAATGTTCTTTATGTGATGAATGTCTATTAATGAACTAATGAATATAATGACTCAAGTTAAGGAAGTACGGTAAAATGAGGTAGTACTTATATAGAGTAATTAAGGGTTGTCTAATTAAGGTGTGAAGGGGGAATAGGAATGGTCACTTCTTATCTTACCTAGATGAGTCTTAAGAATGACTCTAGTTAGGGAAGTTGGTTGATTATGTGGACATTATCTAAGCCTTAGGTAATCTTAACTATTATTTAGGTAATCTTTAGGAGGTCACTATGGACGTTATCTTCTTGATTTATGTAAGTAAGTCTTTTGATAGCCTTTGGAAGGAGAATGTCATATCACCTATGTGCTAATGTGTTAAATCAGAATGACTCTATCTTAGGGAGTATACAGGATATCTTAAGTGTGTGTCTAAGGGATTGTATGGGTGGTCGCTTCACAACTCACTCAAGTGAACCTTAGAGTCATCTTGGTAGGAAAATCTCATGTTCTTATGTTGATATCGCTTAAGTGTGTATGTGACTCTTTATAAGTAATATTGAGGGTCGTTTAGGCTCATCTAGAGAGGGTGTATGGGCGGTCTTTCTTTGTGTGTATTAAGTGAATCTTAGGATAGATATGAGTGAGAAGATTACATGCTAAAGCGGGTTTAAAGTGAAGTGAAGGAACTTCATTGTAAAAGTGAATTGAGTTCACTGTACAGTGAAGTGACTTCACTGTAATGTTTGCTAAAAAAGGTGACTTTTTTCCTAAATGATTTCTTATGTGTTTCTAAGTTGTTAAATGTTGTTCTTATGCTTATAGTTTGATGTTTTAATCGAAATTCATGAAAAGCATGTTATATACTAAATGTCCCTTTTTCATGGTTTTTGCATGGCTTCCATACTTAGTACATCTAATGTGCTAACCACTTCTCTTTTTTTTTGACTTAAGTGTAGCAATATGGAATCTTGGTGTGCCATGAACAATGTATAGAATTCTAAGGTTGAAGATTAAGTATTGGTGAGTCCTCATCGATTTGAGGACAATATCCACATGTTCCATTATGTCTTAAGTCTTTATTTAATTTCTTCTATGGGATTAGTCCCAAGTGTTGTAAACACTAAAGTTTAGATGGTTCAAGTAGATGTTGTAAAGATTTAATATTTTAAATGAAAGTCTTCCGCCTGCGTATTATTTATGAAAGAGTTCTTTGTGTGTGAAGAAAGTTTTAAATTTTTACTCATTTTAGTTATGTTTATTATGCAATGAATGATACGAGAGGTTTAGATGAGACTCCTTGAAGTCTCATTTGCCGTGTGACATCGCAAGGATACTCTAACTTCTAGGGTGTACTAGTGGGATGTGACAATCTTTGTATCATAGCATAAGATTTAAGGAGTGTCTTAGTCTTCGTGTGAACCACATCTAGTAGAGTCTTGTTTATAATGTGCAGCACGCCACATTATAAATAGGAGGCTATTGGGTGCTAGGAAAATTTTCACTTCTCCATTCATATAATCGTGCCTAAGATTTTAGTATATGGTGTCTTTCCCTTGTTTCCATTATTTGTTGGTTCCTTGAGGGTGACTTTATGAAGTTTGGGTTGAGGGAGACAAAACATGAGATGTGACGTGTTAGATGAGGTGTGATAGATGGTGATTTTGATGTAGATTGGCTTGGTTACCTTTTGAAGGGTAGTTAAGTTGGAAACAATGGTAAGATATAGTGTGAGAATGTGAAGGAGTGGTTGTTAAGATAGTTTGATGTTATTAAGACCCCAACCATAGAAGTGATGGGATTTGAAGGAGTAAAGGTGAGTTCTCCTAGTAACGGGGATGTAGTGGTTAGATAATGAGACCTTTGAGAGCTTTTAGTCTCCATGAGATAGACTTGGGGGAGAAAGTGTTAGTATGGTTTAAGGTTCCTTGAGGGAATTCCTTATAATAAATGTTATGTTTACCTTAGAATGGGTTTCTCCTAAGTGGGGAGTATGGTGAAGGGTAATGTTTGTTGGGAGTGAGGTGCCCTTAACCTTTCATAATATGTTTATTCAAGCCTAAACCAAAGAGTTCTTGGTAACTTGGTTTTAAAGTAGTCTTTTGTGGAAGATGAGTTCATAACTTTCTCCTTATGATATGCATGTTTGATTAAAGTTTTGTAAAAATTGAATTTCATTAACTTCTTGCATTGTGTATTTTATGAAGTCATTATTTTATTTGTAAAGATGTTTATATAAATAATGTTACCTTGAATATTATCATGTCTATATCATGAATTGCTTGGAAATTGTATTTTTGAAAAAAAAAATTGCTCAAATCACTGTAATGCACACTGCCAGTTCACTGTGAATTTTTTTGAAATTTGACTAATTCATTTTTTGGTCTAAAATTGTTTTAATGTGGTTAGAACTGATATATATAAGTTTGACATTGAATATAAAATAATATTTTGTTATTTTGAATGAAGCATGTGAGTTTTGTAGCATGATAAGTTACAGAATGTTTTCTAATTTCTTGTTGTGTTGTGATTCTCTTAATTATGTGAAATTGATGTGTTCTTCTTGATTTTGTTTTATATGAAATGTTATGAGTTTATAATTGAATCCTTACTCTTGGAAGTGTTCGGAGCGTGGCAAGTGTCATTCGAGGACGAATGTTGTCCAAGTGGGGGAGACTGTAAGACCCCAAAAATGATTTACGTAAAGATAGAGCCTAACATGGTTTAAATGGTTATATAAGTTCCTAATTTGGTATATAATGTGTTATAGAGGCAGTAGCTAAGAGTTTAGGTGCATTGGAAGTCAAACGTCAAGGGATGACCAACACGTTTGACGACAAAGTCACCTAAGTGACTCATATGTGATTTTATCTGTTTATGTGTGATGCATGAGATTATATTGTTATTAAATTAGTTTATATGGTGTTTAAATTCAGTGTGTCAAGTTTCGTGAATTTTGGAGGTCAAACGTCCAAGAACATCCATAATGTTAAAAAGGTTTGCCTTGTGATGACCTTGTGTGTCTATGTATGTTTCGCCGCGTTTTACGTGTTCGTTTTTGATGAAAATCATGTGGTAGGTCCTAAAATTATAGAAAATTGTAATTAGGTTGGGAAAGACCATTAAATTATCCCAAAGTACCATCTAATGGTCCTTGAGGAAGGACCCAAAACTGTTGCCAAAATAGTCCCACGCAGGCCCCAGACTACAGAGAAGTCGACGGCTCTTGGGCCTGTTGATGCCCCGTTGAAGGGTGTCGCTGTGGGGGAATTGGACATGGGCTAATATGGAAGTGTTGGAAGGATATTGTAACCAGTGACGGTGGCCAGTGACGGCCCGTCGTGGTGGTGACGCCCCGTTGATGGGCAAGTCATCTGTGAGTCAGTTTTCTGTCAGCTTTCTGTAGTGTTAGGGGTGAAGTTGGGATTTCACCCCAAGTCTTTTAAAAATAGGAGGACGATTATTTTAGGTATTTACGGGTATTTTAAGAGTATATAAGTCATTAAACTCTCATTAAAACCCTCACATCTAAATCAAAACCCCTTCCCTCCTAAAGTTTCTCCAAAAACCTCCATGTGAGTTCAAAGTGAAGATGGAGCTTGATGATGGGTCTTAAATGGAGTTTCTTCTTCAATCAGATTTGGATTATTCAAATAAGGTATGGTATTTCTTCATCTAAGGCTTGCTATCACCTAAGAACCATTTTCGAAGATGATTTTCAGAGATTTCAAAAAGATGAAAAAGTCCAATTTCTAATCTAAGTCCTGGGTTCTTGCATGAATGGTTTCCAAACGTTGATATATGATGTTATTGATGTTTAATTTATGTTTTCTAATGAAATTCTCCATGAACCCTTGATCTTCTAAAATCTCTAAATTTCACTAAAATATGGGTGAATTGATTATGCTTTGATATTCATGAATACATGTGTAGATTGTTATGGGATTTTGATTCATGTATATATTATGTATGTATGATGTATACTCTGTTTCAATTTGACTAATTGAGTAATGAGTACTCTTAGATCTATTGCATGCTAATCCTATTGAATTAATCTTTACTTAAGTCTTATGGTTTCTAATGTAATTTTCTATGGGCTTTCTAATGATGCAATAATTATATTCAATTGATATTTAAGTTGTATTAGATTGATATGTATGTAATAAACTGACCTAGTTTTCATTGATTATCTATATAATTGTATTGTGTTGTTGGTTATGCCTTTGTATAAGGGTCGTGTAATATCGAATTGGATGATTTAGCCTTGAAATTGAAGTGGTAAGATGGAGTTAGGTATGCTGCCCTAATTCCTTTATTTTGATGTTAATTAGACTTCAATTATGTTGTGATTGGTATGTTCCACTTATGGTGGCGGTGTTATGTGTTTTACTTTCAATTGATGTGTCCTTATCAGCGTTATTTTATAGAGAAAAGACATAAAGACACCATCGAAGTTGTCCCATATTTGCATAAAGACACATAAACTTTTAAAGTGTCCTATCACACCACTAAACAACTATATATCCTTGTAAATGGACCATTTTTACTCATTTCGTCGTCTATGTAATGCGCGTGTTCCTCACTCACTAGGTAACCCGACCCGACCCTTTTTTTGAAGAAAATTCGTGAATTCCTTTTCATTTCATTTCTCAACTTTTCCCTAAAAAATCAAACGAAATACACAGTGTTGCTGTTGACGATAGTGTTGTTGTTGACAATGTCGTTGTTGATCATTGTTGATCGTTGTTGATGTGTATTTGTGAAGATTCTTGGAGATTGAAGGTCTAACATGTTAGGGTTCTAAAATCTTCACTTTTTTCGATTATTCTGATTTTATGGATTATTATAGTGTAGAAGTGTTAGAATCGACCTCCTACAGTTGCCATTGTTACAAATACGATTCAACATTGCATTTGACATTTTCAATCAAAAACTAACCACAAAATTGAGAAGAAATTCAACCATAAAAAAACTTCAAATTAACGTTTCTACTGGAAATTAAAAGAGAAAAGACGAATTCCTACCTTATTTTCTTGAGGAAGATGATGAAGTCAAGAGAGCACCAATATTGTTCTTGCCATGGAAATCAAAATTTTAGGGCTACCAAAGGCTATTTTTGAGTTTAAATTGGGGAAGATACAAAAATTGATCAGATAATTAATATTAAAGAAAGAAAATGACATGTGGTTGTTTTAAACTGGTAAATAAAAATGAAAAATGGTTCATGACGCGCCTAACGTGCGTGTAAACAACCCAGATGAGTTCATGGGTAAAAATGGCCAATTTACAACGATATATAGTTGTTTAGTGGGGTGATAGGACACTTCAAAAGTTTAGGTGTATTTATGCAAATATGGGACAACTTCGATGGTGTCTCTATGTCTTTTCTCTATTTTATACAATATGATTATCATGGCGTTGTCGGCACTACTTTAAGTACTGTGATGTTTTGTATAGTTGTTTTATGTGAATTATGAGTATATATATCTATATGGGAAGAAATATGAAAGTATGTGTTCTTGTTATGTATGTTAGGAAATCATGTAAACTATGACTATGTGCTTCCATGTGTAGTCTTAGGGTTGATTCATGGTTGTTCTTACTTGGTTATATGAGTCTATAATCGTTACATTGATGATAATATGGTAGTGTGTAGGATGAATTATAGACCATAATGGTTATTCATATGTGCTTATAGAATGACTAGTAATATGTGTTAAGGTGAAGTATGTGGTGTCTTGTTTTGGTTGACTTGTGTCCCTTACTTGATGCTTATGTGAATATGTGATGTCTTGAATTAGGAACCTAAAGGGTCTTAGTCTTGAATAAATTAATATAGGTGAGACCTTGAATGATGATACGACTGTCATTTATGTTGAACCTTGAACCAAGTGGCAAGGTTATAAATCGTGAAGTAGTTAGTCGTAATGGTATCCTTCATGTAATGAGTAATGGACTTAAGGTTGATTGGCTGGAACGACATCATATCATACCTAAGGAAAGTCAGGATGAACTTTTTGTCACCATAGTGAGATATTCCCTAGTGGACCTTTCTTTGGTTGGTTGAATTTAATTAGATCATGAACTAGATATGGGACAAATTTATATGAACCTTAATGTAAATCTTGATGAGAACAAAGGCTAGCATCGAGTGATTATGTTATGGGAAGTAGATCTACTTGAGATGAGACTAAGTATAATGTACCTCCAGTAGAGAATGAGACCAGAGTACATAAAAGCCCTTCATAGTCCTTAACCATGTGCCTACATAGGATGTGTCCTAGTTTTACCCTTAGCAAGCAGAACACCCTCATCGGAGTAGGTTGGAACTCTGGAATTCCATGAGTTGCTAACATGGTCTATATCGGTTAATACCTATTCTCATCATGTGGGATACTTATTAGCATTTGAGAAGTTCTATGAAGTTTAGGTGGTGGTATAGGACACTATCTAGACATTGCACAATAGGCTTTGAAGATGTTATTTTGGAGTCCCTAAGTCTTTTGTAAGACCAGTACTTGAATGTTCTTTATATGATGAATATGTCTTAATGAACTAATGAATATAATGACTCAAGTTAAGGAAGTACATTAAAAATAGGTAGTACTTATCTAGAGTAATTAAGGGTTGTCTAGTTAAGGTGTGAAGGGGGAATGGGAATGGTCACTTCTTATCTTACCTAGATGATTCTTAAGAATGAATCTAGTTAGGGAAGTTGATTGATTATATGGACATGATCTAATCCTTAGGTAGTCTTAACGATTATTTAGGTTATCTTGAGGAGGTCACTATGGACGTTATCTTCTTGATTTACTTAAGTAAGTCTTTTGGTAGCCTTTGGAAGGAGAATGACATATCACCTAGATACTAATGTATTAAATGAGAATGACTCTAGCTTAAGGAGTCTAAAGGATATCTTAACTGTGTCTGCAAGGTATTGTATGGGTGGTCGCTTCATAACTCACTCAAGTGCACCTTAGAGTCACCTTTGTGGAAAAAACTCATGTTCTGATGTTAATATATCTTAAGTATGTATGTGACTCATTATAAGTAATCTTGAGGGTCGCTTAGGTTGTGTGGGCGGTCTCTATTTGTGTGACATGAGTGAATCTTAGGATAGATTTGAGTGAGAAGATTACATGTTAAATGGGGTTTAAAGTTAAGTGAAGGAACTTCACTGTAATAGTGAATTGAGTTCACTGTACAGTGAAGTGACTTCACTGTAATGTTTGCTTAAAAATGTGAATTTTTTACTAAATGATTTTTTATGTGTTTCTAAGTTGTTAAATGTTGTTCTTATGATTATAGTATTGATGTTTTAATCCAAATTAATGAAAAACATGTTGTATACTAAATGTCCCTTCTACATGGTTTTTGCATGGCTTCCATACTTAGTACATCTAATGTGCTAGCCACTTCTTTAATTTTTTGACTAAAGTGTAGCTATATGGAATCTTGGTGTGTCATGAAGGATGGATAGGTTTCTAAGGTTGAAGATGAAGTATTGGTGAGTCCTCATTGAATCGAGGACAATATCTACATGTTCCTTTATGTCTTAAGTCTTTATTTTATGTCTTCTATGGGAGTAGTCCCTAGTGTTGTAAACTCTAAAGTTTAGATGATTCAAGTAGGTGTTGTAAAGATTTAATGTTTTAAATGAAAGTCTTCCTCTTGCGTATTGTTTATGAAAGAGTTCATCGTGTGTGAAGAAAGTTTTAAATTTTTACTCATTTTACTTATGTTTATTATGCAATGAATGATACAAGCGTCTTAGATAAGACTTCTTGAAGTCTCATTTGCCGTGTGACATCGCAAGGATACTCTAAATTCTAAGGTGTACTTGTGGAATGTGACATTTGGTGCACTATTCATAAAATCAATATACATATATATATATATATATATATATATATATATAAAAGAGAACCTTAGGCCCGCCTATATGGCGTCACCACAAAAGCATCCCTTTTTCGATTTATTTATTTCCAAAAATAGTCTTCCCCTTTCATGAAAAGTTGTGACTTTTATGAAGAATTGCGACTTGAATGAAGAGTTGTGACATTTATGAAAGGTTGTGACTTTTAGGAAGAGCTACGACTTTTATGAAAAATTGCGATTTTTATTAAAAGTTGCGATTCTAATGAAGAGTTTCAACTTTTATGAAAAGTTGTGACTTTTATGAAAGGTTCTGACCTTTTCGAATGGTTGCAACTTTTTCAGATAATTAAAACATTTCCAATAAGGCACGATAAACATTTGTGCTCGCTACCCATTGTTGTCTATAAATATAGGGATTTCCTCTCATTTTAAAATAACGAAAATTCAAAACCTCCTCTTCTTCTTATTCTTTTTCACAATTAAATATTTGTGTATTTTGCTCCTGCTGAGTGGCTCACTTACACTATTGCTTGTGTTATAGATCTTGGATGTATTTTTACACCCATTAATTTTTGCTTCCGTTATTAAGGATAGCTGATAAGATGCAATAAATTTCATTTTCCTTTACATTATTAAGGTTTGTTACCACGTTATCTTGTATGTGACATAATATGTGTTTTATATTTAATGTCTGATAGTTTTAAAAATATTGCTTTATAAATTTTGTGATATTATGTTCCTGCGCGAAGCGGAGTAATTTTACTAGTCTATTGTAAATTTAGAAATTGATAAGACCTCTGTAAAAGTACACTAATAAAGAGAAACAACATTATAAGGTTAAACTAATTACGAAAACTATCTGATTTACTTTATTTCTGCAAGTCTCGCCACACGGACAATATCCCGATGTACATTCAATGTTTGCTAATAAATTCAAACATTTTCCTACACATGCATTATTAGAATCACTTGCTTCATATTTGCATTCACATATATCAATATCCTCTTCTCTTAGTTTCTTATACCTGTAAGACATCAGAAAATTGCAATTAAAAATGACTACCTAAAGCCAAGATCAATGATAATTGAAATCATTCAACTCCAATTCAAAGTCCACTAATCAAGGTATTCATTATTTAGAAGCTTCAGTTTTGGAAGTTAAAAAGCTATATAAACTACATAATAAGTAGGACACAAAAACAATCTAAGGAATGAAACAAGAACTTATTTCTCTTTCACAACAAGAAACTAATTTTTATGCCTCATCCTATAGAACAAAGAAAAAAATGAAACATAAGCAGTATTTAACCTTAATTTCAACTCACAAAAAGTTCTTCCTTTAAAGCTTGACCAGACAATCACAATCCGCAATTCAAATTTCTTCTTTACTCATTATCTTGTTATTGAATTCATACTCAGACAGCATTCTCTGCACAACATGGAAAAGACACAATGTTTATCGAAGTTTAATCTCTTTTTTTATTAGTTGTTTTAAAATTTGTATCTTAGAAGTGAAAACAATGCCAATAACCAATCTCTTTTGCATATTTATAGTATCCAGATCTTAGATACGCCAACTAATTGGTCGGACCATAAGCAATATGTCATCCAAAGTGGCACCACAATTGAAGACATTGTTAAAATAATTCAGAAATATAAGCATCAAGTGTATGAAAATGAACTTAAAGTTAAACGACTATCAAAAGAAAGAATGTGATTAACTAGCAGGAAAATCATCATCAAAAGAAACAAAGAAAGGCTGTGAACTCACTTTCGCCATAAAAAAATCTTTTTGAGTAATATCAATAAGCCAACATTTGTTGAGAGGAAAAAACATATTTTGTTGAGAAAGATCAGTTATTCAGGAACTACAACTTTGAACTAGTTATTATGAAGAGCAATAATAAAAGTAGTCTAGCCTAGCCATGTGTTGACTCAATATTAATTGTTTAAATAATTGTATACCACTATAGCTCTAGAGTTGACTAAAAATATGAAACTCATGTATGTACTCATCATAAGACACTAATATCTTCACATACTAATATTTTTATTATTGTACAACTATCAACCAATAATCTTATATAAGAAAAGATTTTTTTCTCATTATTCTCTAGTATATAGTTGTATCACTTCTCTGGGTATTGTCTTCTCATTATTTCAAAAGTCTAAGGAACCGCACAAAATCATATCCTTATTGTTACATGTCATCATACTCCAAGAGACACATAAATGATCTAACACATTTGGAATGAAGAATACATCATACATGAACGATAAGCTTTAGATCTAAACTCTTCAATCTTTTCTAGTTTCACTCAAGCAAATTGTTGCTGAGACTTGCAAGACTTAAATAGAAATATAATTTGTGAATCAAGTAAGAAATGCTAAGATCTAACTCATCAATAATAAAGGCCAATTTTCGCACTCTCTTTTCTTTAATAATTTTTATTAATTTTCTTTTGTATCAATCTAAAAAGCGTTTTCCTTGAATGGACAATTCTCTATACAAGCATTTAAATTAATAAGCTAACTTACGTTCATATCTCATATGTGATGTAATGACTTACTAAATTTTCTGTTTTTTATACTTTCTTTTCATAAGATAAATAATTTCATTAATGTATGAGTCAATAGGCATTTAAATACAGGAAGTATGCTTAATAAAAGAAAAAACCTATGAAGTATATCGATTTCTACGAAAATCACCTTATCTTCTACACATTATGAGACTTCATGGTTGCACAAAGAGAAAATAATGGATAGGAGGCTGCTCCTCAACTTAACAATTTTTTTCATTTCTACACCTTCAAAAGTTCACTCCAGTGCATCTTTCTTTCTATTTCTAAGATCTCCTTGAATGGATATTCTTTTATCTCTCTATTTCCCTCGTAATCTTATTTTTTCTTTGAGCAAGTAGATTAGAGATACAATAATTCCTCAAGAACATTCTGCAAGTCTATGCAACATCACATTTTTCAAATTTTACAATAGGCTTTAAAAATAGTAACAAATAACATGAACTTACGCGTACTACATTGTTGTCTTTGTTTGAATGTGACATTTATCCAACCTCCTGCAGAAATTTGGAAATTCCAAAAATTAAACAAAGTAAAATGTTTTCATTAGTTTCTATCCAAGCACAAGATTACACACACAACCAAACAAAATGTAGCTTATATATCAACTAAAAATAGTCTATTTTTTGCTTCTTGTTCTAGAAATGAAATGTGACAGATGAATTAATAAAAATTAGAAAAGTATGAATTTCCTTCAACCAAGAATCTGAACTAACCAAAGAGCTCAAAGAAACAAAATATTCAAAAGTAAAAATCTCTCATATACGGAATTACCAATGTTTCTAAACCTAAATCAATAAAAATTCTTTTTTGCACAAATCAAATTTCTCAAAAGTAGTGAACAAGAAAACTTTTTAGATCAAACTAGAACTAATTTATGAACAACAATTTTTTTTTTGTTTTAAAGAAAAATCTTAACACATAAAAATCTTTTTTTATCATAAATCAAATTCTTAAAATCATATTAATTCAATTTATCAAATATCACAACTGGAAAAATATAGAAACACCAAAAATCATGGGGAAAATGTAAAATTGAGCATACCTTTGAGAAATTAAGCAAAAAATAGATTTCTCCATAAAACTAAATCATCATTCACGTCTTCATATATATACACAAAAAACATACTAAGATTATAACAATCTGTATTTATTGTAAATAATGAAATCAGATTTAAGGTATAAGACAAATGATGAGTTTTTTTGAAGTTCTAACGCAAACTTTTTGAACACCTTTATGACGTCGTTACACATTAATTAAATTTACTAGTAAATATATGCCCCAGTTTTTTACATAATAGATATTCCCTCATTTTTTTCTAATTGGTTTGTCTATGTATTAATTCTACTCTTGCAATAACAATTTTCGCCTTTTTATTTTACTTCTTTGAAATTATCATGTTTTTATTTTATAATTTATAATCTTGTAGCAAATTTCCTATGAAAAACATTATTTGAATGAAAAGTGATAGTGAAAATTGTCATCGAAGTTTGTGAGGCAATCGTATTCTATAATGAAATAAATAAATAAATGGAGTAAAACCTATATAAATTAATACTTTCTAAATTAATAATATCTCTAAAAATAATATTTTTCTACGGTCCCGACTTGGGCCAGTGAAAAAAATCATCGATTTCGATAAGATAATAAGATAATATATTTTTTGAAGATATCTACATAAATATATGGTCTCATTAATATCATAAATTAACAATTCTTTAAAAGTAAAAATATATTTAAAGATAATTTAGTGAAATATGATTCTATTGTGTTCTGTTATTTAAAAAAAAAAATCTAGTGGAAGCTCATTTCTAATTTTTATTATTGCATCCACGGGCTTCAGTGTTGTCTTTTAGAACTGCATTATAAAATTGTGAAGAGTTCTAAATGCGATAAGTGTTCCCTTACCTGTAATTAGATCCAAAGGTATAATATTATCTTCAAGTGCGTTATTCAACATTGTTTTTTCCGATGATAGCCACAATTTCTTCTAAGCTCTGGATCTCTGAACATGTATCACTTTTACCTGAATAATCCAATAGGTTATTGTAATCCATTTTATTGTGGTAACCGTGATCGTTAACCATGAACTCAAGTTTATGAATGACGTTTTCAAAAGTAGGTTCATTCAAATTTTGTGAGATTGCATCCCCCGAATGCATTTTACAATGTCAAAAATAATTTTCTATTGTCTCTTGCTGAACATTTATAGTCCAAAAAAGCAGTGCATAATTGATAACATCCAAACATAGATCTTTGCTCGATAAGTTTGTCGCACTTCATAGTCTTTTAATTCCTACGATAAAATCTACTCGCTAACATACATCTTAAAACCTCTTATCATCACAACATCACAAAGTTGAAATTAGTAAGATACAACAATTTTGATGTACTCGTTGTACTTTATATATAATATTTCTTTATATGAAATCAATAAATATGATACATAAATTAGTAAGATACAATGATTTTGATATAATAAAAATTAACCTTTATCAAATCTCAAACCATTATCCTTAGCTGAGCCTTATGTATCTTCAACATTCCTATTCAATTTGCCTTGTCTTGGGCACTGCAGTGGACTTATTATCCTATATATAATATCTACTCTCCCATCCATATATTCAATTGGGATTGATTTTCAGGATCGATCCTTTATCAAAGGTGTGCCGACTGACAGTTGTCAAAGTCTTCAGCTTACACGAAGTCTCCTTCCATTTGATCCATCAATGAAAGAAAAGAATGGGCGCAACACTTTATCCTCTTCTACCACTATTTGTTTACTTTCGGCCATTCCGAACTCCTACATAGGGGGAGTCAGATATTGGAGTAATCTCCCTTCAATGGGCAATCTACTCTAGTTAAATTAATAAATATATTTATCAATAAAATAATATCTCTATAAAATAATAAAATCTCATGGTCTCACTTGTATTAATTTATCGAGGTTTCAAAGTAGAGTTAAAAAAGTTCAGTAATAATAATGAAAAACTATATGTGATAATTTAAAGAGATAATTTTAGGTGTTGCAAACATAAAAGGGACAAGACACAAGTACCCCCTAGACTATGACCGAGATATCGGAGTCACACCTTAACTAGTCCTATTACACCACCCCTAACTCTTTTTTTTTTTTTGCAATTTTGTACACCTTTTCCCTTAATGGCACACTCGTTACTCCACAAAGTTGAGGCGCGTGAAAAATATTATGACACAACTTGAGCCAAAAAGGTGTACAAAATTACCAAAAAATAGGTTCAGGAAAATAATAGAACCTTAGTTTAGTTGAGGTGTATCTCTAAGACTTGGGTCATAGTCTAGGGAGGTACTTTTACCTTTTCCCAACATAAAAATATAATTATGTTATACCTATATTTTGTTTGCTTTGGAGCATCAGATTTGTATAAGTTAATGGCAGAAGCAGCAGATTTGTATAAATAGTTGGCACACTTCTCATTCGCATAAAAGCACAAAAATTGTATATGTATATCGGTTAGATAATTATATATATGTAACTACTATTTATATATATATATATATATATATATATATATATATATATATATATATATATATATATCAATAAGTGTGTTTGTATATCTGCATAAAATTTAAATTTGTATACAATTGGATCAAAATAAAACATTTATATATCAAAACTCTTTTTTGCTTTATACAACACAAATTATAAATTGTAATTTGTATAATTTGTATTTTTATAAAGCAAGAAAGAGAGAAAGGCAAAAGAGAACTGGGCAGGAGAAAATCTATATTTGTATGCTTACAAGTGTATAGGACAAAAATATATGTATTTGTATTGGTATAGATACTGTTTCTCTCACTTTATATAAATACAAATACAATTTATATATTTGTGTTTGTATAAAATGAGAGAGGTGAGGGTGAGTGCCGAGCGAGATTCTCTGGGGAGAGAGGCGAATGAAAATATTTGTATATATAATTTTCTGTTGTTTTAAAAAAATATAATTTATACTTTTGTGTTTGTATAATGTTAGAAAAGCGAGAGAGACTGACGAGCGAGATAAGGAGAGTGACGAGCAAGAAATTCGGGGAGAGAGGAGATAGTAAAGTTTTTGCTATGGATTAGAATTAAAAGAAACTGTAGTCATAACATTTAAATTTAATTAATAGTTTGCTATTTTATACAATTTTCCCTTATTTGAGAAAATTTTCGATATTGCAAACATAAAATCCATATTTGTACTCCATCGGTATACTTTATTTAGTTGCACTCCATGGCAAAAATTGTGTTTGCTATGGAGTTGTTTTCCTGTATATCTCGGTTTCCTATTCCCTAATATATACAATTTTATTTTATTTTTAAATAAAAAAGGAAGTAATTTTGGTTGCAATAAAAGGAAAAAATTGTTAGAATCACACAAATTATGTGTCAGTAGAATAACTAAGAACTCCATTGAAGCTCAGTTTAGAAAATCGATCAAGTTGTTGACAATCATTTTTTTTCTGGTGAAACTGGTATTCAGCTTGATTAGAAAAAGCAAATTTGCTTTAAAGTTTTCATCAATTGGAATTTAATTTAGATTCTGAGTTGTACATTTTTGTTCGTAATAGGGTTTAACAGATATGATTTAGAAATATGTGATCATCAAATTTTCTAGATGATATTCTTGATTATTTTGAATTTTGATTCGTATATTCGCTTTGTTTATAGTCATATTATTGTTTGGATTTATATATTTTTTGTCGAATCTATGAATGAAGATGTAATCTTATTATGATTTGTTAAGAGTTTACATGTATAGGTATTTGGGTATGATTCAGTCAGACATGTATAATTCATATATGAAATTGTTGATTATTGTTTCGAATTTGTATATTTATACAGTGTAGGTGCCTCTTTGGTTTGGATATATGTACCTGTATATTTGAATACTATTTTATCAATTGTATATTTGTATAAAGCTCTAATTTGTGTATATAATTTTTTAAGCCCAATTTTTATATAATTGTATATTGTGAATATGTGTATAAATGAAAAATAGAATTCAAAGTAGTTATATACATATGCCAATTAGTGTTGTTGTGAGTTGTATAGGTATATGAAACTGTTGACTATTTTTTCAAATTTGTATATTTATACAGTGAAGGTTTGTCCTAGTTTGGATGTATGATTATGTATATATACATTATACAAACATACTTCAATTTATGTATGTGTATAAGTTTGTGCAGCTATATATGTCTAAATGAAATTATACAAAAAGTATCCTTCTATAAATACAAAAATTTATACAAAAACAATGGACAAAATTGTATCAAATGTATAAATGTTTTTACTGTATATACATAGAAACTGTTTTGACTCTACTAATACAATAACTATTAATATTGTACATTATATAATCAATTTCAAATGTATAATTGTTTACCTATAGTGAAGTAGTTCATTTTATACATTTAGTTTGGATATTAAAAATGGTGACTATACACAACTGTATAGACAAATATATACAAGACATAAATCAACAAACATTACATAAGAATAATTTACAATCGCAACACATACAAAATAAAGATTATACAAATACCTCATCATGCTCCAATGAGCCAACAACAACTTCCTTTATTTTTGAACTTTCACCTGTATAATTAGTTATTTTTTCCCTTTTTTTACTTGACCTAGCATCAGACCATACTTTCTTACCTCCCTCAATAATGGATAGCTTTGATATTACAGCAATTTCGTCCAATCTAATTGAGTTATTTAAATTTGGATCTTTTCTCTTGCATTGTGTTGGATTTTGACATTGAACCTACAGGTTGCAGCCTCTTCAAATTCCTGAGCTAGATCCAATGAAAATGATGATTGTTGTATAATATTTTCGACATGCAAGTGTAACCTCTTGTTAATTTGGTAATGGAGACTAGACCTCCATTGCTTGAATGAAATTTTGTATAGTGGATGATTTGATATCTAAAATAACTTGAAAAATTGAAAATAGATAAATTTAAATGAATCGATTGAGATAAGTTTTGTCTACCTAAAATTTTGAAAAAGCAATTGATAACGTTGTGGTAAAGATTTGAATTTTAAAATTGATTTTGGGAAGAAAATTTATGAGAAATTGAATGAAAGTTGAGATATAAGAGAGACGAAGTAAATGTATAAAGGGGAATAACACCAGGTTCTTTTTACTTATACAAATTCATGGGCCCTTTTATAGCAAATGACCGAGAGATTTGCTCCTCAATGAAAATAACGAAATTGGAGATATTTTATTTAATTTAGATTAATAGTTTGTCATTATATATAATTTTCCCTTCTTTATATAAGAATTATTAAAAATGGGCCTAAGTTGTGGGATTGAGATAGTGACCTAAAAATTTGTTGGTTGATAAAGTATCTGTATATGCAAATTGTATCCAAATTTAAACGAATTTTTGAACTGCGCAAAATATCAAAATGAATATAAACAATGTAAATAATAAAGTGAATATTATAAAATATAATAAACGTAATAATGACATGTAAAAAATATAATTTAACATAAATAATGATTTTATAAAAAATGAACAAATATTTAAACGAAAACGAAAATAAGAAGATTCTCTCATTGGAAACAATGGACATTTCACATGGGATAGAAATCATACAAAGTAAAGATTAGGCAACTCATGTTCATAATAGCAATCATATTAATAATCACAAGAGATAATTAGCCGGTAAAACAAACTTATACTATTTAATGATTCATCATTGCTATAGTTTGATGTAATAACAATTCACGACTAACATTAACCATTAATAACGTGGGCTGGAGTTTGTATAATCCAAACTAACAATTCTTCATTTGATCTGTATTTGTATACGTTGGTTTGTGTTTCTATATGACGACGATTTCCTTTGGTTTTTCAGTTTTATCACCATATACATTCAAATTTTTTGTGTGTAACTTTAAAGTTTATAGAAACCTGTAGTTTTAAGATTTTATGTAACTATAATTTATATAATGTAATTTATATAATATAATTAAAGTTCATATGATTATCTTTATATTAATTCGTTGTTTTGGGTTTGATCATATTTGTATAATTTCAGACTTTATATTATTAAACTATAGAAAAATACATGAATTATACAAAACGTACCCATGTAATATACGAACGAGATGCGAACTATAGAAATTAATACCCTCCCTCGCTTGCTCTCCTCCCTTTCTCAATCTAAGTTGCCTCGCTCCTACCAATCGAAATGTCAATCGTCTCTCTCTCATTCTCATTAGCTAGATATACATATACATATGTGTACCAGTTTCAATCGTCTCTATCTTCCATCTCTCATTCTCTCACTCGCCTCTCTCATCTCTCTCTCAATCTTTCTCTCTGTTCTCCTTCCTATAACATGTCATTATGAATCCTAATTAGCAAACTATAGATATGGAGCGTAATTAAACTTTTTTTGAGTTAATACTGTGAAAGTTCCCCAAATCATAAAAACATCTAATAATGAATTAATAGAAGAAAGATCAGTGATTCACAATTCCTATAATGCTCTGATGCGTATTCTCCTTTTGTCAAAGTTCAAAGCCCAAACCCCTTCCAAGAATAATTTATGGGAATTTATAAGTTGGAAAAATGTCCTAAACAGATTATGTCACGCCCTGAGCTACCCTCGAGACACGGACACGGAACTTAGAACAACAAGTGATCCCAAGATAACCATGTTGGAATGATCATGAGTATACTAAAGATAATAAACTGATGCAGAAACTAAATCATAATTAAATATGAAAAGATAGGGAATACCCATATTCTATAAATGAGATATTTGAAAACAATAAGTTTAATAAAAAAACAAATATTAACTCAATACTAATATGAAACTAACTGTCTTAAATAAGCCTCTAAACTGGACAAGAAATACTGGGACAAGCCCCCAGCTAAATCTAGCAAAATATGAAATTAAATGACTAAAAACTGAAATGACACTCATGAATGTTGTCCTCAGAGAATGAGGACTCACCACAGAATCTGCTGAACTGGAGATCGGAAATTTATCTATGCGTGAACTGGATGCTGAGAACCTTAACCTACATCACGAGAAGATGTAGTGCACGTATGCGTCAGTACTTGAAAGGTACTGAGCATGTAGGATAGAGTAAAGCTGAAATAAAACATAACTAAACAAGAATAAATGTCAGTATAATAATATGACATGATAAATTGAATTCTGAGCTAACTGGATGCAATGACCAATTTATAACATGCTAAAACTGAATACTGAATATACTGATAAATGGTCAATGCAGAGAGTCTGACTTAACTGTGGGAGCTACTAATAATCTATAATAAATCCACATGAGATAAATGTGGAGTACGATGTATATGCCCCATCGAGAGAACCCTATGTACCCTGCCAAAGCAATGAAGGCATGTTGGCGTGATCATTAAAATGATTGCCCACATAGGGGAGTTACAACCTACTTGGCTAGTAGTTCGGGGACTATTGGGTACGCTAAACCCTAGTCCAACTCGGTATTATACTACTTCCAATTAATTATGTAAATTTATTGATTATGTCTGAGTTTTTGTAAATACTGGATAACTCAAAACTGATCATGCAAACTGAGAATGCAACAATTAATCTGGTAATTATGCATTTATAACTGAGGCATGTATATCTGAAATGTCTGAAATATCTGACCTAGCCTTTGTAATTCTAGAACTAAAGAAATACATAGCTAGGGTCTGATATTAATGCAATAAACTGAATAATAACATGATAATCTCATTTGGAACATATAACTAATAAGTTCATGAAGTTCTCTTGAAGTTCTAGAAACCCTAGATCTAATCATGATATAGAAATCAAGAATCTGACTGAAAACTAGGGACCTAATGGGTTAAAAGAACCCACTAGTGAAAACCCTCATAGATGGTGATGAAATTCACGGAAAAATACTTAAGTTTCGGGGCTGGAACAACTGAAACTTCTTGTGTTCTTGAACTAGAGTTCTTGATCCTTTTCTCATCTCTTGCTTCTAATTTTCTAAGTTTTAATTTAGTGTTTTGACTTAGATATGTTTTAGTTATGTTTCTAGGCTTAAACTGATTAAAATCTGATGATTTATGGTCAAAATGACGTATCTTAAGGTTTAAATGAAGTGGGAAAGGTCAAAAAGACCCCTGGGAAAGTTGTTGTAGGAACAAACGACGACCAGGACAGACGGTCCGTCGTTTGACCGATGCCCTGTCATTGGGTCCGTCGATTGGGCCTGTTTAATAGAACTTTACTAAAATGGGCATAACGTTTTACTCAGAGGCCTGATTTTTACAAGGTTGGTGGAAATGGAAAGATAATTCAATTATCTATTTGTGCATAGGTCATGGGACACCTAATTAAGTTTGTGGTAAGAGTTATGACCATTTGAAGTTGACCCAACTGCATTTTCCCTTAACTGTCTGCAAATTTTCCACCTATGGACCGTGTTGGTCATCCGTATCTCTTGTCAGAGAGTGGGTGAAGGGAGTATTGATCGACGGTCACGTACTACGGATCGTAAGTCCATCCGTCGTCCAAGACTTAACAATTTTTTCTAGGCTAAAACTTTTGGGAGTTTCTGATCCCATCCACGGTTGTGCCAGACGGACCGTGGGTCAGGCTACGGTCCATCGATGTAACTGTTGGTTGCACCAACCGATTTGTTTTCTATAAAGCTGGTTTTTGATCTGTTTTTGCTAGGGGGTGTTACAGATTAACAAAGACCATAAAGTATTAGGTAAAATTTGGACTCTTACTAAACTATAATAATAAGTATAACTTACATAAATTTCATTGGGTAAATCCTAAGTTTACCTTTTATTCTTGTTATTATTCTAATTACACAAATCTCACGTTTTAGGAATTTCTGATATATAATTAAGGATCTGGATACATTATTGTTTATACATTATGTATCTTTTTGTTGCACTTATTAACGAAAAAAACTGAAAAATCAAATTAAGATCTCATAGTATCCATTTGTTGCACTAATTGAGGGAGAAAAACATAAAATCAAATTAAAGTCCTATAAATTGTGTTATTTCATTTCAAATTGTTGTCAAAAATTCAATCATATAGTGTAACAAACCAAAATTTTAAAAAAATAATTTTTTTTTCTTTTTCGTCGTTTTTAATAGTTTCATAAACGATTTTATCAAAATTTTGGATATGCAAGGTGAGTTATGAAGAATACAAGGTGAGTTTATGTTTTAATTCAAATTGTCAAAAAATTTGAATATCCTTACAGATTTGATTCAAAATTGTTGAAAAATTAAGTTTGAAATTATTCTCCTAGTTCATTAAAGATTCTTTTAATTTGATTCAAAATTAATTAAAACTTTGAGAAGACATACACCATGAATATCCTTTCAATTTATATTGATAAGTGTGGTATTTCTACTAGATATATTAAATAAGAAAGTATTGCACATTTAATTTTAAGTAATTTTAGATTGATATAATATTGTTTGATAACTATCAAATATATTTAGTATAAATTCGAATTAATGTACCATAACTAGAAAATTAGAGCATGACACATTATTATTTATTCATATTATTTTGTTTGAAAAATACTATATTTTAAAATTTTTAAAATACATTATACATGTTCTTGTCCAAAAATAGCTTCTTCTTTTTTATGTGTTGCATAACACAAAGTTTATGTATCAATTACATTTATATGAAACATGATCAACACTAATCGTAGATTCAAAAACATTAGAGTTATGTATCAATACCTTAAATATGAACATTATACATTGTATAAAACAAAGATTAGTGTAGCAGTAATGTATCAGATCAATGATGGTACTGACAAAGACTAATTTAAGACTAAAAAAATACATTAAAAATCTATATCTTTGATAGTGATGGTGTGCAATGGCAGATCCAACTATTTTCTTCCTCTTTTGGACGTTTTTAAATAGTATATACATTAAAAGAAAATAAATATTTTCAAGAAAAAAATTCAACAATGATATGGTTAACTAAAATTGCAAAGGTTCAATAATATTTTAATGGGTGCACGGGCGGAGGTAATTTTTTTTAAGATGAAAAAAACATAAAAATTGTAATAAAAAAATATCGGAAATTGAAGTGATGGAACTAAATATACCTCTTGAATTATTTGAAATCATTAATGGAAAATAGAAAATATTTTAAATTCAAAAATAGATTATGTGATGTAATTATTGAGATGTTTATAGCATGAAAAAAGGAAGAAAAATCATTGATATGTAATTTTAAATTTAATGTATCGAGAAAAAGGGGATGATAGGAGGAAAAGAAGGGATTTTTGAGATTTTTTAAATAGTTGAGAAAATAAGAAAATATGATAACAAACGATGTGTAGTTGAGTAATTTTTTCCTAATAATAATAATAATGATTGCAAAAATTACTTATCTACACGTCCTTATTAACCGTGTTTTTTTATTATTCTTTACCATTTTAAAAATATTATAATAATTTCTCTTTCTCCTCAGAAACTCCATTCATCCGAATACATAGCTTCTCAACTCACAAATGTCATTTCTCTCTTCCTGCTTTCACTCCTTCAATATATTCTTATTTTCACTTCCTCAATCTCAAAAATTACTGACTTCGTTACAATTTTGAATTTCATTTTTCTCTCTCCACTCAATCGATTTATAATTTCCCAGTAATAATTTTTTTTCTTCACCAACTTATAGTTCTATATTTTTTTCTGGCCTTTTTATTTTTATTTTTCGTCTTCAATGTCCAGATACTTATGGACGATGCTCCTTATTTTAGTGTTGAAATTACCTGGTTAATCAACTAATATTGATTGTGTTTATGATTCTTACAATTATTATTGGATTTAAAATAAAGCGAAACGATTTCCTAATCCATTATCAATGACGAATCATAATTTTGAGAAGTAGAAGTCGATGAAGGATGTACATTCATTTTCTAAAGTGATTGTGACCCCCCCCCCCCCCCCCCCCCCCCCCCCACACACACACTAAACAATGTAGAAAAGTTAGATCTATAAAATCTCTCCTAACGGTACATTTTTTTTTAAAAAAAACAAAATATTATTGTTCATCATTTTGTGATACAAAAAATGGAGAAAAGTAAAACACGTTGCTAAATACCGTTCTACATCCAACGTTCATATTTTTAATGTATCTAGTTGATTTTGATTCATAAATTTATGTATAATGTAACACCTCACTATTTGAAAGAACTTGAAAGAAGTTAAAAATTGGAATAGTCATTTTTGAAAAGAATATAATAATTTGGAAATTGAGAAAATGCTTAAGTACCCCTCAACCTATGCTCGAAATCTCACTGACACACTTATACTATACTAATTAAGGTCCTATTACCCCCCTGAACATATTTTATAAATAATTTTCTACCCATTTTTCAACCTACGTGGCACTATCTTCTGGGCTTCACATAGACCGAAAAGGGGTAAAACAAACCTCGTATGATAGGCATTGTCATTCTTTTATCTAACAGTTTGAAGTTGGTGAGGCTAATCTCTTTGGACTAGACTTGCTACAAGAAACTCCGGACAAGGTCTAGCAAATCAGACCGGGGATGCTCACAGTTCGAATAAGATAAAAGTCTTATGGGGATCAGAAAGAAAAGACTTGGGGGTTGTTTGATACAAAGATTAGTAACATTGTGGTTAGTAATGCAAGTAATGCAGAAATTAGTAGTGCAGAATCAACAATGTATGACTTATTTTATGTTAAGTGTTTGGTTCATTGTTTCCTATCTTATCTTCTGTTTGGATCAAAACTCTACAAAAAGTTTCTTTTACCTTTTATTTGCACTGTGAGCATCCTCAAGTTAGCTCGTTGCTAACATCCTTTTATTTTAGAACTGTTAGAGTAGTGACATTAATCCTTTTTATTAGTGTAATGAGTATTATTCTTTTTCTCTAAAATACCTATAAGAATTGCTTGGAACACTAGCTCCTAAGCACTGTTCATGATCATAAATTGGATTGTGACAATACAAGGAAATAAATTTGTATAAATGAGAATTCCACCAGCTAAAGGGTATATTTGCTCCACTGATAATTCAGACGCAACCAAAAATCTGCAAAATAAATGGAGACAATAAATACAAGAAAAAGTTCACACTAAAAGTTGAAAGGTAGTTATTACAAAATCCTCCACAGACCATAGGACAAAAACAAATGAAATTTATAATGGTTCAATATCTATTTCTCATTGTTCTAAAGCTTTACTTCTATAAGATCATCAAAATCTTGTATTGCACTTTTATCATTATATTGTTCATCATCATGTTCCTCAGCTTCATCAACTAGTTTTGCCTGGCCTTTTCATTCCTTTTTTTCATCAACATATCTTTTTATTTCTTCCCTTACAACATCATGGAATTGTTCACACGGTGAAACGTCCCTTCAAGTTACACTTTTTTACCAAAGATTACACTCAACCTGCTCCTTCCCTATATTTCCAACCCGGATCAACAGTTTTTTAATCGCTGTTAAAGATCAAAGAAACATAATCAAATGAAGAATACAATACTGTGAAAGTACAAGGAATAAAAGTAAGAATGAGATATGTGACCTTAAACTTGGGTTTGCGCTGATACTTCTTCTTGGTTGCGCTATTAGTTGGTTCTAACTGGAACGTAGACCCCTCACCGTCATTCAATATCTTTGTGTGCTCATTTCCTCCACTAGTTCCAGAGATCACTGGAGAAGATTCATCATCATAAAGTGGAAGATTCTCCACGATATGTCTGCAGTAAGAAAGGCAGATTGAAATAAATATTTAACACATGTATTGGCTAACTTTATCAACCAAGGCTTGGACAGATGAAAAGAGATCACCTATTTTTGTTGTCTCCACTAGGATATGAACTCGAGACATCAGAGCAATTCCTCACTTCATTAACCATTACATGTTTCTTAGAAGGAGTAAAACGAAAGGGTAGCTACTATATATGAAACATAATATCACTATAGTTAATTATAGAGCAGTGAGGAGCAAGCCAATTCCATATGATAGCATTTAAGCTTTCCCATTCCTATGATCCTGGACGTGGTGCTGCCAAATGAACCTGACTACTGGTTTGACCAATCAATCGTCGGCAAGTCAAGTAAGGGAACTTCAGTTCATTTTTTCCCGAATTATTATTTTCGGCCTATCTATTAATTGACAGACAAAAGAAGTGGGAGTAAGAATAAGGGAGGAGCAACTCTTCTCATACTTTGGCTTATGAGAAGATCTATTACTAAGCCGTTGCCTGTCACATTTATATATCTCACTGAGGTTGTCATGGAATCACTAATCAAGTTAACCGAACAATGATTACCTGTTATCCCCTTCTTCCAAGACATTGCTGCATTCCTGAGACAACTGCCAAGATAAAAAAAGGGAAAAAAAGAATAAGAAATGGGATTGACAAACTCATATCGAATTTAGAAGCATCTATCATAAAACATTAATCTGTTTATTATCTAATTATGGAAAAAAGGAACAAGTGAAATGTCTCTATAAAGGGCATTCTAGATATAACAATTCACAAGAAAGTTAAGTTACCCTAGATCCTTGAGATTTGGCACCCAAAAAAAGAGAACAGTTTGCAGCTCCACATAGACAATGAACAGGTGCACCACCATACCACTCAAAGTTATAGTTATATGAAAGCTCCATTCCAACCGATATATCTCTCTTTGCAAATATTCCTACCCTTGTTTCCCCTAACACTATCCATTTCCTTGTTTCACAATTTGGTTGGCTGGAAAATTCAGGAACACATTGTGTCGTCAGTACTATCAATCAAGATCAGTTAACGGACTTAATTCACTTTTCACCATTTCAATAACTGAAATTTCATAACTCACCATGAATGATTAATGAATCTTGCTAGACTTCCCTTCTTGGTAGCATCAATGAAATAATTCGCGTTCAGTGACATGATGTATGCGTCCTTGATTTCTGCACAAATCATATGAAATTATATAGTAGTGATCGATCTGTAGATGCATTGATAACTATCTCTATTGTCAATAACTTACTATGAGCTTCATACTCCAGACACCTTTTCTTTGCTGCTTCAGATGATAGCACTTCTCCACAGTATTCCATGATGAACTGTCCAGCCTAACAATGTAAAGAGAGAGGAAGAATTGGTTGATAATCCATAGAAAATAGTAATTAGGAATATTTAAGAGAAAATAGTTACTTCTCAAAGGCTTCTGATAAATTCAAGAGAAAATAGTAATTACGAATAAGTAATAACTTGGCTGCTTCAGCAGAATTACCTTTATATTCTCATCAGCTGAAAGACCCCAACCACGCCCTTCAGTCCTGAACAACTTCGTTTTTGCATATTCACATTTCTGGAATCTCTGTGGCAGCAAGCAAAACACTTCAAAACATGGAGTTGGAACTTGATATCAAGATGTTGGTCAAAGGAAAGAACAACTAGTGCGCCCTTTTGACTTCTATAGAAGTACTTTTTTTGGGTTTTAAAAGGTGTAAACGGAAAATGAAGAGTTGCGAATTTTATGAAGAGTTGCGACTTTGATGAAAAGTTGCGACTTTTATGAAGAATTGTGACTTTTATGAAAAGTTGTGATTTTTATGAAAAGTTGTGACTTTTATGAATGATGGTGACATTCCCGAAAGATTGTGACCTTTTCTAGTAAAGCACAATAAGAACATTTTCACACTATCCTTTGTATTCTATAAATTTAAGGATTTCCTCTCATTTTATGAACATAATTTTCTTGAATTCTTCTACTACTACTAAATCTAGTATTTTAAGTGTACTTTACTGCCGTTGAGTAGTTCAGTAGCATCATGGTTTTACAATCCATACACTGGTGAATAAGATCGTTCTATCCTGGGAGGATATATTCCATAAACCTCGTGTGCTTGAGGAGAATAATTTCCTTAAAGGGGACACTCTGCATTCAGTGGACTCAATTTTCTTTTTTAAGAAAAAATATTTTCTATATTGTTTCTTAATTTTTTGGTTCTATTTTCTCTACTAGTTTAATTTTCTAGTTTTGAAAATACTCTTTAAAATTTGTTGTTTCTTATCAAGTTCTTCAAAGTTTTTTTTTCTAAGTATCTTAGGAATACAAGATGAACAACTCTAAGTATCCTAGGAATACAAGATGCAACGAACAACAATCTTAAGGAAATATTATATTGTTGGCAGTTCTTGTATTCTGTTGATTGAGGAAAACATATCATAGAAGTAGACGATTAATGTATTACTTCTCGAGAATTTTGTGCTTTGTTTAGGAAGGTCAATGTGAAAATGTACTAGAATAATTTTTGGTATTTCAATTAAAGATTACAGTAGGTAACCTTCTTATTATTTATCTAAGGAGAAAAATAGTTTCTAAAAGTTATCAGTTTTGATATTTATCATGAATGTCTTTGGAAAAATATCCGCAAACCATATTTGAATTAAATTTTATTGATAAAAAGTGTTGTCTTTAAAATTTGCAGAATGAGAGATGCACATTTTTGTTTGATAAATAGGATGTCAAAATTTTATAATTGGAAAGCTATTTGAAAAGAAAATTATATTCATGTGATAATCTATAAATATATTCAATTCTGTTTGAAGACTAAAAAATACTTTTGTAATTTTGTACTCCATATGAAATTTGATAGTGTATGATTTTTGTAGACTAAAAACTTTTGTAGTTTTCTACTATTGATAAATTAGACTATGCAATTGATATGAAGAATATCAAAACTTCACATAATAAGTTAATGTTGTACTTTTAATTTTCTATAAACTTCACCGTTAGAGAGAAACAAATTGAACAAACATGACATTGAGTAGAATCTCCCATTAGTCATTGACACAGTCTCTTCCATGAAGTGGATGAAAAGATAAATTTAAGTGAAGAAAGATTTTTAATAGGGAAAGAACTAAATGACTTACAATGAAATAAATGAAGGGGAACCTTGGACAAACGGTAAAATTGTCTCCGTGTAGGTAGATTCTAGCCATGGAAGCAGTCACTAATGCTAGCACCTACATCACACCTCTTGGGTGCGTCCCTTCTACAAAACCAGCTAACCTGGGATGCTTTGTACATCGGGGTACCCTTTATGTTATAAAGGAATAACAAGGAGAAATTATGCCAAATATCAACTGCTCGGAACGAACCATGTTCAAGCAAACAGATATACCCAGCTCCACAGCTGATCTACTAGATTTTCACCTTGAGATCTAATGGTTCTCAATGCACTTCGTCACCACTAGACCACACCCTCAATGTAATATTAAAGGATATTGCATATAACAATTTGAAAAATTAGCCCTATACGTATACGAAAAATCTAGTTTCATTATAATTATCACAACCAAGGTAAAGGTCGTATGCTGCAATATTACCACACAAATACCTGACTTTTTTAGAATTTTTCGCGAACATAGAGACTTGACTTGACATATTAATTAGCTTGAAATAACTACAAAAATCAGTTAATATGAAATATTGACTTGAAATATCAAATAATAAGATATTATACATTGTCCACGGTAGATGTGCAAGATGATGTAGTGCTCATGTTAGACTTTGTTAGAACAGTTTTGCAGTATGGAATCGGCCCAAGTGAGAAATACCGATCCCATGAAAGGAGAAAGAAGAAAAGCAAACAATGGACGCATAAAGAAATAGTTGCAGGAAGCAGTTTGTCATAGGCCTCCAATCTGATGATTCATCCCAAGAGGGTGGGGAAAAAACAAACCTGCTAAGAAAAAGGTTGACTGATCTAATGAATGAACAATTGGTACGCCTTTCGACTTCTATAGAAGTGATTTCTAGTTCAAAGTAAGTATTCTATAAAATCTTGTACAAATTTTTTAAGTTGATAAAGTATAAATATAATTCATCAAGAGTTAATAAAATCATATTAACAACAACAATCTATAAATTAGTGAGACTTAGCCTTTTTAGAACGTAAAACTTGTATCAAAATAACACTAGGAAAGGTAATGGTGTGACATGAAATTTGTTAACTTACAATAAAGGTTCGAAACGTAAAACTGTTTTTCTCCTTTTCTCAACATAAAACTATAACACAAATTTGATGCACTACCAACAATAAATCTGTCATAGGTTCAGAAAATAAATAACCAAATCATCTAATATACCTGATTCCAGCAATTTTCACCACACTAATAGTATCCTTGTGTGCACTCACTATTGGTTTGTACACTTAAGCATCTTTCACCACAAACAGTTTCAGGATCATTGACACTATATTTTCATTCACAAACAGTGACATCCTCTATTTTAAGTTTCTTATGTATGTATGACATTAGAATATTCAAATTAAAATGGACTAACTAAAGCCAAGAATAGTAATAATCGAAAACTATTAAACTCCAAATCAATGCACACATCTTTTAGGATAAACGTTCTCTCTCTCCCTTATTTTTGGTGATTATTTTTAGATTTAAGTTAAGAAATCACAAGCGTCAATCATGGAAGCCAAAAAGCTATAAACCACATAATGAAGAAGTAGCTAGGTCAGAAAATTTTCCTATAGAACAAAGAAATAGATGAACGTAAGAATTATAAAAAATATTAGTTTCAACCCACTAAAAACTTTGACCAATAATCATAATATAGATTTCAAATTTCTTATTTAAATCATTTTATTGCCAGTGAAATTATATCGCATGACATCCTAGGAAAATCATGGAATAAGGTACACTAGTTAAAGTTTAATCTCTTCAAATAAACAAACTAGCATTTTAGATTGTGAGTATAATAAGTATACTATCCAAGTGATTCAGAAGTCTAAGAAGAAAGTGTATGAAAATAAGCTTATGTTTAAGGATTATCAAAAGAAAGAATGCAATTAATTGGTGGTAATAACAATTATACATGAAGACACAAGTGTGGTTCTTTCCCCTTCTTCCTTACTTTGGAAAGTCTTTGTGAAATAGCTCCGATGAGAAGAAAAAAGAAGGCGTTAAGAGACCCTCCTGAGCAAACCCAAGACATTCTAAGATACTTTTTCAAACCTACTCCCGTTTTGACTTTTAATGAAGAACTAAACGGCTCGAATGTATGGTCCCTCTGTCACCCCCAAAATTGTAGTTCTTCGTATGTGATGATGCATTGTTAGGTGCTCAATTTTACTTTCCCATTGAGGCCAAACCTAACTATGTGCTCGAGATATAGTTGTTGTACACTAGTAAGGGATGTATAAATTCTCAAGAAGAGAGGAGTCGTGTTGGTCCCCAACGGATTCCACGAGTGAATCAAAAGTTGGATCTACACTAGATATTACCCGAATCACCGCATCTATCTTCTTGAGGAGAAGTATGGTTTCAGACCCCATTTACAACAGGAGGAGTATGCCACACTAATGTGTCTTGGATGATCCATATCATAGGGTCAGGCGTCAATGATCACATTGAACTATCCATGTGGCTGAGATCCTCATAAACCAGGCACAACGACATAATTATCAGAGGAACACTCTACCACAGAGCTAATAGCCCGTCATGCAAGTCTCCCGTTGGGGGGCCACAATGCCAAAAGAGAGAGAAACCCCATCCATCTCTTTCATTTTTTTGCCCTTATATCACCACATGGGGGTAACATAGGGACGTAAATAAGGGGGTCCCATAAACTTGTTCTAACCAAGGATAATAAGCTAACGAGATTAGTTTTACTTCACTATTGAGAAAGAAAAGAAGACTTCCATATCCAAGTTTAACTCAGACGTAGCTCTCTTCTTTTATTTTGGGAGGGGAGGGGGTAGGGGATGTGAAACAGTGTTAAACAAATATACCCAAAAAACATTAGCTCTCCCTGAGAATGATCTAGTAGCACATTCCTATACGACTACTTTGTTACGAATTCACTCCAATAACTAGCCCATCTTTCGACACTTCTCTTCTTGCGATTGAGATAACAACTTCATGCATTGACCACTCCCATGGTGTGATGGGCGATGTGTACAAGGTTTAGAAACGAATTCATCATCGTAGGGTTGACCGATGATTACGAGAAATTACGTATTCATGCAGAGGAGTTGAAGCCTACAATCCTAATTGAGGAAGGGTTTTAGGGGTTATCTCACCCTCGCGGGTTGCGACCCTTTGTCCGAACTATTGCAGCACGTGTGTCACCTAAGGCATAAGGGGCATCATCACTTGAAGTTATCCTCGCCTTCTCTGGCTTATCAGCGACAATCTTTTCAGGGTTCCAAACTTAACGATCGAAACTAAACATGAGGATGGAACTCATTGTGGGACTTAACCCAACACTTTACAGCATGAGCTGACGACAGTCATGCACCACCTAGGTCCACATTCTGGAAGGAACCCCTCTTGTTCAAGAGGATTTGCAGCATTTCAAGCCTTGACAAGATTCTTCACTTTGAATCAAATTTAACCACATGCTCCACCTCTTGTGTGGGGCCCCATCAATTTCTTTGAGTTTCATTCTTGTGAACGTACTTTCCAGGTGGAAAACGTAACGCGTTAGATATAGCACTGCATGGGTTGATACGCACAAAACCTAGTATCCATCGTGTACGACTAGGATTATTGGGTTTATCTAATACCATTCCCTCCTCTAACTTTCGTCTCTCAATGTCGGCCCAACATAATGCTTTCGCCGTTGGTCTTCTTTACAATATCTACCCACTTATTCGCTCCACCGAAAAGTCCTCTGCCCCTAGTATACTCAAACTTGATAACTTCCAGTCTCTGTCTAGGTTTAAGCCTTGGGATTTGACAGCCTACTTAAAAAGCGACATGCAGATGCTTTACGCCCATTAATTCTGGAAAATGCTTGCATATTCTATATTACCGCGTCTGATGGTACAGGTTTAGTCGATGCTTATTCCCTAGATACCTTTATTGCTTCTTCTCCGAGAAAAGAAGTTCATAACCTGTGGGACTTCTACCTCCACGTGGTTGCAGAAAATTCCCCACTGCTTCTTCCCGTAGGAGTCTTGGTCGTGTCTCAGTCCTAGCGGGGCTGATCATCCTTTCGGACCAGCTACTAATCATCGAATTAGCAAGCTATTTCCTCACTAACTAGCTAATCAAACGCGATCCATTCCTCGCACAGATTCCTCCTTTTTATCCTCAGACTACAGGGTATTAGTAGACTTTTCCAGTCATTGGGCCAAGGAAAAATACAAGTACAAAGAGACACTTCGTACTTGGGATTTTCCTTGGACCAACAAGGAAACATGCGGATGAAACACAAGAGACAGTCCATACTTGTGCTTTTTCTTGTCCCTACATGAGACACTTCATACATGTGTTTTTCCTTGGCCTAACATGGAAACCTGCGGGTGAAACACAAGAGAGACTTTGTACTTGTGCTTTTCCTACCACTCATCTCAAGGTTATCTCTCATCATTCTATTTACGGAAACCATTTCTACTTTCCCTACCTAACTATATATGCTACTATTTGTAGGAGAAGTGGGCCCACAAACTTTACACTACATCTGTTTGTTATGGGTCAACTGTTTCTTGAGGCACTTAAGTAATTTCTGGGAATTTTTCATCTTAATTGAGTGAATGGATGAAGAGATGGCTCTTTATTTTTGTTTGGAGATTATATATCCCTAAATCCCATTTAATTTGTTCTAATGTGAAAGATGTTTTACATGGAAACTCATCATGAGGTTAATTTATTTGTTTGTCACAGTTTGAAAAATAACTACATCAGAGGCAAAAAACTGCAATTTAACATTTTGAAACATAAACAATTTTATAAAACTTTCATGTCCGGAGTCGAGTATCGTGGAATGACTATTAAGGATTTATGCAGGTTGAACCCAATATATTAAATATTAGTGCAATTGATTGATTTACTATTTCCCTGTATGATATATAGTTCAAATTATGATATATTATGTTAGACTAGTTATTAGGCTAATATTACGAAGTCACAAGCTTTCCTAACCCCACATTCTAGCCTTTTAAGCATACCATAAAAAAGAAAAACAATGAATAACAAGAAACCAAAGATCGAGAAGAAACGCTCCAGAAAGAAAGAGAAAAATCAAAATCACATGTGCTGTACGATGGCGTTTCAAAAGCCAATTTTTGTGCGATTTTACTTTTTGATTTTGGATTTTGAAAATACACACATTTTTGCATTTTATCTGTCAAGATACATATTGAAGAGTTAGATATGGACTTATCTTAATTTTTATAGTTAACATTTTTCTTAGTTGAGAGATTATTTTTCTATTTTACTGTTTGAAGTCTCGGTGACATTTCTCTAGGATAAAATGGAAAAAGTTTAAACAGATTATATCTAACCCTTATAGTTTGGGTATGATGTAATTGTGCATTCCAAATATTCTCTAGTTCACACCCTTACCATTATTTGAGGCATTGACTTTGACTTAGAATTTTTTAAGACCTTGAGGAATTATGGTCTTCTGTTGTGTATTTATGGTTAGTTTGTATTTATTTACAATGTATACACATCTTGGAAAGTGAATTCATCACTTTTTATAGGTGATATTGAGTCAACACAAGTCTAGATTACTGTACTTTGTTCTTGCCAGAGTAACGAAATAGTTGGATGTTCGGTTAGATTGATATTTTGTGAAAAAATGCAACTCTGATCTCTATATTTGTTTAGAAGGTTTCCTATTTCATTGGGGTATGATTAAAAGCTGCATCAGAATTAGTGGTTTATCTATAATATATGCTAAGGAACATGAATTTGTGTTTGATTGTGTAGAGAATAGCATAAGAAAGTATAATTAGGAAACTTTCTGTAGCCAAAGATCGTTAACTAAGATCGAAAGATTAAACTAAATAAGGGGAAGCTAGAAAGGAGAACTTGTTTATGGAAGAATACTATTTTATTAGGTTGTTCTTGCCCTCTTGGTTTGCCTTGGTTAAATACAAATGACCATGGCCACCCCTATTAATACTAAAGTAGGGATGCTTCTAGAAGTTATTCTAGAATGATCTATAAGAAAAATCAAGATGGCCTTATCTTATAACTATCTAACAAGAATCTAGATTTTCTATAATTCACAATAAATATCTACTTCTCTAGAGCGTCTGCACAATTCCTAGATACATCAAGTACTTAAGTTACTACTCTACATAACTCTAGAAAGTTCTACTAAATATATATGATTATTTATACCTTCAAAAAATCATATTTATTTTTCACACTCCCCACTAAAGTGATTTTTTGGAATCTACCCGACATTGTCGTGGAGGATCTCAAAAGAAGCTTTGACCAACGTCATGGTGAAAATCTCGACAGTTTCTTCCAGACTCATCGTGTTGATTCAAATGATAAAGATGTTCCCTTATCGAATGATCCATGTAAATTATCTCCTTGTTGATTTCATGAACTCCCCCTTTCTCTTAGCTTCTCGACAACTATATTATCCAGAAAAACACTATCAGTTTTCACTAAAGTCTCAACATCAACATTGGATACACTGCCATATTCTTTTATCATCTCCTTGGTAAATTTTTTGATATAATCAAAGCTTTCAAAAATCATATCGTTTGTCATTAAGACTTTAATAGCATCTTCTTCCTCTATTGTTCTCTACTTTCTCCATCTGCTTTAAAAATTTGCTCGAAGCCATTAATTGTCCTTGATATTGCAGATGATTGAGCAAATATTTATGCTTCAAATACATCTCCATCAATGCTTCTCTGTATATGTCGCCACTAGCACATGAAATTTCAAATATCGCCTTTTCAGGATCTTTTTTTTCTATTCTTTCAATAGAGGATACCATATCACCACTTGGAATATCCTAATAAGATTCTTGCTTAATGTCAACAATATAAGTTTCTTGCTTCTCCAAGTGATCGGATGTATAATATTCTAAATCCTTGATCCAATCTCTTTCAAGATTGCTAGAAATCATGGTATCTATTGCTCGAGCCTGAACTACTAAATCTTTTCCACAATCTTCTCCTTCTTCGCAACCTTTTTGATCCATATTGTTCTACTTAGCTCTGCAATATTTCTTTATGTGCCCTACTTTGCCACAACGATAACATCTGATTTAGATACCTCACGAAATGAACAGATAGAAGATCGGGATAGCCGGGGTGACCTATTTCAAGATCATATGAGCCACCTCTTTATTTTCTTGGGAGGGATAACTCAGATAGGTTAGATACGAGGGAAAGAGCCCATAAAAGAGATATCGGATGCCCTTTCCGATGCCTCCAATAATGGTTAGAGGACTCTTTCTTCTTTCCAGGCGATCTTGAATCACTTGAGGATCTAAAGTGTGACATATCTCCTGTTTTCCTTTAAAATTCCTCTTGTGTGCTACAAGAGCATTTTCTTCTGCTTTGACAAATACACTAGGCAACTACTTAGCTAGTAATTCCTGTGTCGACAAAAAAATTTCAAATTCTTCCAAGGATGGCTGTTGAGACCATCCTTTAATCAACATCACAAATGGAATATATCAAGTTTTTAACCCACGAATGACTATTATTATCATTGTGCTTCAGAAATAGCCTCTTTCGGATTAAACAGAGACATTTTAGAACATAAGTTCTTAATCTTCAAAAAAATAATCGGAGATAGAAAGATTACCTTGAATGGTGTTATCCAATTCAATCTCCAACATCTGCAGCCAAGCTTCATTCTTCTCGTTGAAAAAATGATACAGGGTCCTCCGTATTTCATGAGATGATTTACACTTTATAATGTGATCAAATAAACCAGGTGAGATTTTCCTCTTCAGAATGAACTATGCCTTTGCATTAAACTGCTTCCTCTTTTTGTAATTGCTACTACTATATTCCGGTCTTTAATCAGGAGGACTCGTTTCATTCCCATTAACACCATCCAACAAATCGTCTCCAATAATGTATGATTCCATACATATCTTCCATACCTTGTAATTGGATTGGTTTAACAAATCCACCCCAAGTCCATTAACACGACTACTAAAATTCATATAGATGAACCAGTTGAATCTACCTCTAACCCGATCTTGAAATAACACCCAAAAACCAACGTAAGGTTATGGCTATGAAACTATGTAGAGAATAGCAGAAGAAAAGTGTAGTTATGAAACCTTCTTCTATCCAAAAAATGGAAGATTCAACTAAAGAAGGGCCGGGATCTAGAAAGGAGAACTTGTTTATGGAAGAATACCCTTTTATTAGGTTGTTCTTCGTTTTCTTTGGTTATGACTATGGCCAACCCTATTTAGACTAAAATAGGGATGCTTCTAGAAGTTTATAATTGAACTTGATTTGTTCCAAGCAGTTGTAGTATGTAACATTATCACACCATCTAAATCTCATTTTTGATTCAAACTGCTTTGTAATGTTTTACTTGAGTAGATGGTCTATCAGAAACAATCTTTCTACCTTGTAGTGGTAAAATTTATAAGACTAGAGCTGACATATCTTTTCAGTAAGTGTTGTAAGTTAGTTTATGACTCCTTCTTTAGTCATTGGGATGCAGTTGTTTGTATTTTGCATTATATAAAGTCAGCTCGCGTAAAGGACCACTCTTTGACGATGAAGGTTACAAGCATATCATTGGATATACAGATGTTAAATGGGAAAGAACACCATAAAATGGACATATTACATCTGAATATTGTGTTTTGGTATAAGGTAATTTTGTCTCATGGAAGAGTAAGAAACAAAGTGTGGCTGCTCGACCTAGTGCAGAAGCAGAATAATAAGCAATGGTTGTAGCAACTTGTGAGTTAGTTTGGATCAAACAGTTGCTAAGAGAACTAAAAATTGAAGAAAATGATCGGATGGAACTTGTGTGTGATAATATAGAACACCATCAATATTTCATGAGAGGACTGAGCACATTGAGATTGATTTTCACTTTGTCAAAGAATGATAATCTCAAGACACATTGTTACAAAATTTGTGAAGTCAGGTAATCAACTTTCAAATTTCTTCACCAAGTCCCTCACAGTTAGAGATGGAGACTATGATATGTTCATGAAATGTTTTGAAGAGGATCTCACATCCTCTAAATCGAACGATGAGGATATTAGGTATCATGAAAAAGATATTCATCGATTGAATAACCCCTATGGATTCTCTGGACACAACAACCAAGCATAGCCTACCTCCTAGGAACCCCTCCAATCAGGGAGGAACTTCTAACATTACCATCAAAGTTTCCACAACCAATATTAAAAATTAAATAACCCTTACAATAATGTTTCCAATGTTTAGCTTCGTACCATGGAATATTAGGGGAACGGGGTCCAACTATTCGTTCGAAAGATTACTCCTCCTAAAATAACAATTTCATTTTCCTTTCCCTTTCCAACAAGAACATTTGGTTGCTTGTGATAAAGTGGATAAATTTAGAAGGAAGTTTGGTTTTCATAAGGCCTACAATAATATTTCTAACAAAATTTGGATCCTTTAGTTGAATGACATTGAAGATGAGGTCATTTATTATTGGGAGCAACATGTTTTTCTCAAAGTTATTCATAATATTGACCATAATTTTTCCTTTCAGTTATCTATGACAAATGCACAGAGCTGAGGCATTTTGGTATCTAGATTTCGATAGTGCTCCTAGACAAGATGGACGAAGTGGGTATTTTTATCAAATTACTTGGACCTAAGTCAAAAATCCTCCACCTTTTGAGCTAGGCCTTGGAAGTATGAATCAAAGTATCTTTCTCAAAGGCAACACCATTACTAGAACTATTCTTCTTTCCCAAGAAATTATTAGGTATATTGGCACACTAGACTTAGCTCTACCTTGTTCTTAGGTATTTTGGTATCTGTAAGCATTGATTTTACCTCATCCATAATTATATCTCCAACACTTGTTTTTTTATAGTGGTAAATGGAGGTCTTCATCATCTTTCCCCCTTTCTCTTCATTCTGAGCGTTAAATTGTTGTCTCACATGCTTAAAAATCTGCATAATCACACTGCTTCCAAGAGTTTTTATATGTGCAATAGTAGTCCTAAAATTATTCATTTAACTTCTACTGATAACACCATTATTTTTTGAGATGGTAGCAAGAGATCTATCAAACTAATCACTGACATTGTGGATACGTATGAACAAATATCTGGTCAACAAATCAACAAGAACAAGAGTAGCTTCGTCCTGAAATCCAAATCCAACAAAGTTATGTTGGTCTGCATTTGATTCTTGAGGAAAGCATCACTGGATTGCATGGGATAATTTGAGTAACCCATTTGAAAAAGGTGGTGCTAATTTTAAGAAAATTTTAGGTGTTTGTATGGACATCAAGGAAAAAGTATGGTACAAACTAAGAACCATTCTTCTCTTTGGGGAGATTACATGAAGGCTAAGTACCTAGATAATCAACATTGGAAAGTCATATGTGAAGTTAATTCAATGGCGGAGCAACGTATTTACTACCCCAACAATGAAGGGCATATCTCTATAAAGCTGGACATTGTTCTTACTAGTAATGGTGAATGGAATAGAAATTCTCTGCAAGTAGAGCTCCCGAATGATCTAAAGAACAATATCATCAACTTGTGGATTATTCTAAAATACCTCACAAATGACAAAAGCTATTTGGTAAAACACCAATTCGGGCCACTTCACCCCCACTCTAGTTGGGATATTATTAGAAAGCAAAGAAACCACAACAATGCCACCAACAAGATTTGGAATAATAGCATTACTTTTGATATGATTTCCTTACATGGAGAGATATTTATATCATGATTCCTATTGATGAGAAAGTTGCTGAGTAGGGGATCAAAATTATCCCCGTATGTCATTGTTGTGCTGCAAATAATGAGAACAATAACTTGGAAACAGTGAATCACCTATTCTGTTAGGGTGAACATGCTAGAAAAGTTTACTGGTGTGATATCCCAAGTCTACTGGGAGTGAGTTTCACCCATAGGCCTCCTAAAATCCGCATCCTCAATTGTGGAATACTGTTACAAAGAACCCTATTGCTAATTTTTCTATTCATGCTCCCCCCAATAATTTGTTGGGAGAGATGGAGAGAGATGCTCTAACGAATTCGATGCGATTAAGTCTTCTGTATACAGATCTAAAGCTAACATTCTTTTTAACATTATAGAGTTTTGGAGAGATATGAACTACATTTTGGATGCCAAAACTCATAACCACCGAACTACTACCGACGTTAAGTGGATAAAACCTTCTAATATGTCTATAAAACTTAACAGTGATGGTTGTTGCATTCAAGGTCATTGTGGTGGAGGTCGCCTGATCAGAAACTCATTAGTAAACCTCATGTTTGCTTACTGCATCAATTGGGACATGGTACGAGAAACATCACCGAAATCGCAGCTCTTCTTATGGCCTTAACTGGTGTGGTAATAGAGGCTTCTCTAATTTTTGGGTTGAAACAGACCCCATGCTGTTAACTAAATGGATTAAAAGAGAATGGAACTCACTGTGGAAGATCAATAGTATGGTTCAAGATGCAAGGAAATCAATTGACATGGTTACAATATTAGTCATTGCTTTAGGGAGGCTAATAAACCTGCTGAAAAAATCGCCAACTTGAGTTATGACATTTTTAGGAGTTCTCTTCAACTCTTTTTTGACCCTTTGTAAGAAAGTTAGAGGTCTCTCTAATATTGATAGATGGGATTTCTCAACCTTTAACACTAAATCAATGTAAACTGCCAATAGTATTTACGAGATACCCTAAATTGTGTACACATGTTAAGGTATCTTTTGATTTAAATTTGATATCCCCCTTTCTAATGATACTTACTAGAACAGTCCTACACTGTTATTACCCCATAAAAGCATGACATGAATTTTTGAGCTCATCATAAAAGTTCTAAAAGACCAGTACTTTCACTCTTTCTCAACACATAATTGTACTACGAATTTGGTGCACTGTCCATAAAATTTGTTGTAAATTTAGAAATCGATAATATTACTATCAAAATATAATAATAAATATAAACAACATAGTAATGTTCGACAAGTTCGAGAACTATCTATTTTACCTGATTTCGGCAATTTTCGCCACATGGACAATATCCCGGTGTACATTCAATGTTTGTTAATAAATTCAAACATCTTCCTACACATGCACTATTAGGATCACTTGCATCATGCTTGCTTTCACATATATCAATATCCTCTTCTGTTCGTTTCTTATGTCTGTAAGACATAAGAAAATTGCAATTAAAAATACTACCTAAACCCAAGATCAAAGATAATTGAAAACCGTTCAACTCCAACTCAAAGTCAACTAATCAAGGTACTCATCATTTAGGACAAAAATTTTCTTTGTTTTTTTCAATGATTTTTAGGATATTTTGGAATTCCAAAATCTATAAGCTACATAATAAGTAGGACAAAAAAAACTGTCTAAGGAATGAAACAAGAACTTATTTATCTTTCACAAAAATAAACTAATTTTTTGGGTCTCATATTATACAACAAAGATGAGGAACCAAAAAATTATTTTCAACTCACAAAAATTTCTTTCTTTTAAGCTTGACCAATTAATTATAATCTGCAGTTCATATTTTTTCTTTACTCATTTTCTTGTTATTGAATTCATACTCCCACCACATCCTTGGCATAATATGAACAAATATACAATATTTATCGAAGTCTAATTCTTTTTTTTTTATAATTGGTTTTTTAAAGATTTATCTAAGAAGTGAAAAAAATGGCAATAACCAATTGTTTTTAAAAAAGATGGTAATGTTAACATAATATTGCAATAACAAATCTCTTTTGCATAGTTACAGTATCTAGATCTTAGATACTCAAACTAACCGTTTCGATCATAATCAATACGTCATCCAAGTGACACTCACAATTGTAGACAGCGTAACAATAATTAAGAAGTACAAGCTACAAGTGTATGAAAATGAATTTCAATGTTTAAGGATCATCATAAGATAGAATGAAATTAAATGGTAAGAAAATCATCATTAAAAGAAACAAAGAAAGACTTTGAACTCACTTTCGGCATAAAAATTCATTTTGAGTTATATGCATAAATGGTGTTACTCCTTCAGGAAGTTGGACCTTCAAAAAAAGTTAAGAATTTATCATTACTTGATGTAAATGGAATGTCATATTGTAATGCGAAATTATGTATATAAGCAAAGGGTCTACATTTATTATAGAATCATTAACACTATTATACATCATTACTTAATGCTAATAGAATGACATATATTGTAATGCAAAATCACGTATATAAGAAAAGGATCTACATTTATTATACGATCATAAACATTATTATACAACATTATTTTAGTAAATATACAATCAAATATCAGATATGATTACATACACCATGTCATCGATGTGTGCGTCCATGTTTTGATGGAAGGGTAGGTAAAATAACTATATAAGAAAAGGAATAAATGAATGGAGAAACCGTAAAATCGTCATTCCAAACCACCAGGATATTAAATAAGCCCACTTTTTTTATACATAAATTTTATTAATAAATACAATATTACTAAGATGCTGCTAGAATAGTAGAACATGTATGACTATGAGTTTAGCTCTTTGCAGCTGCAAGTAGTCAATATAGTCCAAAAGAGTGTCAAAAATGATTTAAATTTTTCATCTACATTTTTCAATAAGCCCACGTTTGTTGAGAGGTAAAACCAGATTTTGGTGAGAAATATTAGGTATTGAGCAACTACAACTTTGAGCTTGTTAGTTATGAAGGGCAATACTAAGAGTGGTCTAGTCTAGACATCTGTTGACTCTAATTCACTTTTTTAAATAATTCTATACTATTTATAACACCAGAGTGTACTAAAAAATGATAAAACTGATCATATTTGTACTTAACAGAAGACATTAATATCTTCACTTACTAGTCTTTTTGTACTAGTACAACTATCAACCAATATTCTCTTATAAAAAAGGAATTCGTTTTTCATTAGTTCTCAAGGTATATTTTTGTATCAGTTCTCTTGATATTGTCTTCTCATGATTTCAAAACTCTACATAATGGCACAAAATCATATCCATACTGTTACTTGTAATCATCACTTCAAGAGGCACATAAATGATCAAACATATTTGAAATGAAGAATACATCATAGAAATACGATAAACTTTAGATTTAAACACTTCAATATTTTCAAGTTTCACCGAATGAAATTGTTGTTAGGATGTGCAAGACCATACTAGGAAAATAATTTGTGAACAAAGTATGTAATGCTAGGATCTAACTTATCAATAATATAAGTTGATGTTGCACTCTCTTTTCTTCAATAATATTTATCTATTTTTTTAAGTCCATCTAAAAAGGGCTTTCCGATAATGGGAAGTTCTCTATACAAGCATTCAAGTTAATAAGTGAAGTTACGTTCATATCTCATATGTGATGTAATGCCTTACTAAATTTTCTATTTTTATACTTTCTTTTCACAAGGAAAAAAATTTCATTAAAGTTTGAGTCAATAGGCATTTAAATACAAGAAGTATCAAAAACAAAAACCCTATAAATATATGGTGTTACGAAAATTACCTAATATTTTACATAACATGAGACTTCATGTTTGCACCAATAGAAAATAATGGATAGGAGGATTATCCTCAACTTAATAAAATTCATCGTCTCTATACCTTCAAAAGTTCTCTCCACTTTTTCTTACTTAAAACTGTTAATCTAAAAACTTATTAAAATAATATTTTATAAAAAGCTTTTTAACAACTTAATTTGAGTGTGTTGGTCATAGTATGCCTTTTTTTCGTAGGATTGTCGACTATTATCTTTTTATTTAGTTATCACCAAAATTGAAACTATAGTTTTTTCTGCGGAGCAATTTCTAAGTCCAAATTTAGTCAACGGCACTAACAACTGGGTTTACCAAGATAAGTCCTCTATACTTTAGAAGATCATTTGAGATTACCAAGATAAGTCCTCTATACTTTAGAAGATCATTTGAGATTACTAGAATCAACTTCTATCCGTTGAACTAGTAAGAGAAATATTTAAGGAAACAACATCTTGAATCCTATATGAGAAATCTACAAATATGTTTACTCTTTAAACAACACAACCACATAATTACATCCAAGGTATTCAATGATCACTTTGCTAATAGAAGTAGATAAACATATTAAGATGTAAATCCGATTACAAAAGCATAGGTCCATGTCTAAAAATTGAGGGGGGTAGGTGTAAAACCATTTCTTAACCAACTTTCACCCAATTGAGGAACAATGACTAAGAAATTTAACAAGAATGAAAGAAAAATGAAAAGGGGAGAGAAACATTGAAATAAGCTAGACAAACATCCAAATCATCCATTTTGTTGTTTAATTTTGGTCAAAGTATTATTAAATCAGATCTACAGAGGATCAGTAGCATGGAGTCATTAATAATGCTTAAATATTTTGTAAATTTTCAAGATTCAAATTCAAGGTAAACTTTAATTGTTTTAAAAAATATTATTCTTCAATTAGGTTCCTACACCATGAAGTTAAGTGCAACAACTGGACGGTTTGTGTCGCTTAAGATGAAATTCAGTACAGTTGCCAAGGCAATAATTACCACTAAAGCCTGTACTACTAAAGCCCGAAACTTATCATGCATGGCCTATATGTTGTAACGGTCATACAACTAAAGCCTGAAACTTATCATGCATGACCTCTAAGTTGAAACAAAAACCTACCAATTTAGTATTGACACTACACTCGAACTTGAAGCTTAAACTCTATCTTTGCATCTGAATAAAAAATTTGAAATAATTTTAATTTGACTTCTATAGTACTTAATATTTTTCACTTATTCTAGTTATTTTAATGCTCTTTTCAAAAGAACCTGTGTTTGTCCCTACTATTATTTTTTCTATCATCATATATTATTCATAAATAAGTAAAAGAAGTATCCTTTATTAACATCGTAAACATTTAAATGAGACGGTTACACAATTTAACATGTTATTATTGCACATAGAAGATGTGAACTCAAGCCTCACTACAACCCATTATCACAAAGAATGTGCACGTTTCATGCTTTTCGGACATTTACGGAAAAAAATAACATTTCCTTTATTTACTTTTCCTTTTCCTTTTTCCTTTTTCCTTTTATTCCTCTCCTCTTTGATTGACATACCTTCTACTTTGTTGGTGGTTCCCAAAACTTATTCACTTATGGTGACGAAAACTAGAAAATTGTACCTCATTATTGAACATAAAAAATATAATTTGAGAGCTAGTAGATAAAAAAAAATAGGGATGGATGTGACTCTAGGAACAATATGAACTTAAACATAACTCAACACCAATATCTACGTCATGACATGAGGATTTTTCAAAACTAGTCCATTTCTTTTACCAATAGGACACTTAACAAACGCTAAAAGTTTGATATTATGTTTTCTTTTCCTTTTGAAAGATCAATAATAATTGAACTACAATTAGCTTAAGAAAATCTCGAATAGTAAAATTCATATTATGATATTAAAGAAATATATAACATATTATATTCAAAGTGGAATCTATATAGAAGTTGATGGTTTGGTATTGATGGACAATTTTCAAAAATGTTTTTCCATAAACTATAAAATAAAAATGTTAACAGAACTTATGACTTCCTATTCAATTTGGGTGGCAATCAAAATACACACTTGAATTATCGAGTTGAAAACATTAAGTTTACCCTAAAGAACGAATGACTAAAATTACTTTAACCATTAGTGAAAGCAAATTGTATGCACATACATGTGTTTTCAAAGACCTATTTAAGGTGCTGTTAATCTATAAAGTTGAGCGAAAAACAAATTGAGCACCATATTTTGCTTAGTTGGTGCATCAATGCAGTAACCAAGACACTAAGAAATATACCTTACTACAAATGGGTGTGATCCCTATTAGGCAAAATTAGATGATAAAATTCACTTAAATTGAAAAACAATTAATTCCTTTGTACATATTGTTCGTATTCTTCGATTTAATATTTTTTTTGGTTCCTTATCAAAATAGAAATATATTTAAGCTTAAATCTCCAATAAACCTAATAATATTTTTGCAAAATTGCCTTGCATAACGTCGCATTAGACACAAGTTAGAGATATGACTCTATTCCACAATTATGTTTAGCAATAAGAGTGTGCTACCACTTTTGGTTTTAATTCCTCAAAATAATAATATAGTAAATCAAACATCAATAAAAGCCTTCATTCCATGAGAATGATACATGCAAACATATATGTTTCTCTCTAGAAGTTAAAGTTAGACATAACTGTCATTTTCTAAAGTGCACAAGGGGGAACCAAAAAGCATGTTGTTCTTCATTCTTTCTAAGTTTACATCCTTTGTGTTAAATATTTCATGTGCCTCCAAGTTTCACATGATGTAATAAAATAACAAACACTACATCTCCCCGAATGTATGTTCTTCTCTATCTCTCTTTTTCTCGTAATCTTATTGCCGCTAGATCAAGTAGCTTAGACATACAATAGTTCCACAAGAACAGACAGTAAATCCATACAACGCCACATTTTTTGAATTTTACAACAGTCTTGAGAAGTAGTAATAGATAACATAAACTTACCCGTACCACACTGCTCCCTTTTGCCGAATGAGACATCTTCCAGCCTCTTGCGGAAATCTGGAAACTCCAAAAACTCAACAAAGTAAAAAGTTTTCATCAGTTTCATATCCAAGCACAAGATCACACACATAACCAAAAAAAAAAAATAGGCTATATATCAACTAAAAACAGTCCATTTTGTGCCTCCTGTTCTAGAAATTAAAAATGTGACCGACGAATTAACAAAATTAGAAAATTATGAATTCCCTTCAACCAAGAATCTGAACCAACAAAAGAGCTTCAAAAAAAAAATAATTCCAAAGTAAAAATCTCTCACATACAAAATTACCATTGGTTGTAAACCATAAAAATCTCTTTAAAACTAGGTACTTCTAGAATCAACCCGCGAACAACAAAACTTTTTAGATCAAAGTAGAATTAACCCTTAAATGATAATTTTTTTTAAAAATAAACCCTAAACCCCTAACAATCTTTTTTTTTTGCATCAATCAAATTACTCAAAAGAAGTGAATAACAAAAACCTTTGGATCGGACTAAAATTAACCTGTGAACAACGATTTTTCTTTAAAAAATTGAACCCATAAAAATCTTTTTTGCATAAATCAAAATACTTAAAACTAGATTTATTCAATTTATCAAACATCACAACTGGGCAGATATAGAATCACCAAAAATGATGAAAAAATGTAAAATTGAGCATACCTTTAAGAAATGTTTGCAGAAAATAGGTTTCTCCAAAAAAAAAAAAAGGAATCATCACTCATATTTTCTTATATATACATGAACAGAAATTTTTATATTATCACAATCTGTATTTATTGTGAAAAAAGAAATCAACTTTAAGGTAGAATACAATTGATGGTATTTTTCTAAGCTTTACTGATGAAATTTTCAATACCTTACATATTTATTTAATTTAACTAGTAAGATATGCCCCAATTTTTTAAATAACAGATACTCCCTCCTTTTTTCTAATTGATATTTCTTAAGTATTTATTCTAGTCTTTCAACAACAATTTGTACATTTGTATTTTACTTCTTTAATATCATCATATTTATAATTTGTAATCTATGTAGCAAATTTCCCATGAAAAACATTCTTTTCGTGAAAAGAAATAGTTAAAAATGTTAACAAAGTATATATATGAGACAATAGTATTCTACAATCAAATTAATAAATAGAATTAAAAAAATTATTAATAGTAATAAAAACTATATGTAATAATTTAAATATAATTTTAGGTTTAGTAAACATCAAAATCATATTTGTATATTATAGCTATAGTTTGCATAATTGCGCTTCATATCAAACTTATGATTGTTATGGAGCATCAGATTTGTATAAATCGATGGTAGGAGCATCAAATTTTTATGAATAGATGGAAAATGTCTCTTGTTTGTATAAAAGCGCAACGGTTGAATATGTATATCAGTGAGATAATTGCATATGTGTAACTACTATGTATATATATCAATGGTTGTGTTTGTATATACATATAAAATATAAATTTTATATAATCGAATAAAAATATATTTTTATATCAGATCTCTCTCTCTGTTTTTATACAACACAAATATACGTTGTCATTTGTATAATATGTGTTTTTCATAAAGTGAGAAAGAAAGAAAAGCAAAAGCGAATTGGGTAGGGGAAGATCTGTATTTGTATAATTCTAAGTTTTCATGATTTCTATTTGCTGGCCTATCATATTGATCATCCCTAGCATAGTTCCAACCTTCATTTCTATAATCATAACCCTGTTTTTCATTGTTATAAATTTGGACACCGCCTTGGTTCAGTAGATAGTTAGTTTACTCATCAAGGTCAACATCCTGATCTTCATACTTGTTTTTCGTCCCAAAACATTTACTATATTAGACTTGGATACAATATGCTTTGTGAGCAAGATTTATTTTTTTCTGCATATGTGTCATGTCTTGATCCCATTCTTCTTCTCTCTTTCGCTGTTTAGCTGAAAGTTCAAATGGGTACGTACCTTAGAGCTCCTACCTCTGCATCTCTACTGTGTAATGCTGTGTTGTTCTTTGAGACCTCATCCAATAGTTGCATGCTCTCAGCAAATGGTCTTCTCATTAATGAGCCTCTACAAATTGCATCAACAATAGGTTTAGTGAAATCATTCAGAGACCTATAAAAGTTCTATTTAAGATGCATTTCAGTAAGATAATGGTTGGGGCATTTATTCAACTTTTGGATGAATCTCAACCAAGTATTATGGATTGTCTCTTTTTTTATCTGCCTATTGTACTAATCTCATCATTTATCTGCAACTCTTTTGATTTTGGAAAAAATTGTTCCAGGAAAGCTTACTTAAACTCGTTCCATGTTCGGATGGAGTCATCTGGCATCTTATTCAACCAGTTAGTCGCCTCTCTAGTAGAAGACTGAAAAAATCTCAACCTCAGCTATTGGCTCACTCCAGGGATCTCTTTGTGACTTACAGATTGCAAAAGAATTCATTAACTATGGATTTTCATCATCACGAGCAGTACCTTTATACTTAGCTTTTAGGTTCAACAAGTGGATCATAGTGCTGGTCATTGTGAACTTAACACCTAGAGGTAGTGTAGGTAACCCAATAGCTCCTGATGCTATAGCTCCAACCAAGTCAGCACCATCTTCCTCATACATCATGTGGCCAAGAGGAGGAGATCTGCCCCTTGGATGTAGAGGTTGAAGATGTAGAGGGATAAGTCCTTCCACCCGTCTGTTGTCATGTACTACCCTAGACTGATTTATTCCAGCAGGTTGCTGGAAATCTGACCTAGGTTGATTGATTCCAGCAATTTACTAAACATTTCTAACAACATCTATTTTTGCATCTAAACCTAGTTTATGACTTTAAGCCTCTAATTCCTGTGAATTAACTATGTTGCGAAGAATCTTCTGAAACTCAAGGTTGTAAGGAATCAATGGGTCTTCTTTACTGCTGGTGTTGGGCATGCACAAACAAGATCACTTCAAAGAGACACAAAATTGAAACCAAATGTAAAATTAGGAAATATAACTACAAATTGTATAAAATCTAGTAAAAACACTTTTGAATTGAAAATCTCCAACAGCAACGCCAAAATTTGATACCTCCAAACTAAAAGTATAAATGATTGTTGTCAATTTACAGTATTCAACTAGAGTTGAGGTTGATTGCACAAGGAATTTCCTTACAAATAAGGTTTCACTATCGCGTTTATTTAAACGCGGTTATGATCTCCTAAGAAAATAGTAACTAGAAGTAAAATTGGGTTAGTTGAAAAGTTGTAATTACCAAATGGTATAGTAAAACTTCATATTCACACTTACATATTATCTTGTTGTAATGTTGATTCAGTTAATTTAAACCAAGTTTGTGTTCACTATGTCATGATTTTTCGAATACTCTTTTGTAATTCCATTGTCAGGCAAATCAATATTTATTTAACCCTTGCGAGTTGAATTTATATAACACTTCTTAGCCTATTTTGATAATGATCACTTCTATTCTCTCGAACTTAAAGTGTTACAAGTTTGAACCTCTCCTACTACTCGTTTTACAAAATCACGACTACAATATAGTCATAGATCCCACAACCCCAATTGTGGTATTTAATATCTCATGTTTTCACGTTAAGAATCAATAATGGAAGATGAAAACATGTTAAGAACCACTTGTGAAAATGAATAGGAGATAGACAATTCCTTTAGTAAACTGATAGTCTTAAATTGATAACAAGAATTGAAAAATCCAAAAATGCAAAAACTAAACATGATATTATGTTCTCCTTCTTAAAACTTAAGATAGTCGATACTAATTAAAAAATGACCTAAAGTACTTCAAAATAAAATGTTAGACTTGAGTCCTAATTGAACGAGGATAAAAATGTCAGGCCTTTTCTTGGCCACAACAACGATATGTCGACCACTTCACGGTCTGTAAAGTTCTCTGTGGTCTTCGCTTGGAGCTTCCCAAAAGTGTGTGTTCAAACATGGTCACGAGAATCTCCACCACAAAAGCGAGCATGATTTGTTATAAACTTCAAGACATGTAAAAGTGCTCGTAATTTTAATTTGGGCCTCATCACTTATCAATTCCTTGCACCCTCTTAACTGGATTCAGCATCATGATCGCAACCATGAGCGGCACTGATGCCTATGACCCATGAAGTGGTCTGTGGTCTTCACTTGGACTTCAACTTCTTCTTGTTCTTCCATGCCTTTACTGTAATCTTCATCACGACCAATATTACGACCGGTAGAGAGGACCACGATACATGAAGTCAGTCGTGGTCTTCACTTGTTCCTTTCCTATTTAGCTCCTCTCAGGCCATTACACTAGTTCAGTTTCACGGGCTCAACCACATACTATTATGAAGGTCATAGTTCATGAAGTTAGCCATGAACTTCACTTGCATCATTACCAATCTTTGCTTCTTTTTCACTTTTTAACATATGCCAGATTCTGCTTACACAATAAACAAACACTTCAAATCATAATAAACCACACACAATTTTAGTATTAATCCTTAGTTTTAAAGAATCAAATGTATTACAATTTAACGACATATAAATCCTCCAAGCTTCAGTGGTTCAATTACTATTGAGTATACGGAGAACTTAATTAGGGATCTCAAAAAGGTATTATATATGAATCATGTTGCTTATATTAGGAGAGTTGAGCTATATGTATATCATTTGAAGAGTATTGTTGGGACTTGGTTTGATCAGTTGAAAGAGGGTAGAGATGAGGATGCATCACCTGCTAGTTGGGCGTGTTATGATGAGGTCTTCTTGGGCCATTTCTTCCCCCGTGAATTGAAAGAGGATAAGGTTAGGAGAATTTATTACCCTTAAGAAGGATTCTCTAAGTGTTCATTAATTTATGCTGAAATTCACAAAATTATCCCGATATGCTCCGAGATGGTTGCGGTCATGAGAAATAGGATGAGCTTAGTTGTTGCTGGGTTGTCTCATATGTTCAATATTGAAGGTAGGGCTGCGATGTTGATCGGTGACATGGATATATCACGGTTGATGGTTTATGTGCATCAAGTTGAGGAAGAAAAGTTGAGGGATAGAGAAGTGTTTAGAACAAGAGGGCAAAGATAGTGAATGAGTTCGGGTAATAGAAGAGTAATTCCAACCGGTGATCTTTCAAAGAAAAAAAAATGGACTTGCTCAATTGTCTGCGAGTTCACATGCACTTAATAAGAATGGTAAGTACAATAATTTGATCTTCAAAGATAAACACGTTTATTCTCAAGGTAGAATGACAAAAGTGGGTAATCCTCATGCATGAGCCAAGTGTAGTAAGAACCACTCAGGTACTTGTCATGATGGCTTCAGTGGGTTTTTAAACTGTGGTCAGAATGGGAATTTCATTTGAGCGTGTCCAATGAACATGCAGGGAAATAGTAATGTTTCAATAGAGGGCGAACAAACTGCTTTTATGCTATCAATAATCACTAGAAGGAAGAGGAGTTGCCAGATGTTTTCACTAAAATTCTCCAAGTCTTTTACTTTACTATTTATGCTTTGCTAGTTCCAGAAAAGAGTTTATCTTTTATAACTCCTTATGTTGCTTGAATTTTGATTTTTATCCTTGAGCCACTTAGTAAACCATTCATTGTTTCTACACCTGTTGGTGAGTCTACTCTAGTAGAAAGATTCTATCATTGTTGTTCCATTTCTTCAATAACAAAAGCACCATAGCTGATTTAATTGAGTTATACATGGTTGATTTCGATGTCGTTCTTGGTATGGACTAACTTCATTCCTTTTATGCCTCAGTTGATTGTAGGACTCCAGCTTTCAAGTTTCAGTTTTTAAATGATCTAGTCTTAGAGTGGAAAAGCAGTAGCAGTGCCTAAGGATCGTTCCATTTCATACCTTATGGTAAGGATGTTAGTTTCTGAGAGCGTGTCTATCACTTAGTCCGATTTAATGACTCTACTGTTGAGATAACTCGTATTCAATAAGTTTGAGTAGTAAAAGAGTTGCCAAAAATCTTTCAAGATGATTTACTTGGAGTCCCTCATAAGAGATATCAATATACATATTCTTCCAAATACTCATCCTATATCTATTCCACCATATAGAATTTCACCAACATATTAGAGAGAGCTTAATAAGTAGTTGAAAGACCTCCTCGAGAAAGGTTTTATCCGATTAAATGTCTAACCATAGGGCACTCATGTTTTATTTATGTGGAAGAAGGATAAATCCGTAGTATATTGATTACCGTCAATTGAACAAGGTTACCATAGGGAACAAGTATCCTCTTCCAAGGATTGATGATTTATTTGATCAACTCTAGGATGCCACCTATTTTTCAAAAACAAACCTCAAGTCTCGCTACTATCAGTTAAGAGTGAGGGAATATGATATTCTTTAGAAAGCTTTCAAAACATCATATTGCTGTTAAGTGTTTTTGGTCACATCCTTTGGTTTTAAAAATGCACAAGCATTGTTTATGGACCTTATGAACTAAATCTTTAAACCTTACTTAAATATATTTCTTATAATCTTCAATAATGACATACTAATATATTCAAGAAATAAAGAAGATCATGTTAGTCATCTCTGTATAGTTGCCAAGACTTTGAAAGATAAAGAGTAGTATGCCAAGTACACTAAGTGCAAGTTTCGTATCAAGTCTGTAGTGTTCTTGGGTCACATAGTGTCTGGAGAGGGAATCAAATTTGAGAAAAAAATTGAGGCAGTGCAAAACTTGCCTAGACCTACATCCCCAACTGATATTAGGAGTGGCTAGGGCTTAGCTGGCTATAATAGAAGGTTAATGGAGGGGTTCTCATCTATTACATCCCATTTGACTACGTGAACTAAGAAAACAATTAAGTTTCAATGGTTTGAAGCTTTTGAGAAAAGATATCAAGAATTGATAAAGATGTTAACTACTGGCCTAGTTCTGACCTTACCATAAGGTACTCAAGGTTTTGTGGTGTATTTTGATGCATCTAGAGTCGAATTGGATTATGTATTATTGTAGAATGACATAGTCATATCTTATGCCTCGAGACAGTTGAACATTAATGAGAGAAATTATCCAACTAATGACTTAGATTGGCTGCTATAGTTTTTACTTCGAAAACATGGCACAATTATCTTTATGGTGTGCATATGAATGTGTTCACCGATCACAAGGTCGTACAATATGTCTTCACTCAAAAAGAGCTTAAACTCATAAAAAGGAGGTATTTAGAATTGTTCAAGGATTATGACATGAGTATTCTTTACAACCCATATTAATTCCTTAAGCATGTTGTTTATGGGTAGTACCTCCCATGATAGGAAGAAAAGAGATATCTAGTGAAACATATGCATAGACTTGCATGCCTAGAAGTTAGACTATTAGATTCCACAGAAGGAGAAATAGTAGTGACGAAACGGGCTGAGTCATCATCCCTGTCAAAAATAAAAGGCAAGCAAGACTTCATCCCCTTTCGCTTGAATTGAAGGAAAATTCTCATAAGCAAAAAGTAATAGCTTTTGACCAAGGGAGAGCTGGTGTTTTAATGTATCAAGGCAGATTGTGTGTACCAATGGTAAATGAGCTCAAAAAGAGAATCATGAAGGTAGCTCATAGATCCAGATATTACTTCGATCCGGATTCCAAAAATATGTATCACGATTTGAGATAAGTCTATTGGTTGAAAAATATGAAGAATACATTGCAGAATTTATTTCTACGTGCCCAAAATGCCAACAAGTTAGAGTAGAGCACTAAAGGCCCAGTGGTTTGTCTCTGAAAATAGAAATTTGGAAATTAATGTGGGAGATGATTAATATGGACCTCATCACAGGCTTTCTAAGGTTTCACAGGCAGCATGATTCTATTTGGGGGTTGTGCATAAAATGACCGAGTTCGCCTATTTTCTGCCTGTAAGACCCCAAAACGAGATAGGGTGTCTAGAGCCTAACATGTTTGTATCAAGTTTATAAAGTCCAAAAATGTATTATAATATGTTTTATAGTAAATATGTAAAGTTTGAAGTTATTTGGATGTCAAACGTCAAGGGACGACCAAAATATTCGACGACTAGTCGCCTATGTGCCTTATGTGTCCATGAGTGACTATATACTATATGTCATGAGATTATTAAGTATTAAAATGAGTTATAATGATTATTAATGATGGTATATGTAGTTTCAATAATTTTGGAGGTCAAACGATCAAGAACGTCTAAGGCGTTCGAAAGATAGCCCTTAAGACGCTTAACGTGTGTCTTGATGAGGACTACCCTGTTTGGACGAGTTTCAGTTGTTTGTTTTGGGTGAAACTTATGTTTAAGGTATAAAAATTGTAAAGGTTTGTATTTATGTTGTAAATATCCAGGTAATAATTCTAAAGGGCCCCGCAAAAGGCCCCATGGTCGAGACACTGCCTTGGCAGTGTCAATCGACGAACCAAACGACGGCTTGTTGTCAACCAACAGCCCGTAGGTGAGGTATCATAGATTTATAGTTATCCTGGGCAGGTATCAACCAAATTTTAGACAAGTACCAATCGACGGAAGCTAAAGGACGTCTTGTAGGATGACCTACGGCCAGTCGATTGGTCCGTCGATGGTGGCCTCTAAGATGTAGCCTGCGTCTGTTTCATTAAAAGGGTGAATGGGAAATTCAACCCAAATCCTAAACTGACTCTAATAGGTTTATTTAGATACTTTTTGGTGTACATAAGTCAGTTAACACGTGAACTTAATATTCCCAAATCCCATTCACACAATCAAACCTTTTCCCTCAAAAATATTTCCCTAGAAACCACCATTGTTGGTAAAGCTCAAGAACTGATTGGATCATGGATTTCCATAGATGAATCATCATGTTTTAGATGTTTTAAACTAAACAAAGGTATTTTGATCCTTCATCTCTAAGTAAATGTTTTTAAAGAAAGTTTCATGATAAAACTTCTTCTTCTTCTTCAATCTAGCCATGGATTCTTTCTCAAAAATTTTTTTTAATGATAAAATTATGATAAATTGATGTTAATTCATTGGTTTGTACGTGAATTTACTCCAATTGCATGATGAACCCATGCTCCCTCCCAAAATCAATTTAGCCTTGCATGGGCTTTGTGATCTTAACTTGTTATCGATTGAATTATGATTCTATTACATTGAAGTAGTTATATATACTTTTATTTACGTGAATTTATGTTGAATAATCCATGTGGATTAATGTATGAAGATTTGAACATGTTTCGTCTAGGTTTCTATGGTTCACTGTAATGTTTGTCCTTTCATGATTTAATGTTGAATTCGAATGGGTTTTGATCATTGTAGCTACTGCCTTAAGTTGAGATTATGGATTAATTGTGTCTGAAATCCTTGATAATCAAATTAAAGAAAGTCTTACATGAATTGATCTAGATTCTTTTTGTATATGAATTGATAATACTATGTAGGTGACTTGATCTATATTCTATGATAGATAAAGTATGAATAAGACTTGATTTACTATTTCATTAATACTTCCTAACATGTACTTTATTGGTAAAATATGATTGATGATTAATACTTTGGAATAATTAGTAAGATGGCATATTCTCTCTACTGTATGTTGAATTGATACTTGAATGCCTATGATAGTATCTTGATCTTGAAGTGCATTAAGCATGAATTCGCTGTGACTAAGTGTATTATTAGATACTGCCTTAGAGTGATATGATTCATGAAATATGATCTGTAATCCATGTAAAATTTTTTTTACTAATGGTCTATGTTCTTCTACTTTCTAGTATGTTAATGTTTTGTGCTAGTTGTAGTATGACCTTATAGTAGCCTATACTTGAATTCATGTATGATTATGGTACTTAAGATACTACCCTATACATGAACTATTGATAAAATAGTAGTAATGGTCAAGGATGACCAAAGGCTAAAGGATTGGTAAGAATTCTTCTACTCTTCTACTTCTTGTTTATAATAATGTTGATGAAGCCTTGTATGAGATTGTGTGGTATGGTCCACGTATTGTGGCGGTGTTTACTTTATTGTCATTATATATGTGTTGACCGTGGCCTTGAAGGCGAATTGATGAATATATGATTGAGTGATTATGATGATCACTTTATGTGTAAGTTGTGCCTAGTCTTTTATTTGAGTTGTCAATCTAGGTTATGTTACTATTGTTGAGAGCATGTAAAAGGATAGGTAATATCATATGTAGGTGCTTCCATTAATGAATTGTTACCTCTATGTGAATGTGTAAATAGATAATGTTAAGGAGCCTTAAAGTATAATATGAGGATTGTCTTGTCTCTAATGCTAAGTTGTGATGTGTGGTCTATACTTGAAAGAATAATGTGGTCTAAGAGGGTGGCTTCCTCCATGAGTTGTTGATAGACATTATGTGATCATGTTCTTACAATGTAGTGAATGTCCATAGTGTCTAATTTAAGGTTGTTCTCATATTCACTAGTGTCTACTACTATGCATGTAAAGTATATGTATGATAATTATGTTATGTATTTCTTACGAGGATGACTTGATATGTGTGCTAGTATGTGCAAGGGTATGGGACCTTGCCTATGCATTGCTTATGTGTACCTTGATAGGATAGTTCTAGTTTTGGTTCGTATATATATATATATATATATATATATATATATATATATATATATATATATGAATTTGTATGTAATAACATGTGTGACTTAAGGTGTTATGTGAAAGGTTTGCTCACATATAAGTATTCACACACAAATGTATGAAGATATAGTCAAGATAGGGGCCTTGAAATATGTATTCATGTGTACCCTAAATTAAATGATGCTTTACATATGCTATGTTCATGTGAGGGATTATTTACATTATTTAGGTTGATGAACTTTCATCTACGAACTATGATTTAAGCATATGGGGGGATGAATCTCCTAAACCTATGTTTTATAAAGTAAAAAATATAATAAAGGTTTTCAATAAAGGTAACTTATCTTAGCATTGAGTGAACTTGTAGATGAGGGGGTGACACTTTCCCACATATAGAAGGTAGGATTCACTACGGTCCTCATGGGGTGGATAGCCTCATGACCTAACCAAGGGTGTAGAGTTGATACTTCCATGATTTCCCCCAAGTTCCATAAACTATGTTTCCACCATAGGATACTAGCTAGTGGATCCACCTAAAAAGCGATGTCATCTTCTGTTCTACTTTGGCCGGTAGACCATTGTTTTTTGGTATGGGGTTCTTTTTTTACGTTTTCCTATTTATTCTTTATTTTAGGCTTTCATATTTATTCTCTATTTAGGCTTTCCTATTTATTCTCTGTAACAAAAAATACTTTGATGTATTAATATAAATATACCTCACCATCGTGGAAGCTTACTCACGAGGTGTTACCACGAAATATTGGGTTTTCTCTCTCTCTCTCTCTCTCTCTAGATTTCTCATATTTTTCTCTTGAAAGTTCTTGTGTTCTTCATTCATCTAGTGTATGTGCGTGAATTCGATCCTAACAACTGGTATCAGAGCTAAAGAGATTCAACACGATCACAGAATATGGATAGTTCGAAGCTTGGAATCGAGAAGTTTGATGGATCCGATTTCAGTTTCTGGAAGATGCAGATCGAAGATTATCTGTACCAGAAAGATCTTCACGAACCGTTGACCGGGGTGAAGCCGAAATCCATAACGGAGGAGAAGTGGAAACTCAAGGATCACCAGGCTTTGGGGTTGATCCGGTTGATTTTGTCAAGAAACGTGGCGTTCAACATCGTGAAGGAGAAGACTACGTCCGGTCTGTTGAAGGCACTGTCAAACATGTATTAAAAACCATCGGCTATGAACAAGGTATATTTGATGCGTAGATTGTTCAATTTACAGATATCTGAAACTGGATCCATTTCTGATCATATAAAGGAGTTCAATATGATTGTGAGTCAACTCAATTCTGTGGATATTAATTTCGAACATGAAATTAAGGCGTTTATTTTATATGTCATCTCTGCCCGAGTCTTGGGATACTGTTGTTGCTGCGATTAGCAGTTCCCGTGAATCTGAGAAACTGAAGTTTGATGAAATCTGTGATGTTGTTCTTAGCGAAAGTATTTGGAAACGAGAAGTGGGAGATTCATCGGGCAGTGCTCTCAGCGTTGATCGAAGGGGGAAAAGTAAAACAAAAGGCCAAAATCAACATTGTCAATCAAAATCAAAGAATCGAGGGAAATCCCTGAACAAATCAAACGTGACTTGTTGGAACTGTGGAGAAAAAGGACACTTTTGGACGAACTGTACAAAGCAAAAGAAGAAACAGAATCATAAATTTAGAGATGACAATAATTCTTTAAATTCGGTAGAGGACATTGGGGATTCTCTAATCCTTAGTGTGAACAACCCGGTTGAATCATGGATTTTGGATTCTGGTGCATCTTTCCATTCGTTTCCAAGCAAGGAGTTGTTCCAAAATTTCAAATCTGGAAATTTTGGAAAAGTATATCCTGCTGACAATAAAGCCTTAGAGATTGAAGGAAAGAGGGATGTTTGCATAAAGACCACCTCGGGAAACCAGTGGAGATTGGAGGATGTCAGATATATTTCTGGGATCAAGAAAATTCTGATCTCTGTTGGTCAGTTGGATAGCACGGGATATGCAGCTGAGTTTGGGAAATGTTCATGGAAGATCAAGAAAGGTGCTATGGTAGTATATCGTGGCACCAAATCTGGAACCTTGTACACCACTGCAGGGTGTATAAACATGGCCGCTGTTGCTGAAGGTGCTTCTGGTTCATGTCTGTGGCAGAACAGACTTGGACACATGAGTACTAAATGAATGAAAATGCTGGTTGCAAAATGAGCATTAGAGGGTCTGAAGTCTGTTGATATGGGTCTTTGCGAGAGCTGTGTTATGGGCAAACAGAAAAGAGTAAGCTTCACAAAGATTCCTATAGAACAAAAGAAAGTGCGATTGGAAATGGTCCATACAGATGTTTGGGGACCATCTCCAGTATCATCACTTGGAGGATCCAGGTTCTATGTTACCTTCATTGATGATTTTAGCAGGAAGGTATGGGTTTACTTCTTGAAGCATAAGTCATATGTGTTTTCAACTTTCAAGAAGTGGAAAGCTGAAGTTGAGAATCAGACTGGTTTGAAAGTCAAATGCCTAAGGTCTGACAATGGAGGAGAGTATGACAAATTAGAGTTCAAGGCATTCAATGTAGCTGAGGGAATCAGATTGAGGAGAACAGTTCCTGGTAAGGCAAGGCAGAATGGAATTGCTGAGAGGATGAACAGAACATTGAATGAGTGTGCAAGGAGTATGAGGATACACTGTGGGCTGCCTAAAACACTTTGGCGGATGCTGTGAGCACAGCTGCATACTTGATCAACAGGGGACCATCAGTTCCTTTAGGGTTCAAGATTCCAGAGGAGGTGTGGACATGAAAAGAACTCAAATACTCACACTTGAGGACTTTCGTTTGCACTGCTTATGTTCATGTTGATCCAGAAAGGAGAGACAAGCTTGATGCCAAGGCTGTGAAGTGTTACTTCATAGGCTATGGTTCTGATTTTTTGGTTACAGGTTTTGGGATGACAGGAACAGAAAGATCCTGAGATATTGCGACGTGACATTTGATGAGTATGTCCTGTACAAGGACAGTGAGCAGAAGGTTCTAGAGACTACAAAGCAAGTGGGAGTTGAGGTTGAGTTGGAGAAGAGTAACCCCAGAGATGTTGAAGCAGATACTCAACCAACTCCTACTGAAGAATCTGAAGTGGAGCAAGTTACACCTGAGCAGGTGTTAAGGAGATCATCCAGATCCATCAGGGCACCAGATAGGTATTCACCTTCATTACACTATCTATTGCTGACTGATGAGGGGGAACCAGAGTTTTTTGATGAGGCCTAAAGGTTGAGGATTCGATCAAGTGGGAGAAAGCCATGGATGATGAGATGAGGTCACATGAGAAGAATGACACATGGGTGTTTACTGAGCTACCTGCAGGGAAGAGAGTTTTGCTGAACAAGTGGGTGTTCAGAATCAAGACTGAACCAGATGGCAAAAGAAGGTTCAAGGCTCGTTTAGTGGTTAAAGGATATTCACAAAGGAAAGGTATTGATTATGCTGAAATATTCTCTCCTGCTATGAATTTAACCTCTATTCGACTTCTGTTGAGTGTTGTTACATCAAAGAATTTGCATTTAGAGAAAATGGATGTAAAAACAACGTTTTTACATGGAGATCTGGACAAAGAGATCTATATGCAGCAACCGGAAGGATTTGTGGTTCCAGGCAAGGAACACATGGTGTGCAAGATCACCAGGAGCTTGTATGGACTAAAGAAAACACCAAGGCAGTGGTACACGAAGTTTAACTCCTTCATGACCAAGAGTGGATTCTGCAAAGCTGAAAAGGATCCTTGTTGTTACTTCAAGAAATACACTGATTCATATGTCTTTCTACTCTTGTATGTGGATGATATGTTGATTGCAGGATCTAGTATGAGGGAGATTAACAATCTGAAGGCAAGGTTGTCTGCAACATTTGAGATGAAAGATTTGGGTCCAGCGAAGCAGATTTTGAGGATGAAGATTTCTCGGGATAGATCTGTTGGCACTTTAAATCTATCTCAGCAGTTGTACATTGAGAAGGTGCTGAGTAGATTCAGGGTTAATGATGATAAACCCAGGAATACTCCATTGGCAAATCACTTTAAATTGTCAATGGAGCAGTCCCCCAAGACTGCCGAGGAGCGTGATCAGATGACACTTGTTCCATATGCTTCAGCAGTTGGTAGTTTGATGTATTCTATGGTCTGCACTAGACCTGATTAGCACATGCAGTAGGATTTGTTAGCAGATACATGGCGAACACTGGGAAAGAGCATTGGGAAGCTGTGAAGTGGCTTCTGAGATATCTAAGAGGCACATCCAGTACTTCACTTTGTTTTGGCAAAGTCAATGTGACTCTACAAGATTTTGTGGATGCTGATCTTGGTGGGGATGTTGACTCGAGCAAGAGTACATCCGGGTACATTTACTCCATAGGTTGAACAACAGTAAGTTGGATGTCCAGGCTTCAAAAGTGTGTTTCACTTTCATCTACTTAATCTGAGTGTGTGGCAATAGCTGAAGCTGGGAAAGAGATGATATGGCTGGCAAAATATCTTGAGGAATTGGGAAAGAAGCAGAGCGAGAAGATTCTTTACTCAGATAGCCAGAGTGCCATACAGTTAGTGAAAAATCCAGTCTATCATTCGAAGACAAAGCACATCAGAAGGCGATACCATTTCACTCGCAGGGCAGTGGAGGATGGTGATATGTGCTTGGAAAAGATTGAGGGTGCAAAGAAGCCGGCATACATGTTGAAGAAATGTGTTGATGTTGGGAAACTGAGGTTATGTAAAGTCTTCTGTAGTTGTTTCTATAGATGTTGCGGTGCGGTAAAGATGTTGATAATGAAGAGATATTTTTTTGAGAATGTATTTTTTGGATGACTGAGTCAGTCTCCAAGTGGGAGAGTTTTTAGGTAGTGGAACATGATTAATTTTAGGTTTTCCTATTTATTCTCTATTTTAGGCTTTCCTATTTATTCTCTATAACCAAAAATACTTTGATTTATTATTATAAATATACCTCACCGCCGTGGAAGTTTACTCATGGGGTGTTACCAGGAAATATTGGATTTTCTCTCTCTCTCTAGATTTCTCATCTCTTTTTCTTGAAAGTTCTTGTGTTCTTCATTCATCTAGTGTGTGTGCGTGAATTCGATCCTAACAGGATTCACTACGGTCCTCACGGGGTGGATAGCCATGATTTCCCCCAAGTTCCATAAACTATGTTTCCACCATAGGATACTAGCTAGTTGATCCGCCTAAAAAGCGATGTCATCTTCTGTTCTACTTTGGCTGGTAGACCATTCCTTTTTGGTATAGGGTTTTATGACAGAAGATTCCATGTTTAGAATCACATGGTCTATGTCAGTTAAGGCTATAGTTTCCCTAATGTAAAATGGACAATGAAGGACCCTAGCAAGGATAACCTAAGGGTAATTTCTTAGTGTAGGTAAGGGTATGTGACTTCACCTATTTTTTGCACAAGTGACTCTTGAGGGAAGTCTTAGGAAGGTGTTCTAATGTATGTCATTATGTATATGTTCTTTATGCATGACCTTGTAGTATTGGTCTACTTGTTATGAAGATGTGCATGGTATGAGTATTTATGAATGATGTTGTTCTTGTTGACTATATGATGTTGTGTCCTCTTACTATATTGATATATGAATTGGATGTAAAAGGCTTGTGGTCTCATGATAGGTTTACTAAGTATGTGTGGGGTTATGGGGACTTACATGTACATTGCACAAGTAGACTTAGATTGGGGGCATGAGTTAGGTCTTATAAGGTTCTATGTGAAGTAAAATAAGTATATGTGCATAATTACTAGGAGATCACTGTAATGTCCTTATAGTCAAGGCTTAACTATGTCTATGTTGTAGTATACTTTTATGATGGTATGTATTGTCTTTGTAGATGATACGTAGGGTTTTCCTTGTGGTCCTAAAGTGACACATTGCACCAATTATCCTCAAAGGGTTACTTGGGAGGCTAATGAATTCAAAGAAGAAGTTCACTCTTAAAAGATTTTGCTCACTATAAAGTGACCTCAAATAGGACTTAAATTATATATCCGCTTTTGTATGATGTTTGACCTTTGATTGTGTTCCTATAAAGTATAAAAAATGATGTAAATGCTATTGTTCAAACTATTATAAGGATTTACTCAAAAACGCATGAAGTATGATTTCAAGACAATGTCCCTTTTAAATGCATGTTTTTGCATGGTTACAACACTTAAAGAATTCTTGTACGAATCACATTCTTCTCAACTTTTTACACAAAATGTAGTTTATGGATGATTAAAGGATGTCTTGAATAGTGAAGAGATTGATAGATGATTCCCCAAGCTCAATGAAAGGAATCCTTAAGTTCAAGGATCTCCTATTTATGTCTTTACTAAAAAGTTTCTCAATATTGTATAGTTATGTAATGTGATTTAAAGGTCGTGTCCCTAATGTACTCTAAAGTTGTTGAGTCTAAGAAGGCAAATAGACTTAGGGTCTAATATGTATTATGACTTAAGTTTTATAATATATGAATTTAAGTTTCTAACATATGATGTGCTATGAGAAGTTTTAAATTTTCCGCTAAATTTACTATGTCAATGTGATGAATGATAACTATGGGCTTGTACAAACCTCTGAGAGGTCAAGTACGCCATGTTGGTTCTAGGGGTTGCTCCCCGGATGTGACACTGTCGGTAAAAACTTTTCAATCAGTAGAAAATTATGCCATGTTGTATATTCAGGAGGTGGTAAGACTTCATGGAGCCTCGGTCTCCATTATTTAAGACAAAGGTGCACAATTTACTGCATAATTGTAGAAATATTTTCAGAAAGGCATGGGTTCAAGACTGGAGGGCGAGTAGAGCACACAATTCAAACCTTGGAGGATATGTTAAGGGAGTGTGTGATCAATTTCAAAGGGAATTGGGATTATCACATAGCTCTTATCGAATTATTATACAATAATATGTACCACTCTAGCATCCAAATGGCTCTGTATAAAACTCTTCACGGGAGAAGATTCAAATCTTCTATTGGATGGTGTGAAGTTGGTGAAACAATCTTGTTATGACTAGATTTAATTCATAAAGCTATAGAGAACGTGAAAGTGATTCAAATGAGGTTGAAAATGGCACATAGTCGTAAGAAATCCTACACTGATGTTAGGAGAATTGAGTTATACTTTGAAGAAGATGATTGGGTACTTGAATGTTTCACCCATGGTTTCATGAGGTTTAGTAAGAAGGTTCAACTTAGCCCCGGAGTATTGGACCTTTAAGAATATCCAAGAGAATTGACAAGGTAGCTTATTAGTTGGAACTACAAAAAGAGTCAGGAGCGGTTCATTCGGTGTTTCACATCTCCATGTTGAAGAAATGCATGGGTGATCCATCTTTGATTATACCAACTGATAATATTGAGAGCAAGGATATCTTATCTTATGAGGAGATTCTTGTTTAGATTCTATATCGTCAAGTGCCCAAATTGGAACAAAAGATGTATCATTAGTCAAAGTCCTTTGGAAGAACCAATTCATTGAGGAAGCTAACTGGTAAGCTGAGGAGGATATGAAGAAGAAATATCCATATCTCTTTTAATCTGGGGAAAGTTTAGACCAAGGTACTAATTCTTCTCTTAGTATTCTTTAAATCATGAGAAGGCATGTTGTTGTTGGGATTTTCTTGTTGGATGTATGAACTTGAAGTAACAATCCTTAGCCTAGTAAAGGTAATATAAATCGAGAATGAATGTTTCCAAGGGAGATATATTGTAACATCTTACATTTTGACAAGGTTGGAAGAAGCTAAGAACTTAAAATAGCCATTTTGGAAATAAATAAAAATTTTGAAATTTATTAAAGTTAGAAAAAATGTGTATTGGTCAATTTAAAAAGAACATAGATTATATCTCTTGATGAGTAAGGTTCACTTCTAGATATGGTTGGACAGCCCTTGAAATTATCTTTCCAATGCCGTCACATTTGCGTGATTCCGAGTTCGTATGAGGAAGTTATGCTCTTTGGAAGTTCGACTATTAAATTAAGGAAAGTCTAAATCCGGATTTTAGAAGGGTAATTTAGTTTATTGCTAAAAAATTCATGAGATCCTTACAATTATAAATCATGATCTTTGTATCCATAATTCAATTCATATACTATTTAAGAGTCAGGTGAAGAAGTTAAGAATCAAGTCAAGAGGTCAAGATTTAAGTCAAGATAAGTTCTTAATGTTTTTAAAAGGCTTCCACAAACATTTTAACCTTTTTCTTAAGACTTATGTTTCAGAGTTAAGCAAAGAGTTCAAATTTAAAGTTCGTTTCTACAAAGAATTATATTGGAAGTAGGTATTCCCAAGAGGTTTCAAAATGTTTTCGCATTTAAATAATAATGAATCAGAGATTTCCAAAGAGTATTTTATCTAGTTTTCAGAAAAGAGTATACACTTCCATAATAAAGAAAGAGGAAAATCATTGATTTCCAAGGTAGCCTTTGAGCTAAACTTTTTAGGACTAATCTAAAATCACAGAAGAAAGTATGTTTTTATAACATAAGAGCTAATATAATAATATTTTAGGGAGTAGTATTAAGCGCCGATATGGGGGATAGTTCACACAACTCACAACCCCCATAGACCACTAGCCACCATGGGTAGAAAAGGTAAAAGTTTAGAGATGATTCATTTTGTGATTTTTAGCATAGAATAATGGATCTACTTGTAGTTCAAGTTCTATACTAATTGCAAGGTATAGGAAGACCCTGTTAGCATGGCGCAAAATATTGTATCATCACTATATATTTCTTAAGAGATGGTTGTTACTTCTAGATAATCCCACAGAAGTTAGTTATATTTATATACACAATTTATTTGTATTTTTACATATATTTCATAGTTATATTATATATTTGCATACATACAAAGTTGACATCATTGTTTAAAAAATTTTTCTTTATATTGCACTTGTTTTAAATTATTTTGTATTAAAATGAGTTCATTCATGTAGAGATGAGTTGAGCCGGGTAATCTCTTAAAATTTCCTTTCAAACCTATGTTTGTGTTTTAGCATTAGAACTCGCATACTCGTACATTCAATCTACTGATTCATGTTGTCCTGCATCGTATTATGATGTAGTCGCAAGTAATTAGGATCGACATTCGACGCACCATTGATCTACTGAGCAGTTCAGAGTAAGTTGGTGAGCCTCCTCCAGTTCAGAATTGCCATTTCGGCTAAGTTGAATGTTTTATCTTTAAAAATGTTCTAACTTATGTTTTAAACAGTTGACTAAGTGCATTTTAATCCTTGTATTATTGTTTTAAGTCTTCTGCTGAGTAAGTAAGTCTGACCAAGGCTTCTCTTCGGACAAGCAATTTTCTTCGAGTGCCAGTCCAAACCAGGGTGTAGGCTCGGGCATGATAAGATTAGTCGCACATAACCTAGGATGTAGTAGTCTAGTCCTAGTATGATTCAAACTCTAACTTGTCATTTTGATTCAATGAAACTGTTCATTCGACATGTTCCATCAATCTTCAAGTTTCTCTCAACAAATATCACAAACAACATTATAATATAATCATGATTTTGAACTAACCAACTCAATCTCTATTTTTAATAGTCATCCTAATTTATCAAAAAAAATTGTATAGAATGTCAATTGATATTATTTCATTAACAATTATTAAAGGCATAATTAAGAATCATTAACTATCTCAATATAAAATTTTAAATCATATATATCCCGCATTTTGTTAAGATTATAGTTAAATCAAAAGATTTTTTTCACAATCATAAGGTTTTTATATTTCACTTACACCTTACAAGGTGAAACAAATAATAATTATTATAATTCATAATTCTCAACAAAACAATTTAGCATATAATTAATTTTTCTTTCCCATATTTTCTAGTTTTTATTAAATTGCTATAGAATTTCATACTTTATTGGGAAATGATATATTATATACTTTCGACTAGTTCATTTTTTTCTATCAATTCCTAATACATTTTATAATTTGTAGGAAAATAATTTCTACGATGCTTGTTCAAGTGATTATATTTACAAAATATTAAAAGAGCTACTCCCTCAATTTCCTTTAAATTTTAAAATTTCGGTTATTGGATTTGGTTTTTGGTTTTTTAGTTGTTTAATTTGATTAAACGCAAAATCAAAATTTAACTACACTCATTGTACATTCTACCGTTAAAACCTAACATTTGTTTAAATATTCCTAATTCACATTCTAAAATACGGCCCATACACACAGACCCAATTCAAAACTCAAGGCTAGAATAGTGAAATTTGAAAGAATTGAAAAATGTATCATCATATTATTGTTTGATAAATATGATTAAATCATAAATCGAATCGTAATTGTGAAAATAAAACTGAACTGCGTTTATTTCAGTTTGGTTTCATTTTAACATTTTCACCGAATCAAAAATTGAAAAAGCGAATAGAAATTCTCAAACTGAACCGTACAAACTGAACATCCAAACCTATTGACTACACATTACTATTTATGTATCATGACCATAAAACTATACATTATTATTAATGTATCTTATTCTGATTAAAAACTATTGAGTTTACTAGAAATATATTTTACATGTAATCATTCTAAATAACATTTTTTGTGATTGCTACATAACATTGTTGTTAGTTGACAAGTATCTAATACATGCAATAAAATTTGAAATTTGTTGAATTTTATATACAAGTGTTAATAATTGGTGCAACTATGTCTTAAATATTGCTCGGATGACTGTAGATAAGTAATAACATTTGATACATAGTCAATTCGACAATTTAAAATTATTATGTATCATATACAAAATAATTATTAATATGATATATGCTGACTTAATTAGTTATACAACAATGTTTCATGTAAGTAGTAACCTCTGATATATACCGATGTTATATACATAAAAAAGTGATGTATCATATACATATTTATTAATATGATACAAAATGATATGTTAAAAAATATTAGTGTGACAATAATATTTGATAATGTCTATCATTGTAGTTGAATAACTACCTGTGTATGTATCTGGTAGAAAAAATAACGGAATTTTGTAAAGTTATGTAGCAAATACATATTTATAAACATGATATATACTAATTTGTGTTTTAATAAATTTGGATTAGGAATCAAAACTATAAATTTGAACATGATGAAATTTTAATGTATCATAATATTGAATCATAGGAATTATACATAAATTTATCAATCACAATTAACTAGATACAATAAAAATATGAACCTTGGATGCATAAGAGTATTTAGCAATATGTTCTACTTTTCTCCCTTTTTTGTATCAGAAAAATATGACGAACATAAAATTGAAAAAGAAATTACCGTGAGGAGAGATACTACAGATCCATCTTTTTTACCTTTTTGGGGGGTGGGGGTACACAATCAGTTTAGAAGATGAAGGTATATCATTCTTCGACTTTGACTTATCAACATTATGATTTCTCACTTATAATGGATCACACAATTGTTTGAATATATTTTCATCCCAACTATCATCTCAGCATTATAAACACGATCAATTAAAGTGAGATTAACTGGGTAATTTAAATCTAAAATAAGGAGCATCATTCATATGTATTAGAACTTTGAATATGAAAAATGAAGATAAAACGTTAGAAAAAAATGATGAACCGTAAGTTGGAGAGGAAAAAAAAACTTCATACTGAGAAATTTTCAATCGATTGAGTGTAGAGGAAAAAAAATTAAATTAAAAAGTGTAGTAAAGGAAATAATTTTTGAGATTGAGGGAGTAAAAATAGGAAGAGTTTAAAGGAGTGAATAGGAAGAAAGAAATTACATTTGTTAGTTAAGAAGCTATGTATCATGTAATACCCCTAAAATACTAGACCAACATTGGCATGTTGATACACCATTTTTTATTAAGTAGAATATGTTTATTCTCATTTTAGGAACTTGAAATTTTGTGATATTTGCAATCTTGCTTAACATAATTGTCATCGTAATTCAAGGAATTGTAGTGGGGTATTTACGTAATATTCTAGTTAAAATTATGTATAACTTGAAGCGAGGTGAGGGTAATACATATAATTATATATGTATGCATTTTGGGTTGCCAAACTTTTTTTGGGTAGCTAACTTTGAAGGACATGTGTACATGTGATAAGGATCACTTTTGTAAATTTATATTCTCACCATTCCTCTGATTAATGGGTCCGTGGTGCAACATTAAAGCCCTCCCAAACAAAGCTAAGAAAAATCGGCTAAGTCTCGACCCACGAACAAACGTAGCGTCAGTAAGTGAGACCAAAATCCTTAGTATGTTCCGTGGATCAAGACCCTATTACCCAGCCTCTGATACAAACCACGATTGACTAGTATGATCCTTAGATAGACCTACAGACCGAAGGTAAAGGTTAGTTGTTAGTAAGAGTCAAATTGTTGATTAGGTCAACTTCAAATTTTTATAACTCTTAGACAAAATTAATTAAGTGTCCTATGACCTACGATATGATAGATAATTAAATCCTCTTTCCAAGGCCACTACCTTTGCTAAAATTTGACCTCCGAGTAAAATATTATGTCCATTTTAGTGAAGGCATGTCAAGTAAACTCAAACGATGGACCTTCAATTGAACGACAGACCGTCAGTCAAGGTCGTCGATCGCTCCGACAACAATTATTTCAAGGGTTTTAATCTTTTCCTAGTTCATTTAACCCCTAAGATACATCGTTTAAACCCTAAATCATTAGATTTTACTCAGTTAAAGCCTAGAAACATATTTAAAACTTACCTAAGTCAAATCATTATTCAAAACATAAAAAATTAGAAGCAAGAGAGAAGAAAAATGTCAAGAACACTAGTTCAAGAAGGAAGCAAGGTTCCATCAGTTCCAGCCCCAAAATGTAAGATTTCTCTATGTATTTCATCACAAGGTATGTGAGATTTCAATAGTGGGTTCCTTTCACCCATTAGATCCATAGATATAAAAAAAATTCTTGATTCTCTTATCATGATTAGACCTAGGGTTTCTAGAACTTAATTAGATTATCATGAATTAGTTAGTTATATCCAAATAAGATTACCATGTTAATCGTCAGTTCACCGTATGAACTTCAGAATCCCTATGTATTTCTTTAGTTCTTGAATTGCACATGTCAGGTAAAATATTTCAGTTATTCAGTCATACATGCCTCAGTTATTAATGCAATAGTACCATATTAATTATTACATTCTCTATTTGCATGTTCAGTTTGAGCTATCCACTATTTGCAGAAACTGAGTCATAATTAGTTAACTACTTAATTCATTGGGAGTATCATAATACCAATTTGGACTAAGGTTTAACGTACCAAAGTAGTCCCATAACTACTAACCAAGTAGGTTGTAAGTCCCCTTTGTGATAATCAGTTTAATGATTACGCCAACATGCCTTTATACCTCTAGTAGGGTAAATTGGGTCCTCTCGATGGGGCGTATACATTGGATGCCACACTTTAATCATGTGTTTTTATTATCATTTATTAGTAACTCCCACAGTTCAGCCAGACTCTATTGAACTAACCATATTTACAGTTCAGTTAGTATTCAATCTCATCATGTTATATATTTTGTCATTGCATCTAGTTAACTTAGAATTCAGTATATCATGTTCTGAATATTTAACTTGCTTAGGTGCTTGTTCAATTATATAGGTTTAGGTTCTAAGCATCAAGATCACGGTAAGATCAGTTCTCGATCTCCAGTTCAGCATAATAATTGGTGATTCCTCATTCTCCGAGGATAATAGTCATGCGTTTATTTATGTATTTTTAGTTCTTTAGTTTCAATTTTTGCTAGACTTAGATGGGGCCTGTCCCTACATTTCTAGTCAGTTAGAAGCTATTTTCAGACATAGTTAGATTGAACTTAGAGCTGAGATAATATGTTTTTTGTATTAAGCTCATTAGTATTTGATTTATTTCAGTTATAGTATATGAGTATTCCCCATCTTTTAATTTTAAATACAGTTTAGCTTTTGCATAAGTTTATATTTAGAATGCTCATTATAATGCAAGCACGGTTTGCTTAGGGATAACTTATGATCCTAGGTCTCGAGTCCGCGTCTCAGTGGTAGCTCGAGGTATGACACACTGGGTATCAGAGCACTAGGTTTAAGTCTCCTAGGATGTCTGAAAAACCGCACTAAGTAGAGTGTTTTTCATGTGTGTGAAGTGCACCACATCTAATGACAAGGTGGACTATGAAGTTTTTTAGGAAAAAAATCACTTTCTTATTATTATTATCGTGCGTAATATATGATCTATTTCCATTCTAGCTTGAAGTTATACATTTCAGATCATGCCTCATCGTAGAACTAACACCAGGAATTCAAATGCATCTCATCAAGTCCGAGATCAGGAAGTCTCTAATGCTTAATTTAGGAACACCATTCAGATGTTGGCTCAGAGTGTTGCCAATCAAAACAATCTGATTCAAGATCCTTTGAATGATAATAGTGAATTAGCAGTACAAAGGGTTTGTGACTTTTTTGGATTAATCCGCCTAAGTTCATAGGATCCAAATTGGTGAAGACCCTCAGAATTTCTTATATTAGATGAAGAAGATCTTTGAGGTGATGCAACTTACTGGGAATGATTGGGTAGAGTTTAAATTATACTAGCTAAAAGATATTGCTTATATCTGGTAGACTCAGTGAAAAAAATAGGGATACATATGCAACTCCTATTGCTTGGGATTTCTTTAGCGAGACCTTTATGGATATGTTTTTCCCAATAGAGTTGAGAGAAGCGAAGGCTCAGGAATTTATGAACTTAAGGTAGGGAAACATGATGGTCCAATAGTATGGTATCAAGTTTAACCAACTCTTTAGGTATTCTACTCAAATGGTTGCTAACTCCAGGGTGATGATGAATAAGTTCTTGTATGGAGTGTCAGATTTGGATAAAATGGAGTGCAAAAATGCTATGTTATTGGGAGATATGAACATATCTAGGCTTATGACTCATTGTCAGCAGGTTGAGAGTGATAACCTTAGGGAATAGGAAGAGGAGAATAAGAAAGTTAGGGTTGGTAACAATGACTATTCTTTGTAGAAATTGGGTGGTAAAAATCGCTCGCATAGTAAGCAGAAATTTTCAACCCCAGTCCCTTAATCAACTAGTGTTCCATCCTCCAAGAACAAGTATGATCAAAAGGGTAGGTAACAAGACTCTAAGTCTCAGGGAATTGTTTCGGTCACTATGACCTACCCCATTATCCCTAGGTGTAGTAAGAATCATCCAGGTGAGTGCCTCGTGGGAAAATAATGATGTTTTGGGTGAGGTCAGCCTAGTCACAGCTTGAGGATTTTTCCTTCTAGACATTGCCAAGGAGGCGGTAATGGTGGAGAACACTCTACAACTTCAATAGCACGAACAAGTAACCCGAATCAAAAGGGCAACTTATTTAATAGAGGTGGCAGTTAGCGCCAAAATAGGTTGTATTCTCTTCAGGCTCGCCAGGACCAGAAAGTTTCTCCTGATGTAGTTAGTGGTACATTACGAGGATCTCACCTTGATGTTTATGCATTTTTAGATCAAGGGGCTACTTTTTCCTTTGTAACTCCTTACATAGTAGTCCAATTCACTGTTATTCTAGAAACAGTCTAAGAAACTTTCTTAGTCTCTACTCCAGTTGGTGACCTAATTATAGCTAGACGGGTATACATAAATTTTCCTGTTACATTCTCTTAGAAAGTCACCTCACCAGATCTTATAGAGTTAGAAATGATACACTTCCATGTCATTCTAAGCATGGATTGGTGACATTTATGTTATGCCTCAGTCGATTGTAGAACTAGGATTGTTCGTTTTTAGTTTCCAAATGAACCAATATTAGAGTGGAAGGGAAGTAGCTTAGCGCCTACAGGTCAATTCACTGCTTACCTTAAGGCCAGAAATATGATCTTTAAGTGTTATCTTTATCATCTAGTTCAAGTTAAGGATTTTAAATCATAATCCCGAACTCCTGAATCAGTTCCAGTAGTCTAGGAGTTTCCAAAAGATCTTCCTGAAGTCCATCCCGAAAGGGAAATCGACTTTGCAATTGACCTCCTTGCAAATAACCTACCAATTTATATTCCTCCTTAGATAATGACTTATAAGAGTTTAAGGAATTGAAAGATAAGTTGAAATACCTGTTATATAAGGACTTCATGAAACATAGTATTTCGCCATGGGGTGCATCGGTGTTGTTCGTAAAAAAGAAATATGGTTATCTTAGAATATGAATTGACTATATTCAATTGACAAGGTCAAAATCAAGAATAAGTATCCTATCCCCATCATTGATGACTTGTTTGTCCAAATTCAGTGTACTAGACATTTCTCGAAGATAGACCTTAGATCATGTATCATCATGTTAAAGTCAGAGATAGTGATATTCTTAAGACACCCTTCAGGACTCGATATGTTCATTATGAATTTGTAGTTATGTCATTTGGACTAACAAGTGCTCCTACACCTTTCATGCATTTGATGAACAAAGTGTTGAAACAGTACTTCGATTTGTTCTTTATTGTCTTTATTGATGATATCCTCATTTACTTTAGGAATGAGGAAGAACATGTGATTCATTTGAGAGTTGTTCTACAGACTATCAAACATAGCCTATTATTCGCCAATTTTAGCAAAGGTGTGTTCGGGTTGCAATTCGTTTCTTTCCTTGGTCACATTGTATCTGGCGAGGGGATCTAAGTGGATTCATAGAAGAGAGCAGTGAAACAACGGTGCATACCTACCTTTGCTGTAGATATTAGAAATTTCTAGGCTAGCGGGTTATTATCGAAGGTTTGTGGAAGGATTTTCATCCATAGCCTCACCATTGACTAAGTTGACTCAGAAGATGGTCAAGTTTCAATAATAAGATGATTGTGAGAAATACATTGCAGAATTGAAAACTAAATTCACTACAACTTATGCCTTGGCTCTAACACAGGGTTCAGATGGTTATGTGACCAATTGTAATGCATGAAGAGTTGTCCTAGGTTGTCTTTTGATGTAGTGAGATAAGGTTATAGATTATGCTTATAGACAACTTAAGTTGCATGGTAAAAACTATCTAGCTCATGACCTCAAGCTTGCAGTAGTAGTGTTTTCACTCAAGATTTGGAGATACTACTTATATGGTGTTCATATGGATATGTTCACTGACCACAAGATCGTTCACAGAGTTGAATATTTGCGAGAGAAGATGGCTTGAATTCTTAAAGTATTATAATATGAGCGTGAATTACCACCATGTTAAGGCGAATGTAGTAGAATATGCTCTTAACAAATTACCTATGGGTAGTTTAGCGCATGTTGAGGAAGAAAGGATGGAACTACTGAATGATGTTCACAGGCTTGCTCGCTCGAGTGTTCGCCTTACGAGCATATCAGACATCAACATAATAGTTCAAAATAGTGCATAATCTTCTTTGGTTGTGAAGGTTAAGGAAAAGTAATACAATGATCCAATCTTGCTTGAACTTAAGAGTGCAGTCCATAATCACTGAGTGAAGGTATTCTCCCAAGGGGGAGATGGTGTACTTTGTTACCAGGATATATGATGTGTTCCTGATGTGGGTGAGTTGAGACAACATATTCTTGTTTAAGAACATAACTACAAATATTCTATTCATCTAGGTTCCACTAAGATGTGCAACAATTTGTGGGAGTCTACTCGTGGAATGACATGAAGAGGGATATAGCATATTTTGTGAGTAAGTGCCCCCATTTCCAGTAAGTCAAGGTAGAACATTAAAGACCATGATGTATGAGTAAAAAGATCGACATTCCTGTTTGGATGTGGGAAGTTATCAATATGGATTTCATTATAGGATTACCTCAAACTCGCACACAACATGACTCCATTTGGCTGATATTTGACAGGATGACTAAGTGTTCTCGCTTGTTGGCGGTCAAGACTGATGATTTGGCAGAGGACTATGCCACGATTAACATTAATGTAATGTGAGGTTTCATGGAGTTCTTTTTTCTATCATCTCAGATAGAGGTCATCAGTTTACCTTTTATTTCTGAAAGTCATTACAGAAAGGTCTTGTTATTCAGGTTAACCTTAGCACAACATTTCATCCGCAGACGAATGGACAGGCAAAGCATACCATTCAGAGAGCTTATGTGATTGATTCAAAGGGTAGTTGGGATGATCATCTTCCTCTTATTGAGTTCTCCTACAACAAATAACTACTATTAAAACATTCAGATAGCCCCTTATGAGGCACTGTATGGGCGTAGATGTAAATATCTTGTTGCTTGGTTTGAAGTAGGTGAAAAAAAACTTAGATTCGGCAAGATTCAGTCCTTTATACTATGGAGAAAGTGCAACTCATACCCTAAGTCATCCAAATCTTATGCAGATGTAAGGAAAAGGGAACTAGAGTTCCAAGTTAATGGTTGGGTTTTCTAAAAAGTGTCACCTATGAAGGGGGCGATGAAATTAGGCAACAAAGGGAAGCTCAGTCCTAGATATGCAAGCTCTTACAATATCTTAAAAAGGGATGTCAAGGTGGCAAATGATTAAGAGTTGCCAGCAGAACCAATAGGAGTGCATTCAGTCTTCCACATCTCGCTCTTGAAGAATTGTGTGGCAGATCGACCCTTTGTAGTGCTATTAGAGAGTGTGGCGGTGAAACATAGTCTTTCATATGAGTATTTACTAGTTGAGATTCTTGAACATCCAGTTAGAAGGTTGAAAAACAAAGAAGTCTCTTCATTCAAGGTTCTGTGGAGGAGTTAGTCTATAGAGGGAGCTACTAGGGAAGCAGAGTAGCCATGAAATCCAAGTATCCTAACCTCTTTTGTTCCTATTCTACTCCAGCTTGATGTAATAGTTCCTCATCAGTTATTGAGTCGTTCATACGTGAATTTAGCCATATAATTATGTTCCATCAGCTTGTACTTTCATTTTCAACGTATTTCCATGTTCTTGGAACTCAATTCAATCAGAAACTCAGTTCTTATTGCTTTGTGGTAGTAATCGCCTCTCTCTCTCTCTATCTCTCCCTCTCTCTCTATCTCTCTATTTTATCTTGTTTAGACATCATTCGAGGATAAATATTCCCAAGGGGGAGATAAAGTCACACCACATATTAAAAATATACCAGAAATCAGCTTTTCAAAAACTACAAGTGCAATCTACTGTCACTATCTATGGAGCGTAGTTTGATCTACAACCCGTACTGTGGGTCTGTGGTTCACCATTGTATCCGTCCAAAACATAGCTTAGAAAAATTGTCTAAGTCTCAACTCACGGACAGACCTACGATTCGTAAGTCAAACCACGGACCGTGGTTCTGTGTCCTTGGATCAAGACCTTATTACCCATCCGCTGACAGCAACCACAATTGACCAGTATGGTCCATAGACATAATGATCGTAGGTATGATCATAGGTGAAGGTTAGCTAGTAGTTAGGGGAAATTACTTCTTGGGTCAACTTCAAATAGTCAGAAATCTTAGCACAAAATGAATTAGGTGTCCTATGATCTATGATATGATAGATATTTTAATCCTCTTTCCGAGGCTATCAAGTTTTTTAAAATGTTACCTCTAAGTAATAAGTTATGACAATTTTAGTGAAGTCCTTTCGTGCAAACTAAAATGAGGAACCCAAACGATGGACCTTCGATTGAGCGATGACCCGTCAGTCAAGGTCGTTGATTGCTCCAACAACAATTATTTCAAGTGTCTTTTAGTCTTTTCCTAGTTTGTTTAACCCCTAAAATACGTCGTTTAAAACCTAAATCATGATAAGTTTAAGCAAAGAAACATAACTAAAACTTACCTAACTCAATTCATTAATCAAAACATATAAAATAAGAGGCAAGAGAGGTAAAAAAGTTCAAGAACCCTAGTTTAAGAATGCAACAAGGTTCTTTCAGTTCCATCCTCGAAATCTAAAGATTTCTCTTAAGATTTCATCACCAGGTATATGGGATTTCACCAGTGGTTTCCTTTAACCCTTTAGATCCCTAGACATCAACCAAATTGTTGATCCTCTTATCATGATTACACTTAACGTTTCTATAACTTCATTAGTATTTCATTTGGATCAATTATAGTATGTGTGTTCTATTCATTTTAATTATGATTTAGTTTTAGCATCAGTTTATTTCTTTAGTATACTCATGATCATGCCAGTAGGGTTAGCTTGAGATCACTTGTGGTCATAGGTCTCGTGTCCGCTTCTGAGTGTTAGATCGGGGTGTGAAACTAATTTAATTGTTATGGATTCGAAATATGGGATGAAACATAGGAAATGTTCTATCTAGATTTCGTATTTAGAAATCATGTATGGACAATTGTTAGTGTTGTGGTGATAATTTTTTGTACAAAATATATTTTGCAGTGATCCTTTATTATTTGCAACCATAAGAGATGTACCAAATACCTGAAAGATATACAATCGAGTTTTGTCGTTTTTCTTTTCAAATCTAGGTTGTGACATGACGTACTAGGCTGGCGAGAATTACTATTTTTGTAGCATAGTTGTATTTGCACAAGATAAGCTTACTTCTGATGATAATTCTGTTTTAACTCGACATAATTGTGATACAACGACTTAAAGAAGTTATAAAATTGTATTTTTAAGGTTGTATATACTCGTGAACAAATTGTCTACCTTGATATGTTGGTTGGTCTATGGTTTAAACTCGCAAAGTTGTATTTGATTGTTTATATTATAAAGCATTTATGTTTGTGTATAAATTTGTATTTGTACTCTTTTTACCAACTTGTATATCTGAATATTTATCTTGGTACCTTGGTTTCTTCTTGTCATTTTGCACTGTTGTGTTGGTATCCTTTATGTCGTTAAAGACACTTGTGTAACTCTCCCACTTATACGAATTGTTTGATCACTTAGAACTCTTGTTGGGACCTAGTCCTTCTTGTGGGTGTGAATTTTTCACTATTGGCATGCCTCTTAATTCAAATTATTTTCCATCTTGACTCTAGATTATTTGTTTGTCTTACGAACGGAAATTTTCCATTTTAAGTACTAATTGTAAAGACATTTTTAATATGATTCTTGGTTCTCTTGATTATTGGGATTTGACCCTTCTTGATACAGGGCGTCTTCCTTCTTGATACATGCTCCTGCTTGGTATGACAACATGATGTATATATTCGGCAAGCCTTTATATTTAATCTCTTGGAAAATAGTGCTATGAGTGTTCTTGTCATTTTCATCTTTAAATATAGTACTTGATACTCTTATTATAATGTTTACTTGATTAAATTTTTGGGAAAAGGAACAAATATACCACGGAACTTTTGTAAATGGTATGCGTATACCCTTTGTTAAACTTTTAGGACGTCAGTACCATTGCCATCCAAATTTTGGAGCATATATACCCTTTTTATTAACAGTGATACACGTGTCTCGATCCTAACCAATCACATGATATTTGTTGACTTTCTTCCCAAAATTAAAATAACCTATCCGAGTTAATCTAGAAACTTTCCCAAATACATAATACATATGACCCAATAATATTAACCCAAATCCCCAAATCCGTTCACCTAAGGGCAAAAAACAAAGGTGGCAACCGTAGCTCTGCCACTTCACGGTGCTCAAGATATATAATTGTAGGCCGAAGCAAGATTAGAAGGGCAAAATATTGAAGCACAAGGATCAACCAAAGAAACTTCTGTCAATGAGAATACAACCAGAACTCGATGGTTCATCAACTTTAGGTTGATTAGTATGGAGAAATTGGAATTCTTTAGAAAAAAGATACATGATTGACTTTATAGCAACTAGTATATCATAATGAACGGAAATAATTTGCCCATTTCCCATGTGAATGAGCACAAGAAGAAAGGAAAAGCTCATAAACTTTGCAATAAGCAATCTGCTAGAGCAAATTGCTGTTGATTTTGGCTTTGAGAAATAACTCCTTTTATGAGTTTTTTTTTTCATATTATGCGTTTGTTTAAAAAGAATAATATAAAATTCACCTAATTTATGATTTAAGATCCTACTACAACCCCAAAACTCCTTTTCTCATTCACCTCTTCTCTCCAAACAAATCTAACCCTACTACTTAACCAAATTCAAATCCTAGTATCAATTTTTGTGTTTGTTTGGATGGGTCTTTCCCTTCTATAAGAAAGTTGAGGAGAAATTGGAGGATTTAGTGTTGAAGATGATTTGGGGAAAGATGTTGCTAAACAAGTGTTTAGGTTACTAAATTTGAAATTAAGTTAATTGATTTGGAGATTTGGTTAATATTTTTGGGTTATGGTTATTATGTATTTGGGTGGGTTCTAAAATTAATTTGGATTAATTTTTTTTAATATTTGGTAGAAATTTAAAAAATATAAGGTTAGTGGTTAGGATTGAGACACGTGTATCACTGTTAACTTAAAGGGTATATATGCACCAAAATTTTAACGGCAAGGGTATTGACATCTTGAACGAATAAGGAAGGGTATACGTGTATCATTTACGAAAGTGAGAGGGTATATTTATCCTTTTTCCCTTTATTTATTATGATTCAGTTAAGCTGCCCATTACGTTAGAAAGGTATGTTGACAATTCTATGGTCCCCAAAACTATAGTTGTTGCACCACTAAGCAATATGCTTAGCGATAATTGTTTCTATCGTAGGGAATGTTCGAGGGGATGCATGAAGCTGGCCATTGGAGATGATGATTTTGAGAGCCTTAAGAAAGTTCACATTTTCATATAGACATCTATATTTTGTATAAACCTTGGGAATTGTACATGATATATGTATTGTATATTTATGTGAAATTTTGAGGGTTAATTCGATCATGTTACCATGGTTTATAATATAAGAATGACTATATATTTTGTTCTGTTGGGGTGTTAATCCCAAGTCTTGAAATATATTAAATTTACTACTTGTTTTGAATGGTTTTGTGAAGCATGAACCACCTAATTTTGGTACTCAAATGTTTGTAATATTCTCTTTATATCAATTTTGCAGTGTGAGGATAATATATGCATGAAAATATCATAATTTATTTTCTTTGATTATTTTTGAAGGGTTGTTTCGCCATAAGTTAAAATTTTGTGCAATATCAATTCGTCATCAAATTAATGTAAAATGGGCAGTGCACATCCTTTACTATTCCTTTTTTGTTTATAAACCTAGTTCAACTACTAGATTAAAATTAATATTCCCTTGTTAGTAGCTTTGGAATGTCACAAGTATTAAATTAAGTCTCTTCATTAAAGGGATGTACTTTCAAAAGGGGGTCGCTACAAGTGTTTGTATTTTATCCTAGGTTTTTGTTTCTAGGACTTTTGTTGTGAATTATTTTTATAGTTGTTTGATTTCGAAAATGTTCTACTTAAATTTCATGGTCACTTACATGGTTTGCCATATTATTATTTCTTGTAGAGTGCACGCACATCATGTACATATCAGTGATGCAATGTGATAAACACTTTTAAAGGAATTAAGTTATGACTTATTTTTCTAATAAACCTATGGATGCTGCTGACAAAGGTTCGGGCACTTCTGGTTCCTGACATCATGCACTAGAAGGGGTTGGAGAACATATATCGAATCAGTATGTTCCCCACACTATTGGGTCTGAAGTGGGAAACCGTCAGCATCTAAGAGCTGGTTGACATCCTTACATGAGTTATGGTAATCAAGCCATGAATGCTCCTTTTCACCAAATAGCTAAATTCTTCCACCACATGGCTGAATCGATGCATGATCCCAATGGTAGTACTTTTGAGAAAAAGCGGAAGATTGGTGGAGTGGAGTTTGAAGGCACTATTGATCCCACTGATGAACAATGGTTGGAGCGCATGGAGAGTGTATTTGAGTAGTTAGAGTGATCAGATGTTGCCAAATTTAAGTATTCTATTTCGCAATTATAAAAGTATGCATATGATTTGTGGCTTTGTGTTACGAATACCAAGGTAAAACCTCATGTTCTTACTTGGGATGATTTTTTTAAGGAATTTTGTATGAATTATCTCACATTGGGGATGTACCCCTAGACGTAACTGTCATCGTCGTCCTCGGAGAGGACTAGTACTAGCCTCTTAGAACTTATCATTATATTTACAGGTCAAAAATGTGGAAAATTTAAATTTTTCATCTACACTACTTCATGAGGTTTACTTGAACCTCTCGCTGACACATAATATATTCATATTAAGTATACATAGACCCTTCAAATAAGAAGATTACATAGTCTTCTACTTTTATGGAACACAAACACAAAAACACACGCGCGCACACACACACACACAAACACACACACACACACACACACACACACACACACATATATGTATGTATGTATGTATCTATCTATCTCTCTCTCTCTCTCTCTCTCTCTATATATATATATATATATATATATATATATATATATATATATATATATATATATATGTCGAAATGCCACTCATGGCTTACATTAATATCTAGAAAAAATATGAATGATATGATCATCTTTAGACTATTATTATGAACCATAGCTCGAGTAATAACAAGGCATCATCTGCGGATTTGAGGACATACCCACTAGGAGTATGATTCCAAGCCTTTTTTCAAAAGTTGTCACAAACCCTTTAACTATCGGAACCTAAAATGTTGGGGGAAAAGGGAATTGGGTTAGTACATCACTTGTACTAAGTATAGGACCATATGCACATACAACATAGAAATCATGCCAAAAAAGGAATTTTATTAAGGCAAGCTAATTACTTTGAAAAGGCTTATGCACATTCAAGAACCAATACAAGTCAATAATACATATTCATTTAGTAAAGATCATGATAATAACAAGTCTAGTTAAGTCAAAATGCATATTAACATAATTGAGTATATAATCGAGACAACTCTATCATGAAGTTATAATGTCGACAAACATGTATAAGAGTACATAATATCATAGACAATGAAAGACCATTAATCACGAACCCTCATTAAGTCCAGTGGTGCAATGACTAAGTAACTCCCCATAACATCACTCAAACAAGAAAACCCAACAAGAACCAAAAACAATGCCCAACTTCATATACTATATCATTAAGACTAAACATCATCATACTTTAACAATAGAGACCAAACACATGTTTATAAGTGAAACCAACATCACATTAGCGTCATTAACATGTAGATGATCATATACATATCAATTACATTTATAAGCACAAAAACACATAAGAACATCCTTCGAAGACTTCCTTCAAGGCAAACTAGTGCAATGTATGGGTAGAGATCTATTCCCCTACCGAGACTAACCTAAACCCCTTAGCTCATCCTAGTCATTGTTTACTTTACTGCTTCATTTACCTTTTGGGAAAATCATTCCTCAATAGACATAGACCACATGAACTAATGTAGAATTCGGTGTCATAGAACCCTATACCGAAAGAAGGCAGAGTACTTTCCAAGGTAGTACCAAAGCATGAACATAACATCTATGTGGATCCACTAGCTAGTATTCCTATGAGACAACATAGTTCAAGAACTAGGAGATTTAGTTGTGACCATCTTTATGCCACATGAATTATAGTCTCCAATCTTATGAATACATTAGTGATCCTACCTTCCCTATGTGGGAAGGGACACTCCTCACTTTTAGTTCACTCGGTGCTAAGCTAGAGCCCATTTGAAATGTCATTCATTAATAGTCATAGCTTAGTTTAGGTGATAGGGTCTACCCGTTCTATTGTCATCATAATAGCTCAATATGAATTGCATGAGTATTATCCTTTCATTACAATTTACACATGTGAGGTTTGAACATTTACATAATAACATTATGACAAGGCACATAAGAAAATTCATCACCACCCTCATGTCATTACGTCCTAGCCAACAACTCACATGTTGTAATTCAAGATATTCCTATTAAATATCATAACAATCCTAATAAATATTATCATAAGGAATTATTCAATATAACTTCATAACTAAACTCAATTAATAATAGTTGAAGTAAAAGGATTGTGATCACAAGACATACCCCAATACCTTTTCAGAAGCCATCATCCAAGGTTTTTCCATAAACCATCTAATTAAACCAAAAAATAGGTGTAATATCATTATTTAATAATAATCAATAAAATAATTAAGTCAGTTGAATCATTACAAAACAATTCATTGCTAGTTCATAGCCTACGGTTAGGGATTTGGGTCAGATTCATGATTTACTTCACAACCTAGGGTAATTCACCAAAAACTAGCATGATTGAATCATAATACATCACAATATAAGTAAATAATCAAAATAAACCATAACAAATCAATTTAGAAGATCAAATTCGTAATAATGAAAACCCACTAGAAACTCATCTTTATGAAATAAATTGGAAGGAACCCTTTAGGGAAAGGAATCCCAAAGGTGAAAGGAATCACATACCTTGTTAATTGATGGAGAATGATGAAGAAAATATCCCTTATTGCTGCCATTATACCTTGACCTAGCCTTCAATGGATTTTTTCTATTTGGAAGAGAGAAAGAAGACAGAACGAAGCACAATTAGGTTTTAGGAATTATTTGATTTGGGTTTAGGTTAATTACATTAGGGGATTTATATAGGTCATTAACAAACTTAATTAGACCTCCCTTAACACCAAACTAATTTAATAACGACCTTATTAATTAATTGGATTAATTAAAATATGGAAGCCAAAATTGTGACCTGACGTACGGGTTGTAGGTCAACCGACGACTAGTGTCCCTTCCATGCTGCACATCTGTCATTTTCGTCAAAGACATAACAAAATGATCCCTCACGAAATTGACTAAGGGACCATCGATGCACCATCGATTGGCGTACGCCTCGTTGGTTGGCTACTATTGATGGCTCTGTCTTTTGACATATTTTAGCCACAATGGAACAGTCCTCCTCAAGGACCCTTTGGTTGATCCTTGGGGAGTTGCACCAAGACATTCAACTATAAACCATCTTTAATGTGTTTTAGACACCTTTTCACCTAATTTCATCATTTTCTGACTCTTAAAACCTTGTCAAATATAATAAGGCACGCTAGCACATCTTGAACTAGTTTATGTACATCATGGGCGTTCCTTGACGTTTTGATTCTAAGATTTCCTAAATGACTTAAATAAATTATATTTGACCTTAAAAAGTGTTACAACGCTTAGAATCTATTGTTAGGCTCTATATTAGAATTTAGAATTTCAGAGTATTACATTATTGTCACTTTAGGTACAGTCGTCCCCGAATGACACTACAATTCTTTGAAAAGAAGGAATAGTATCAAGACTACAAGACCAATCAACAACATATCAAAACATGAGATACAATTGAAATCAACCTAACCTCATGACCTTTTACACAATGCAACTCAAACATCACTTTCAACTCATAAGATTTCAACATTCATTACATGCTTATTCACTTATTCCAAAGCTTTCTTCAACACTTATATGCATATTGTATACAACTCATGAAGGCACAACATACCAAAGTACACCACATAATTTCAAAAAAATTAAAAGAGCTAATTCTTGAAGACTTTCATTTCAATAGGCATAAATCATTGTAATTCACTGTAACAAACCATAAAATACACCATTTTACCAAAAATCAAGGCAACTTCAAAAAAAATCATTATTTATACTATAAATAGTAACAACTAACCTTATTTATCAAATAGATAAGGGAAATGGAACTTCATGTTGGCCTCGAACTTTCATATTTCACCCTCAACTAGGTGGTTCTTCCATAACACCTTTACAGAAGCCAGCTACTTTTTCGTTAACTACTTTACTTTTCTATCAAGGATTTCAACCGGAACCTCCTCATAGGAGAGATTCTCTTGAAAACCTAGACCCTCAATAGGAAGAGTAGACTCTGGATCACCGATACACTTCTTAAGCATGGATACATGGAAAACCTGATGAACAGAAGCCAATTCACTAGGTAACCTCAACTAATATGCAACCTTACCAATTCTTTGAAAAATTTCATAACGAGGACTCAACTTCCCTTTCTTGACAAATGTCACCACCCGTTTCATAGGTGAAATATTTGGATACACCTTATCTCCTTCTTCAATCTCTAAGTCTCTTCTCCTATAGTCGGCATAAGACTTTTGCCTGCTATAGGATATTTTCAAGAGATTCCCTATAATCTAAACTTTCTCCAAAGTCTTATAAATCAATTCAGTATCCTAAAGTGAAGATTCACCCACTTCAGACCATCCAAATGGAGACCTACATCTCCTACCATACATGGCTTCATAAGGAGCCATAAATATAGATGAATAATAACTATTGTTGTAAGAAAATTCAACCAAAGACAAATGTTTATACCAATTACCCTTTAAGTCAATTATAATAGCTCTAAGCATATCCTCAAAGATTTGTGTAGTATGCTCCGCTTGACCATCCATTTGGGGATGAAAAGCGGTTCTTATCTTCACCTTGGTACCCAACCCTTTTTGGAATGATCAAAACCTAGATGGGAATTGTGCTCCTCTAAACAATATGATGGATAACTGAATACCATTGCAACACACAATATCATGGATGAATATCTTTGCATAATCCTCCGCCGATATGTGGACTTGACGAGAATAAAATGAGCAGATTTGGTCAAATTATCCATAACAACCCATATGGAGTCATGTTGCTTTTGAGTCTGAGGCAAACCTACCATGAAATCCATGTTAATGTGTCCCCACTTCCAAGTGGGAACTTTAATTTCTTGAAGTAAACCACCTGGCTTTTGGTGCTAGGCTTTCACTTGTTGGTAATTTGGACATTTTCAACAAATTTTGATATGTCCATTTTTAAGACTTCCCACCAAAACACTTCTCTAAGGTCATGTACATCTTTGTAGGACCTGGATGAATCGAATAACGAGTACCATGATATTCTTCGAGAATCCGGTTTCTCAAAACATCAACATTAGGAACACACAACTTTTGTAGATACCTATAGACACCATCCCCCTATGGAGAATGTCTCACCGAGCTTACCAATAATTGACTCCTTCAACTCATCAATGGTTGATCAAGGTGTTTCTAAGACTTCACCTCAACCACCAAAGATGATCCCGTGTTATAATGGACCATTAAAACACCATTTGGAGTATCTTGCAACCTATGAACATCTTTCACCAGGTCTTTGTTGAATTATTCTACATGACACACATTTTCCATGGTCTTACGACTTTGAGCATCAACAACTACATTGTCCTTGCAAGGGTGGTACAGAAAACTCAGGTCGTAATCTTTAAACGATTTCAACGACCTTTGTTGTCAGAGATTTAACTCCTTTTAAGTAAACACATATTGAAGACTCTTATGGTCGGTATACATATCAACATGAACACTATACAAGTAATGTATCCATATTTTCAAGGCAAAAACCAAAGCTGCTAACTCAAGATCAGGAGTTGGATAATTCTTCTCATGCACCTTAAGTTGTCTAGAAGCATAAGCTACTATTTTCCCATGTTGCATAAGAACTTACCCTAAGCCCACTCGGGATGTATCACAATATACAACGAAACCCTTTGTACTGTCTGGTAAAGTCAATAACGGAGCAAAGGTAAGCCTCTCTTTCAAGATTTGGAAGCTTCATACACATTCCATCGACCACTCAAATTTCATATTGTTTTAGGTCAAGGTAGTCATGGAAGAAGCAACGGATGCAAAACCATACACATAACTTATATAATAACCTTCTAGAACCCAGAAATTCCTAATGTTTGTTGGAGTCAATGGTCTATGTCAATTCTTGACCGCTTCAGTTTTCCTTGGATCAACCTCAACTCCCTAACTAAAGATGATATGACCAATAAATGCCACCAACCTCAAATAAAACTCACATTTGCTATACTTGGCAAATAGTTTGGTTTCCTTAAGCACTTTGAACAGCACCATCAAGTGGTCTATGTGTTCACCCTTATTTTTCAAATATACCAAGATGTAGTCAATGAGGACAATGACAAATCAATCTAAGTAACTTTGAAACACCCTATTCATGAGGTCCATAAATGTCCCCGAGGCATTAGTGAGACCAAACGACATTACTAAAAACTCATAATGACCATATCTTGTTTGAAATTCCCTCTTTTTTTAACCTCACCTCTCCCCCTAAGTTGGTGATATCCTGATCTCATTCTTATAAAAGTAGGTTGGCCCTTGGAGTTGATCAAACAAGTCATCAATTCAAGGGAGAGGATACTTGTTCTTTATTAGTCACATTATTGAGTTGGCGATAATCGATAAACATTCTAAGGGACCTATGCTTCTTGTTCATAAACAAGACCGGAGCACCCTATAGAGAAATACAAGGTCTAATAAAGACTTTGTCTAGTAAGTACTTGAGTTGAGCCGTCAACTCTTTCAATTTGTCCGGAGCCATCCTATAAGAAGAAATCAAAATGGGATTGGTATACGGTAGCAAGTCAATACCAAAATCCTTTTGCAGTTCGGGAGAGATTAAGGGAAGATCATTAAGAAAGACCTCCCGAAATTCCCTCACTAACGTGGACTAACTCAATAGAAGTATTTTGCGGAATCTAAATCTTAGACTCTTATAATATGGTATAAACACCCGTTTGAGAACATTTTACAAGCCTTAAGACAAAAGATAATAAGACCTCTAGGAATAGAATTTCCATCTTTCCACTTAAAGAAGAGTTCATTTGGAAAATTGAACTTCACAATTCTTCTTTTACAATTAGTAGAAGCAAAACAATCATGAAACCAATCCATACTCAAGATGACATCAGAATCGACCATATTAAGTTCTACAGATTCCACATGAGCAACTCTATTGGGCAACATTATAAGGGAATGCTTATATACCCTATTTGCAACTCACATACCAGGGTAGTTACCATGAAACTTCATTTAGGATATCGGGAAAAATATCAAACTTCCTAGATATTAAGGGAGTAACAAAATATATTGTATCACCCGAATAAGTAAAGTATACATATCAATAGAAAAAAACTTATAACATATCGGTGACCACATCGGGAAACTCTCTTGTTCACCCTAGAGCGAAGTGCATAAAAGTGATTCTCCTTTGGAGGATCCACATTAGAACCACTAGCTTGAAATTTCCGGATATCTTTATCTTGCACCTTCAATTTAGGACAATTCCTAACATTGTGTCCACTCTTTCCACAACCAAAGTAATTATCCATCCCAACAAGACACTCACCATAATGCTTGTCGCCACACTTTTCAGAAGTTGGCTTCTTGGATGGTGAGCTAGTACCTCTTCCCTTTTGAGACTTAGGATTAGATACGCTATCATCAAGAGCCTTCGAAATTTTGTAGGAACTTGATTAGAAAACCTCTTCTGGAACCTAGTCTTTTATTGAATGTCAAGACAACCCTTAGAAGAAACACCTTCATAAGACCTTTCCTTCTTGGCCTCCATACTCTTCCTCCATAACATAGTTTATTCAACTTCGTGAGCATGAACCATGAGATGGGAGATATTGATATTATAAAGAAGCATAGCCAAACAACATTCCTCAACAAAGTTTTCATACACCCGCGTAATAAAACAACTTATCTCATCCCTTGCGTTAGACACCAAGGATGGTGCATACTTGGAATAGTTAGTGAATTTCAAGGAATAGTCAAGTATACTCATACCTAGTTTATGAAGGTTGATGAATTCTTCAAGGTTAGATTCCCTAAACTCTCTAGGAAAGAAACGATCAACCAAATCCCTCTTGAAGATCTCCCAAGTCACCGGACCACCTCTTGGTGCCCTATTATCCCTCCATTGCACAAACCAAGTTTGGGCTAAATCTTTGAGTTGATGGGTTGCAAACTCGTCCTTCTCACTTGAAGTCACTCCCATAGTATAGATAATCTTATAGACCTCATCGAGGAGATCTTGAGGGTCTCATCTGACCTCGACTCAAAGAACATATGTGGTCTAATTCTATTATAGTCTCTCAAACGAGAAGCCAGAGTGTTAGCATGTTGAGGCACTCGAGGTCCAACCTGTATATTCACTTGGCCGTCATAACTTAAACTTGAGAAGTGATGGAATTGTCTTGAGTGATCATGACTTGGGCCAAATTGATAAAATCCGCCCTTATCTCACCATCGGTCATCGGTGGAGGAACAACCGCAACTTGTTCACCCATAACAACTCCTTCAAGTCGAGGGACTTGGTTGTCTTGTGGAGGCGCTTGGTTGTCATTAGCTCCAACATTAGCAATGCCTTCTTCTCTCCTTGTTGCTTTTTCTCTTCGAGTATTCATACCTATATATATGATGCAAGGTTTAAGTGAAAGAACATACAAGTCTCCAAAGGCACGATATGGGATTACAAAAAGATGAGAGTTTATAATCGTCATATAGTCTCTCCTTCATAAGTGTGGCACGCTTCACATTTATAAATAAGAGTCTACATAGAAATGGTTTAACGAGACATCATTCTTAGGGATATTCAACGTCATATTCAGGTACCAAGTTTGTAACATTTGGGAAGTACTCCCTAGACATAACCAGCGTTGTCGGCCTCGGAGAGGACTAGGTTTAGACTGTTAGCATTCATCATTACATTAATAGGTTAAAAATGTGGGAAATTTAAAACTTTTTATCTACAATACTTTATGTGGTTTACTTAGCCTCTCTGTTACACATTATATATGCATATCGAGTATATATAGACCCTTTGTATAAGAAGATTAGAGTCTTATACTTTTATGGAACATATATATATATATATATATATATATATATATATATATATATATATATATATATAAGATACATAACATAAACTTAAAAGGGATGTCTCATATTAAACCATCTATACGGAGTCAAACATATGGGCACAAGATCTTACACAAATGTACAAATGCCACTTAGGGCTTACAAAAATAACTCGAAACAACATGAATAACATGATTGTCTTTAGACTATAATGAAGAAACATAGATAGACTAATAACAAGGCATTATCCTCGGACATGAGGACATACCCACTTGGAGAATGATTCCCAGCCTTCCTTCAAAAGTCATCACGAACCCTTCAACAACCGAAAGTAAAATGTTGGTGAAAAAAAGAAAAAGGGGTTAGCACATCATTTGTACTAAGTATAGGACCATCTTCACATATAACATAGAAATCATGCTAAAAAGGGACATTTCATTAAGCCATGCTAATTTACTTTGAAAATTCTTATGCACGTTGAAGAACCAATACAAGTCAATAGTTCATATTCATTAAGTCAAGACCATGTAAATTTTAAGACAAAGAATACCAAGTCTAGTCAAGTTAACATGTATATCAACATAAATGAGTAAATAACTTGAGACAACTCTATCATCAAGTTATAATATCAATAAGCATGTATAAGAGTTCATAACATCATAACAAAAACAAGACCATTACTCATGAATCCTCATTAAGTCCACTAGTGCAATGCATAAGTAACGCCCCATAACCTCACTCAACCAAGAAAACCCAACAAGAACCATAAGCAATGCCAAACTTCACATACTATATCATTAAGAGTAAGCATCATCATACTTTAGCTATAGAGAGCAAACACATGTTCATAAGTGAAATCAACATCACATAGCGTCATCAACATGTAAGATCATCATATACATATCATTTACACTAATAAGAACAAAAACACATAAGAACATCCATATGAAACTTCCCTCAAGGATAACTAGTGAAATGTATAGGTACAGTCTCATACCCCTACCTAGACTAAGCTAAAACCCTTAGGTCATCCTAGTTAGTGTTTACTTCATTGCTTCATTTTACCTTATGGCAACATCTTGCCTTAACCAACATAGACCACATGAGCAAATGTGGAATCCGGTGTCATGAAACTTATACCAAATGAAGGCGGACTACTTTCCTAGGTAGTACCAAAACATGAACGTTGCATCTATGTGGATCCACTAGTTAGTATTCTTATTTGGGACAAACATAGTTCAAGAACTAGGAGATGTAGTTGGGACCCTCTTTATGAAACATGCATTCTAATATCCAATGTTATGAGTATTTTAGTGATCCTACCTTCCCTATGTTGGAAGGGACACTCCTCACTTTTAGTCCACCCGGTGCTAAGCTAGATCCCCTTTTTAAATGTATTTCATTAATAGTCATAGCTTAGTTTAGGTCATAGGGTCTACCCATTATATAGTCATCATTATAGCTCAATAAGAACTGCATGAGTATTATCCTTTCATTACAATTCACACATGTGAGGTTAACACATTTACATAAAAACATTATGAGAAGGCACATAGGCAAATTCATCACCACCCTCATGTCATTACATCGTAGATAACAACTCAAAGGTTATAATTTAAGAAACTACAATTCAATATCATACCAATCCTAATCCATATTATCATAAGTTATAATTCAATCAAACTTCATAACTAAACTCAATTAACAATAGTTGAAGTAAAAGGATTGAGATCACAAGACTTACCTTAATCTTCTTCACAAGACATCATCAAAAGTTTAACAATCAACCATACAATTCAAACCATAATGGGTTTAATATCACCATTCAATAGTAATCAATAAAAAAATAAAGTCAATTGAATCACTACACAATAATTCATCACTTGTTCATAGCCTAGGGTTAGGGATTTGGGTCAAATTGGCGATCTACTTAACTGCCTAGGGTAATTCACTAAAAACTAGCATGATTGAATTATAATACGTCACAATATAAGTATAATATTCAAAAGAAACCATAAACAAAGCAATTTAGAAGATTAAAATTGTAGTAGAAGAAACCCACCTTGAAAATAATCTTTTCGAAATAAATTTGAAGGAACCCTTTGGGGAAGGAATCCCAAAGGTGAAAGGAATCTCAAACCTTGTTAATTAATAAATAAAATACCCCTTATTTCTGACCTTAGACCTTTACCTAGCCTTAAATGGAGTTCTTCTATTTAGGAGAGAGAAAGAAGATAGAAGGAAGAGCTATTATATTTGTGGAATTATGAGAGTTGGGTTTAGTTTAATAAGGTTAAGGGATTTATATAAGTCATTAACTAACTTAATTAGACCTCCATTAAACCCTTGCTAATTAACTAACCACCTAATTAATTAATTGGATTAATTAAAACCTGGCAGCCAAAATAGTGACCTGACTTACGAGACCCTGACCTACGGGCTGTAGGTTAGTCAGCGGCCAGTGTCCCTTCCATGCTGCACATCCGTCATTTTGGTTAGAGACTTGCCAAAATGACCCTTTACGAAATTGAATAAGGGACCACCAAAGTGTTCATCGAGTGACTTGTCGATTGGCCTACGCTTCGTTGGTTGTAACCATCGTTGGCACAGTCTTTCTACAACTTTTAGCCAAATAGGAACTGTCCTCCACAATGACCCTTTGGTTAGTTTTGGGAAGAAATTTTTTTTGGTATGATTTTTTTTTAATTTGGTTGATTTTTTTTAATTCCATATTAATTCAGTTGATTTTTTTAATTTTGCTCAGAAATTTAACAAATATCAGGTTAGTTGTTAGGATCGAGACATGTGTACCTTCGTTAACTTAAAGGATATATATGCACCATAATTTTGACAAGAAGGGTATTAACGTCCTAAAATTATAATGAAGGTTATAAGTATACCATTGACGAAACTTGAGGGTAAATTTGTCCTTTTCCCTTTATTTATTATGATTCAGTTGTGCTGCCCATGACTTAAGAAAGGTATGTTGACAATTCTAAAGACCCTGAACCTATAGTTGTTACACCAATAAGCAATATACTTAGCGATAGTTGTTTCTACAGTAAGAAATGTTCGAGGGGATGCATGAAGTTGTCCATTGGAAATGGGGATTTTGAGAGCCTTATGGAACATCACATTTGCATATAGGATTCTATATTTTGTATAAACCAAGGGACTTGTACATGATCTATGTGTTGTATATTTAAATTAAACATTGAGGGCTAATTCGATCATGTCACTATGGGTTAATATAAGAATGATAATATGTTTTGTTCTATTGGGGTGTGTAATCACATGTCATGTAATATATTAATTTACTACTTGTTTTGAATGATTGTGTGAAGCATGAGCCACCTAATTTGGGAACTCGAAAGTCGGTAATATTCTTTTTATATGACTTTTGCTGTGTGAGGATAATATATGAATAAAAATCCCCTAATTTATTTGCGTAGATAATTTTGAAGGCTTGTTCCACCATAAGTTAAAATTCTGCACAATATCAATTTGGCGTCAAATAAATGTAAAAATGAGTAGGATGCACATCCTTAACTAATCCTTTTTTTTTTGTATATGAACCTGGCTCAGCTACTAGATTAAAATAATTATTACCTTGTTAATCACTTTTGAATGTCACATGTATTAAATTAGGTCTCTTCATTAAATGACAGTACTTCTGAAAGAGGGTCGCTACATATCCGGATTAGTTGAGCTCTAGAGGTGAAAGAGATATCGTTGTAGTATTTTTGGATGGTTATGAATAATTAAACATGGTAAATATTAATGTGTAGATAATTAATTTTTCCAATCTTTATTATTATTATAGTTTAGTGAGAGTCTTGTCACGATCCGAGTTTACACCCTGAATGTGGCCGACAGTCAAGAACCATTGTAGGTCCTGAAGAGAACTCTTATCCTGACTAACTACAAGTTGAAAACTAACTTAAGCATGTTAAATATTAATAAATAAATAAAAATAATAACTCAAATACAAAGATTTAACTTAAAAGATTTAACTCTAAATAAAAAAATATATAACATTGCAAGAAAATAGGTGACTTAAGTCTTTAGACAATTTAATAAAATAAATGATAAATACTTCTTAACTATAATGCATATTTATGAAACCTCTAACTGGTAATGGTTAAAGTCGGAACAAGACTCATGACATCCTAAAAAATGATATAACTTAAAGATAAATGAAATCCTCTGAAAGAAGGAGGCTCACCATAGTTGTCTCGAACTGTTAGATGTATTAAAGATACCCCCGTTGATGATCCTGAATACATGTGTTCCCATCATGAAAAGATGCACGACATATGTCTAACTACGTGGAATGTATGAGCATATCAAGAGATTTCAAAAACATAAATGTAATTTTGATCTTTAATGAAAAGGAAATATACTTACCTCTTTCAAACTTGCCTATCTCAAGGAATACTCATGGATACCCAAAGCTACTCAAAGTTACTCGAGTCAGAAGTACAAAATACTTAAGGATAATGCAGTAGTAAGAGATTCAATATATAGAAATCTTGATAAAATAGTAAAATCAACTTAGTTCGTTAAATAAAATACATTAACAAATAAAATTTACTTATATATTAAAGTACTATAATTTCTGTGGGAGATCCTCTAATCTACAACCACCACTATGAGCCTAAGTGATGATATTATTTTACCTCACGCTTCCAAGGAACGTCATATACCTTTCCAGGGGTATAGAAACATATTACTAAATGGATCCACTGGTCTAAGCTAAAAAGCACTAAGAAATCATCTAAAAAGTATGACCCTCTTATACACATTATGGCTACATGGTTTATGGTGACTTGAGTTAATATGAACTCGCATCCCCATATCAATGCCAAATAATACTCCTAAAATATACATAGCTAATGTGTTTCTAAAAACAAAACTCTTTCTTTGGTTTGAGATAATTACTCAAAATATAACTTAAAATCTCTCATGAAATTGATGTTCTCTTTCTTGCTCAAAACTCTTTCGGATTTCTCAGTTTCCTCTCATCTTATATGTGAAAAAACTTCATATGGGGAATTATAAGTTCCCAAATATAATTTTAAATAAAATTTACATTACTCTTACTCTATAGTCAACTTCAAAGAATAATTCTTAAAAAAAAAGTTAAACCATTTGTAAAAGACTTCTTAAAATATGGTTCATGCCTAATTTTTTAACGTGATCGATTCAATGCAAGGTTTGGAATAACAATAGATAGTACTCAATACTTAGAAATCAAGAACCTCAATGATACAACTAGTTTAATTATTGGTCAACTCTGTGGGTTCATGTGGAATTATCAGCACGAAATACTAAACTCAAGGACTCAAAGATACTTCTCATCTCAAGACCGTTCGACTTATAGGGTTCAATGATACTACTAATTTCAATATTGTTCAACTCTTCTTAGTCTCTTACTTACTTACACAAAAATTAACTCAAAGTGGTGGTAGATCTCAAAGGATTCACAATTAAACCCAAAGGCTTCCTTGAACTTTACTCTAAATTATCTTGAATGTTAATTATGAAGTCAAGATTTATGGTTCATGATATGAATCATATCTTCGTAGTAAATTGGAATGATGGATACATTTTCCTCACTTTCATACTCACTTTCTCGAGACCTGAAACAAATTGTTAGAAATTGTAGAAGACTCTTCAAACGGACTCAATGAGTCTTTTTGAAAATGATTAGAAGAACTCTTAACTTTACATTGAATTTAATTAATAATTAAGGGTTATGATAATGTGATGAATTATTTCTAGGTGTGTGCAAGTAGATAAGAGTGATTAGAATCAAAGGGAGTGAAGGTACTCATTAAATGGGTTTAAACAAGATAACCGACAAAAAGAGTTGGGGTAGGCGACTCTAGCGTGTTCTAGACGCGGGGATCCATCCCATAACATCATAGGCTTCATATGAGTGCATTGCAGTGGCGTCGCCCAATCCCTTTGGCATATTTGGGGCATGCCGCGTCAGCCTTTCCCCAGACCATGTTCGACGAATTGTGCCTCTCGTTTTCTGATCCTAAATCGCTCTTAATCGATTTATTTTCTCAATATTTCTTTAGATTCAATTATCCAACCTAGGTACACATTAATCCACTAAAAAAAATAACAAAAAAAATACTTTTATCAGAAGAAATCATCAAAACCCCAACAAAACATGATTTAGAATGAACTTCAAGAACACTTCTCTAGAAATTAAATCCTTCAACGTTTTAAAGGTAAATAATTCTTAAAATAGCATGTTTAACGTGTGGGTGAACAAACTATGAAAGCTTACATACTTTTTAGGGATTAAACCCAAGGAAAAAATTTGCAACAACACGTAAGAATCTCGACGAACTCTTGATCCTCTGCTCTTTTCTCTTCTTTTTTCTTCTTAAACTCTCAACTGAAATCCTAGGCATATATTATGATTATAAAACTGAACCTAATCATCGTATACCCCTAAAATATAACTAAAAATGAATGAAATATGATTTGGTAAGAAAAAGACCAATATGCCCCTCAAAAATCCTTTTTTGTCTTTCCTTATATAGACAACCTAATAAGAATGGATATATCACCCTCATTCAAACTCAAATCTGAGAAAAATCATTGGAATTATAAAGATAATTAAAATATCATTCCTATGGCATATGGTAGAAGACCTAACTCATCATGAGATAGGAGTTATGGTTATTTGATGTAAATCCAATACTCAAATTTAGCTTAACTTGAAAATTTTCAGTTTTTTCTATTTCCAATTTAGTTCTTTTAAGATGACAAGGTGCTACATCTTTTAAAATTAAAACATAAAAATTTTTAATTCCTTGGTAAAATCTCATTCACTACGAAGAACGACTCGAGTCTTAGTTCAAATTTTTTGGGGTATTATGTTATCTCCCTCTTGTGGTCATTCTTCCTCAAATGACATATGGACTGGGTATCAAATGTGGTTACTCATTCTAGGTTTGAGTCTAATGATATACTCTTACTATTCTCAAGGTTAACCCAAATCCTTATGTTTGTGTTCTATACCACTTTATAGGAACTTACATCCCAAAACTACTACTCTTTACCATCATATTCAACCTTAGTACTCTAACAACTCCTTGGACTCCTACCAACCAACTCCTTCAGAACCAACAGAGTGTTCTCATATAACTATTTCCCATAGGAAAAACTTATCCTTCTCTTTCTAACATCACTCCATTACTAAAGGACCTCTAAAAGGATATCTCTTACTCTCTCTAGAACTTATTAATATCTTACTCTCAAAAAACTTGACTTGATTTCTCATCTCATCATATCTCCCTTAGGTCTAATGTAACGCCCCGAGCCTACACCCTGGACGTGACCAGTACTCAAAGAACATTAATGGTCCCAAGCAAACCATTGGCCTAGCTTACTTACTCAACATAAGACATAAAGCAACAAAGATAAGTTCATATCATAAACTTGAATATCATAAAAAACGTTTAACTGGATATTAAGATAAACTCAAGTCTTTTCATGGAATAATGACAGTGAAAAGACCAAAAAATTAATATCTAACTCTCTATGAAACCTCTAAAATAACTTATACGCAAATTGGAAAATTCCTACAAAATATTAATGAAGTAAAACTAATATTGAAAACAATGAAATGGATCCTCTGAAAATCAAACAGGCTCACCAACTAACTCTGAACTGCTCACTAGTGTGTTGGATGCCAATCCAAGTTACGTATGTCTGCATCATAATACGATGCAGGCCAACTTGCATCAGTACAATGAATCTATGAGTATACGATTTGGAATTCTAAAACACAACATAGGCTCGAAAGGAAATCTGAATAACTTACTTGGCTCAAATCAACTTTATTTGTATGGACTCATTTAAATATAATGCAGTTTAAAACAAGTGCAACATAAAGAAAGTTGTTTCAAAATATGGTGTCAACTCTGTATGTATGAAATGATACAATATAAATATTAGTCGTATTTAATAATTCAAATATACTGTGTATCTAAAATACAACATTTGCCTCACACTGCAAGGGTCATCCTATACCATTGCATTAGAATAGAATCTGAACCACTAAGTGTATCCACTATTCTATGCTAAAAAACACTAAGGGAATTATCTAAAAAGTATGACCCTTTTCTTCCCATGTGGCTACATGGTTTATGGGGGATGTGAGTTTTTCCGAACTCTCCCCCATATCGGTGCTAAATACTACTCCCAAAAATAATATAATATTAGCTCTTATGTTTAAAACATATTTACTTCTGTCATATGAGAATATTGATAAAAAAAATATGTCATAGTCTACCTTGGAAATAAAAGTTCCTCTCTTTCTTTATAATGTAAACATCTACTCTTTTCTGAAAACTAACTCAAAGGCTCTTTGGAAATATTAGTTTCCTTTCGTAGTTAGATGTGAAAATATTTAATATCTCGTTGGTAATACATAGTCCACACATATGTTTGATGAAATTAAATTTATATCTGAACTCTTTGCTTAACTCACCTTGACCTTTAAAACTTAAGTCGAAGTTAAAACATTTATAAAATCCTTCGAAAACTTGGATAAACTTCTCTTGACGTGACTCTTAGCTCTTCTTGAGTTGAATAATGGATTCAAGGATTATCATTTGTGATAGGAAATGAATTATGATGTTTAGGAATGATTTTAGATAGCTAAACCAGAGAATAGTCACAAAAAACTGTCTTGGAACAACTCCGTGACACGGAGATGTTTTAAATAATTCCTCGCAAAATTTAATTTTGAGAAAGAGGAGTCCGCGTCCTAACCGCGACACAGAGCAACTATTTTCTCATTAGGGGAGCAAGTCTGTGACGCGAACTTTTGTGCCAGATCCTGCTCAAAATTTTCTGCTTCGTTTTCAAGCCCCGATTCCCGTAAACTTTGACTATTGTGGTCAAATTCATCTAAGATTATGATACCAAACATATGTACTCAATAACCTAACTCATAACAACTCTAAAACATAACGTTCTCAAAAACACCAAAATTCAGACAATTTCAAAAATGACATTCAAATTCAAGAATACTTGTCAAGAGCACCAATATTCAAGCTCATTTACGACCAATTGCGCTGAACTAAACATGTTTTGCGCGTGGGTGAATGAACCTGACACTATGAAAGACTCACATACCTTGTAGAATAAATTCCTCGGCAATCCAAAACCAAATTCGATTGTTCTTTGTAACTCTTGCTTTTCCTCTTCCCTTTTCTCTTGTGTTCTTTCTCCAAATGCCTTAATTATATTTTTCAAAAGTGTAAACTGAACTAACCCAGTTTTTTTACCCCAATTAATTTACTAAAAATGGATTTAAGTAGATGGATAGGAAAAGACCAAACTACCCCTCTAAAATCTAGATTTGCCAATTCCTTAAACAAACATCCCAACTTCTAAAGGAATTACTCATACGAACTCGAAATCGTGCAAAATTTATGGTGTTGAAAGATCCTTTCAAGAGTAATGTGATCATATCAAGAAGTATTGCTCCTAAATCATCCCGAGCTAGAAGGTCTTGCCACTTGAAGTTGACCAAAAAGTCACTTTCTCCTAACTTTAAAAAAAAATCAGATTTTTAATTAATTTCCAAAATGAAAATTTCAAGTTCTTAGTTTCTTCCTTGATATTTCTCATTGTGAGATGTTACAATATCTCCCCCTTGGGAATATTTGTTCTCGAATGAGATTACTCTTACTTGTATAAGGGTGGTAACATCAAGCTTATACACCCAACAAGCAAATGCCAACAAACAACATGCTCACTCATAATTTAAGAATACTAAGAGAAGATTTAGTACCTTGGTTTACATTTATTCTGGATTCAAAGAGATGCGGATATCTCTTCATCATATCCTCATCAGCATCACAAGTAATTTCTTCAACAAATTGATTCCTCCAAAGGAATTTGATTGATGCTACCTCTTTTGTCCTCAACTTACGAACATGGCGATCTTGAATGTGATTGGAATATTTTCAGTTTATATGATCAATGAAAAATCGCCCATGCACTTCTTCAAAAAGGAGATGTGAAATACTGGATGAATCATTACTAACTTTTGTGCTGGCTCCAACTCATAAGTTACATTTTCAAACACCATAACACCATATTATATCCAATATTATACCTGGGACTAATCTTCCCCTTCTTAACAAACACCATAACATCCTTCATGGGTGAAACATTTAGATATACCCAAGCATCTACTTCAAACTCTAAGGACCTTCTCCTAACTTCAGTGTAGGATTTCTAATGACACTATGTTGTCTTTAATATCTCTTGAATCAGTTTCACCTTCTCCATAGCTTGATGGACTAAATCTGGTCCTACTAACCTAGCTTCACTAACTTCAATCCATCTTATAGGAGATCTGAACCTTCTAACATAAAGAGCTTATTATAGAGCCATTGTGATTGTAGAGTGGTAACTATTGTTGTAAGAAAAATCAACGGTAGGTAGGTGGTAATCCTAATTACCTTTTAAAAATTATCACGAACTCCATGAACATATCCTCTAAATTCTGAATAGTGCACTCTTCTTCCCAATCTATCTACGCTTACAAGGCAATACTTCAGTTCACCTTCGAACCCAAGCCTTTCTGAAAGGATTTTTAAAATTGTGCAGTAAATAGTGCACCTATATCTAAAATAAATGACATTTGGACACCATGAAGTTTTACAACCCCATGAGTATATAATCTCACATAATCTTCTGCTGAATGGGTAGTGTTTACCAGCAAAAAGTGAGAGGATTTGGTCACTCTATCGACAATCACTCAAATGGAATTATGTGGCCTGGGACACCTTGGTAAACGTGTGATGAATTCCATATTGATCATCTCCAACTTCCATTTTGGGAAGTTGTATATTATAATCTAAACCACTAGTCTTTTAGTTCTCAATTTTTTCAGTTCTTGAAAACTCTGGCACTTAACAACAAATTATGTGATGCTCTGCTTCATACCACTCCACCAAAATACTTCTCCCAATTCATGATACATTATTCTGGAACCCTGATGAATAGAATATCTTCTTATTGAAGCTCCAATGTCCTTCATTTAAGGTCAGGGTAGAGAGACAATTTTTCACAAAGGTGAGAGCAATTGTGTTTTGGATTGGAATTTGTTTTTGATGAGGGAATGAGTGTATCATAACCTAAACTTAATGTAAATTAAACCTCTAAAATACCCAAAATTCCCTTCACTTAGTTGGACTTTTAAATAGAAGTCCAACTTGACTTTAAACTTGGAACCGTAGAAAGTTTGCACGCCCCACTTCATGAGCCGTGATGAGATCAACGACTTATGGTAGTGCTCGTGAACTTTGAGTTAGTAGCCTCCTGAAACGACCACAATCCTAGACTCTAAGTGAACTTCACGACCATATTTCCTTGCCCGTAATCATGCACCACGTCCCATCAATTTACTCATGGTGCCTTGGGAAGTAGCCCCTCCAAACTTCCCTCCACTCAAACAAACTTAGGAAACTACACACTCACCTTCACGACCCGTGGAGTGGAACATGAGTTGTGGTACCCCTCGTAAAGGTTAAGGCAGTGTCTAAGACACTTGGAGCTCCTTTTTCCATGACCAAGGCAACTCCACGACTAACTAGGCGCGTGTTGAAATTGACCATGGTTTTTGGTCTCACCCGTTGAGCTTGAGGCAGTAGCCTCTCTTTTGGGGAAGCATTTTCTCTTAGCCTTGGCTTTCCCCTTAAGCTAGGCACTCCTCCAATGGCCTTGACCTCTTTAATACCTAGTTCGGTCCGTGAACACATAAGCATCATATTTTTCATGGTTAATCCCCTAAATGATTCCTTTGAACCACATAACTAGTACTAGAACCTCACTAGCTTAGGTTACTAGTTCATTGGACGTGAAGGTCGGTTCTTGATGTTTAGGCATCAATACTTCCACACCAAGTTAATCCTATTCTTTTCAGCCTAGAATTATCATTGTTCATTATGTAAGGCTCTAGTCTAGGTCAGAAGATTTCTGGGGTGTTACACTAAAATGAGAGGCGGCATATGGGCGCACTGCAGGGGCGTCGCCCCATCCCCTTGGGTGCCTATGAGGCGCGCCGTGCCAGCCCCTCTGAGCGCCATGTTCGACAAATTTCTCCTCTCGTCTTGTTATCCTAAATCTCTATTACAGGATTTATTTTTGCAAGTTTTCTTTAGATTAAATTTCCCAACCTAGGTACACACTAATCCACTCATAACAATTATATTCATATTAATAAATTATTAAAACCCCAATAAAACAAGATCTTGAAAGAACTTCAAGAACACTTCTCTAGAACTTAAATACTTCTACTTTTAGACTAAAATCACGCTGACAAAAATATGTTTGGCGTGTTGGTGAAAAAATCCAACACTATGGAAGCAGGAATACCTCTTACGGATTAAACCCATGGTGCAAATCCGAAACAAAATGCAAGAATCTCGACGAACGCTTGATCCTCTCCTTTTTTCACTTATTCAACACCTAATTAAAACCCTAGGCCTATATTAGGATTATATATCTAAACCCAATCATATTAGTGATTTGAAGCATTTCTAAAAAAAACATAATTTGGTACGAAAAAGACCAAAATACCCCTCTAAAATCTTTTTTTGACTTTCCTTATCCAGACAACAACCTATGAATGAACATATCTCTCTCATACGAACTCGAAACTGGGCAAACTCAGTGGAGTTTGAAAGATATTTCCTACATAATCTTGTAGAAAACCGGACTAATTGGAGAAAGGATTTATGGGCGTTTGAAGTCGACCCAAAACTCAAATTTAGCTTAAATTGCAAAATTTCAACTTTTTGCTATTTCCAATTTAGTTATTTTCAAGCTCAAGGTGCTACATTTAGTGACTTAAAAGTTTAGAAATTTTCATTCCTTGGTAAAATCTCACTCACTACGAAGAATAACTCGCGTCATAGTTTGAAATTTTGTGGGATGTTACAAATCCAAATTTTACCTTTTTTCATGGGTTTGGTTAATCTTTTTGCGTCTTTTACCCCACTTATCAATAGCCCCAAAAATTATTCTTGGAAGGGGCCTCGACTTATGACTTTGATGAAAGGAGAATATACATCAGAGCATTAACGGAATTGAGAATCATCGATTTTTTTTCTATTGATTCATCAATAGTTGTATTTATGTTTATGAGATTTTTTTATGCAACCACTCAAAAATAACTTAATTACGCTCCATAGGTATAATTTGCTGATTATGATCGTAGCTACATGTCATAAGCAGTAGAGTGGCGATCGACATTGAGAGAGGGATCTGACAGGCGAGCGAGAGAGGGTAGAGAGTGGGAGAGTTGTAATTGTATCTGTATATCAATTATATAATCGTATATATGTAACTTGTATACATATGTATTTGTAAATCTGGCTAGCAAGATTGAGAAATTAAAGAGAAAGGCAGTTGAGATTGGAAGAGGCAGGAGAGAAACAACCAAGGTTGAGAAAGGGACGAGAGAGGCAAGCCAGACAGGGCTATAACTTGTATAATTGGCATTTTATTTGTTTAATTCAAGGGTAAGTTGTATATTTTAATTATGTTTGAATAGTTGAATAATATAAGGTCTCAATGAGCATGCTCAAAATAACGAATTGATGCAAACATAAACATATGAAATTTAATCACTTATACAAATTATATTATACAAATTAAATTATATAAATGAGATTAACATAAAAAACTACATGTTTATATACACTTTAAATTTAAAATATACACAAAAAGATAGAATGTAAATGGTGATAAAACTGAAAAAACTAAAGGATTGTCATATGCAAACATAAGCCATTGTATACAAATACAAATCAAATGAATAATTGTTAGTTGCTAATTATACAAATGTGACTAATTATAAAAACTCAAAATCATCCCACGTAATTAATGGTTAATGTTAATTGCGAGATGTTAATTATAACAAACAATAGCTATGATTACTAATTAAATAGTATATATTTGTTTCATCATATAATTTTCTCTATGATTATTAACATCAATTTGATTGCTATTATGAACATGAGTTGCCTAAATTTTACTTTCTAAGATTTATATCCCATTTGAGATGTGATAATTTATTTTTTATATGCTCGTGATCAATGGCACTAGTCTACGAATTGAAGATAGTTTAGTAACCCAACCTAGGGTTGGGGTCGTGTCTTAAATGAGTGGTAGCGAAAGTAGTAGATCCTTAGAATTCTTTCCCAAACAGTTGGAGTTTAAGAAATTTTTGAATATTAAAACATAACATTAGTTTATGACACCAAAGTGTAAAATATAAAAAAAAGGGCATTGTCACAAGTAGTAGAATAGCGATTTTTTTTTGAAAAAACAAGTATGGGAGAGAGTTCGTTTGTTCTGATAGCTATATATGAAGATAAAAGTGGTTGGTACATGCTTTCGGTAGCTGATTTCAGAAGACAGTGGTGACTAGGCTAAGACTTAAGTGAAAGCATATTCCCTCTCGGGCAACTTACCCCATATCAAATGGGTTCCTCTAATACACCTACTCATATAAACTATCCAGCCTATGCCTTATCCATCCTTGAACATTCAAAGGGAGTGCTCAGATATGGTACTAGGGCTCACCCTCTCAGATTGAACCTCATGTCGACCCATTCCTTAAGAGATCAGTCTGGTAGTCTTAGTTTCACATCCCCCTCCTCTAGCAAATCAAAAAGAAAATGGGTAGTTTTGTATTTGCAACTAAAACCCCATTAGATCAAACCACAACTACTAGGTGAAATCACTATTAAAAATTTCATCTAAGCTACAAGCAAGCAAGACCCAACAAATTAATCAACCCATAATTCCTAAATCACACCCCAAGATTATGGGTTTTAGCCACACATCAAGTAATAATCAAATATACTTAAAATGATAAATAAATCAAGTGGGTATAAGAGATTAAACCTTAAAAGCAGCAAAGAAAGGTAAATGGATAAGACCCACTTCCAAAATTGAAAGAAGAACTTCTTTCTTCAAGCTTCTACAAATCACACTCAAAACATGAGAGAAAAACACAAGAACAAAGTTTCTAACCTAAAATATCAAGTGTAGAATGTTTCACTTCTTATTTTTTAGTATCTAATTAATATAAGAGTTCTATATAGAATTCACAATTGTGTTGGAGAATCTTTTTAGCATATTAAGTCGTGATTCAACAAGTGATTGTACACTGTCCCTTCATTCGGTCCATTTCCGCTTACACGATGCTTTCCTTGTTTATTTTTTCTTGATTCTTGGGCAGTAATATTCCGCTTCATGAAAGTGATCGGTGATGTGCCGACTGCTCTTTTTCGTCATATTTTCATCCACATTAGTCAGGGATCACGTGTTGTAATAGAAGGTGTAATGTTGCTATATAGTGCATTGCGAAGTGTGCTTGGTGATGCGCACCTTTGCATCTTCAACTCTTTTACTCCATTTCGCACCTTTGTGTACATGCTCGTACCAAATCTTAAAATACCTTATACTTTGGAGTTCTTATCAGATATTGAGATAAAATACACAATCGAGTACATTATTTGCACTAAAATAATTGCCTAGATTAGTCCAATTTGAGGGCTCATCAACACCACCAACTTAATATTTTACTTGTCCTCACGTAAAATTCAATTTCATCCATTCAAGTAGGATGTCTCAAATAGTGCTACAAAATACTCAATCATGAATATACACAAGACTCAAATTACTCATGCATATCTCAACTGTATACTGAAACATTCAAGTTTTAACGCAACATTACCAAAGATTGTATAGCTCAAAATACTCGCTACTAATGCAAGTTCAAGCTCAACAAAAGTATCTATATGCCCTTACACAAATAATGATTCCATTTAAACACATGTAGATTTATCAACTTAGTATTAGGAATTTGATGCAACGCTTATACTCACACTGAAAAACACAATGTATGTATTCACCCATAGGCTTGCCCTTATTTTTCAATTGACTTTCGATTCAGTTTACTCAAGATCAAAAAGGTCTTTATAAGGCTTGTAATGAGGGGTGAGTGCAAAGGTATGGTCATTTAGGCTCAGTGACTTTTTCCTCAATGATATCTAACATTCTCAAACATTCCCTCTCTTTCTTCAGCAATCATTAGTGAAGTGCCTTTAAGTCATCTTTTATTCTTCTCCATGGATTGATTTGAAATCCAAGTTATTCTTCTTATTTTTTGTTTTACTCCATAACCTTCTTTTTCATTCTTTTCTTTCTTTTTCCTTTTTATATTCTTTTTCTTATATACTTTGTGGGTTTTCATTTCTTCGCAATACCATGGGTTTGCAAGAATTTTCTTTCACTTATTGACTTCTTCTTTCCTTTCTTACCACACCACCAACTTAGAATTTTGTCCTATCTTGGCGATTCACTAATATCACTTCTCAAGAGGATTATATGTGATGGATAATGTAAGGTATGGGTTTCATCAAAGTTTTTCAAAAGAAGACGTAAGGGTCAAAGGGTTTTCAAAAGAGTTTCACGCGCTAACGGGTAGTCCACAAAAGAGGCATATGTCAAAGTTGGATTAAAATCTTTGAATGTCGCTTATGATCATCTCTAGAAGATACCTTTCTAAGTAAATTAGACTAACGGGGAAAATTATAGGTTGATTCATGCAAGGTTCAAAGTAATCTCATTACACAAGACATTGACACATAAGTCAAAAAATACTACACACTTTCTGTATTGTGCAATTGTCATTGCAAAAGAATCAATAAGATAATTGGAAAATAAGAATTAGATGTTAAGAGTTCACATATTGTCTATGTAACTTCGTTTGTTCTCGTTGTATCCGCTCATACGTGTTTATTCGATTTAGAGCACTTTTCAAGTCATCGGTATTGATCAAAACCAAGATTTAAATTTTTACAAGAACGACCACTATCAACACAAAAGACGCCAAAATTTTCAAAAGTGATTTTTTTGAAGGGTTAAAATTAATATGAAATAAGGATCCCAAAAAGAGAGTAATAGGCTCAAATAATCCAAAAAATATATTTAAGAACACAATTTAAAACAGAAAACCCATCTCAAAACATGATGATTTAAAAACAACATTCAAGATATGCAAAACAAAGGTGAGCCTCACCCCTACCATAATTAAAAAGCATTTGTCCTCAAGTACAATTCATATGATACATGGAATTTAATGCAATGTTATATGGAAGAGAGAGTAAATAAATCATGTTCAAGTTGCTTTTCTATGTGTTTTTGTGTTTCTCAATTGGAGATAGCGGGGGTTTTACTCATCATAAACAAGCAATATTGCGCGCATCAAGATTTCTTTTGTCTCTATTTGTTCCTTGACAGTAATATCGGGTGTGTCCTCAACGATGTTTATTTTTATCAGAACCTATAGTTCAAGCTTATTCACTCGTCGAGACAAAAATATGGACTTCACCTGCTCTAATTCCATTTTAATTACCATGGTTGCATTCTTTAATGATTTCACCTTCTCAGTGGTTCACTGTTCGTGTTCACACACTACCAGTCTCGCATGAAGTTCGTCAACGGTGGCTTCTAAAGGTGTAACAGTAGTAGTCAAAGTAGTCTTGATTAATCGTGCAATAGATATTTTAGGATAGCTATTAGAAAATCTACACTGAGAAAGTTTTACTATTCGGTAAAGCATAGCTTGTATGACCTGAACCTGAGCTGTGATGATAGCGGTAGGTTGGTTTCTTCTAATTGCGTGAATCAACCATGTTGTATCTGTTGGATGTGATTTTCACATCGTTCCCTTTACCCTGTTATCTTAATGATCCTTAAGGTATTTTGCTTTGATTCTTCTGACGTCGGTGGATAATGTAGGAGGGATTTCTATATCTTCTTGAGATTCCTGAGGTACTTGAGCTCGTTTGTATAGTTTAGTGATCAATAACGGGAAAGGAAGTGAACTTTTCCGTTATTATGAGAACATGAGGATTTCGAAAGCTATGATCTCCCATCATTTGAGTTGAATTCTACCTATAATGTAGCTTAGGAATGAGGCGTTGCCAGAGAGAGGAGTAGATTTTGTTTGCGAGGGCATGATTGAGCTATTGATAAAACCAAACCAATATAAAGCTTCTACATTTAGGCCTTTTCTTTTCAATGATTTTGTCAGCTTTTAACCAATTTGAGGAATCATATGAAATTAGGGGATCTAACTAATTTGATATGTTATCAAGTGTTTTTAGTTTTGTTTATGTGTATGCATTCCTCCTCTATGTATTTAAAACGACCTAACATAGCATTAATACTATCGGGATCGCACGTAACTACCCTCCCATATACTATTAGAGAATCGATTGGTTGGACTTATGCTACACATTCCCTTCCCGATGACATTAGAGATTTAGGTGATGCGTAAAACTCTCGAAATGAAACATGGAATGTATGAGCCATGAAGCTTTGTGAAAAGCTGGAAGTGATGATACATTTGTGTTCTCATAATTTAAGGATATTTACCAATTACGTCATCTATTGATAAGATTTTTTCTTGTTATGATTTTTGTAGGGGAATATCCATATCTTTGACATTGCTGCTTGCAACAAGTTTCTTAGTTTTTCCTTTTTCTTTGTGTATCTGTTCATTCTGCGTACCCGTAGTTGTTTTCCCTGTAGGATACGCTAGTTTCCTTTCAAATTTAGATCTGGTCATACCTGTAATAACAATAAGATATTGATGTTGCTAGTAGGATTTAATTGGGTTGGGGTTGATATGTAAGCGAAATTCGTTTGCCAAACTATATCTAATATTGATGACCCAAACGTAGTACACCGACGGTTACACTATAATCTAGCCTTCTAGGTGCATACTATGGAAATTTATGACTCATTCAGTTAAAATGACCGCCGAGTGTCTTAGCAGGCGAGATCTTGCTCGCTAAACTACTTGATGCCCTATTTCTAACTCCAGTTTTCTTAAATCGACCCCGCAACACTTCGAAGTAGCATTTACTGAATGTGCTACTCAACATTTAGCTAGATTCACACAATTTTCACCTAGGTTATTATGATTTGTACTCATCTCCATATCAATAAAGTTTATCATACCTTACTTGTGCAAAACATATCTCCACATAAGAAATATCATATTTGAAGGAGTATTATGAAGAACTAACCTTTTCTGTTGATATGGCAAAAATTTAGGTGATAAGAGGCGGATAGATCTAGATTCAAGCAACAATAAATCAACTAGAAATACTTATGAGATACCTCGTATTGCAAAGACTAAATTACTATGATTTTGCAAAAATCCAGAATGGGAGCAATGCTAAAAAGGTGGAGCATTAATATATTGATTTTATACGACATTTCCAGATCTCATCTAGTTTAGTACGTAAGTCAACTTTTATCTAAACTACATGGCGGTACACCCAGTGATTCTTTTTCTTCACCGAATCGTACAAACCTTCAACCGATTTGAAAATCTAAATCGAAGACAATATAGCGCTCGCCAATCGAGTTGGTTGTTCACCAACATAATTTGTGTGCCTCAATCCATTCCCTTCAAAAGCCCTTCACTTATGTATCTACAAAATTAAAACACCCTTAGTTTATATAAGATATTGAAAATAGATAAAAGGGTTTTGGGTTTCCACACAAACAGAGCCTTAGTTAACATCGTGTAGGGCTGGCAACGGAACTGGCACTTCCCATTTAACGATCTGCTCTATCCCAATGTGTGACCGGTTCGCTCAATCCCGATCCGTTACCGGTCCAGTTTTGTTCTAGTATATCTCGGTAGGGACCGGTTCGGTTTTTTTCTGGGACATCTAATGAGACGAAACCGAGATATACCGGTTTTTCCTAGTTCTAGAAAATTCTTGTCCGTTACTGGTATGGTCCAGTCCAGCAAATTAAATTCTTTTTTTTTAAATTTGTCCATTTTATGGTCGTTAGGTAACGGTTAGGAGGCTTCCCCAACGGCTATTTCCCCATTTTTACAACCATTTACACCCCCTACTCCCTTGACTTTTTAATACCCCAAAGTTTTAAAAATTACACTTTAACCCTTTTTTTACCTATAAATACCCCTAAACTTTTATTCTTTTCAATTACAAAATCATCTTTTATTCTCTCAACTCTCTACTCTCTACTTCTATAATATCTAATCTCTTGAAATTTTTGAAATTCCGATTTTTCCATTCGAAATTGGATTTGAAGCTTATCAATTCAACTTTCAACTTTCCACTTTCGACTGTCATAAACGTCTACTTTTTTAAGTAGACGTTCGGTACATTCGTTCCAACTATAATTTACATTTCTTTTATATTGAAATAATTATTTATTTATTTTCTGTTTAATTATTTTTTTGCATTACATTTTTTGTACTATATTTATATCTAATCTCATGGTTAATATTTTAATATGGATTCCGGTAAAAATGTTGTTAAAAAAGGAGAAGGTAAAACAAGTGCAATTGAGCATGTTAAAAATATGTATAACTTTACATCCTCAGATAATTCTAAAACCAGTAGTTATTCTAGATCTAAAACTAAAAGATCTACTATAGTTAGAATGAATACGAATGATTATACACATGTTAATGATTCTATTTTTAATATTGATAGTAATTAAGGATTAGATCCTTATCACGAACATTTACAACGTTATTTGGTAATTTTAATGACGAATTGCCTTGAGATTATGATAATGATAATGACATTGATGATTATACTGATACGCCTACTTTTGATGATGATGGTGATGATGAAACTAAGCCACCTACATCTACTAATAATCCCAGTCCCGCTCCTAGTCCGCTCTCTTTCATTGGTCTACCCCTGTTTCCCCTGTACATCGTAGGTCTAATATAGAACGTGCAAAAAATCAGTTGTTTGGTAATTTATGATACAAAATAAAGATAAAACACAAACTATTTGTAATAAATTTAAACACAGATTAAATCATAAAACTGTTGGTAAATCAGGTAGGACGGTACATTTGAGAAATCATTTAATGTCTTTTTGTAAAAATGAATTTTTGCATGCTAAAGCGGTAGCGGAAGCTAAAAAGAATAGTACCCCCTTCTTGAAAATGTAGGAGTAGGCGGCTCTAACTGTCACGACTAGAGTCTAGACCTAGACGAGACCGGCGTCGTTGAGCTCTCAGAGATCGCAAACAAGCCTACATACATCATCGTTACTTCATCTAGGTTAATTTTAGAGGAAAATTTGAACTTTTTGTTACTTAACATTCATATAAGATATTCTACTTAAACACATAAGTGTTCATAACTAACCATCTAATATTAAGATCATCAAATGAAAGAAATAGTTCAATACTGCATTAAGTGTATACTTGCCAAAATGGCACCAATACAATGTCTGAAATCAAATGAGAAAGAAACTCTAGTGGAACATACTCCACTAATTCGAACCTATATAAATGTTAGAATATAATGGGAAAGCGTCCTCGAAAGCATGAGGTCCTTCCAAGTTCAAACGAATGCTCCACGTCCAGATAGCTGCAGTGTCGTATCGTAAGCTCTAGCATCCGTTTGCACCTACAACTAAAAGTATAGAGTTGTATGGGATTAGCACACACTTGTACTAATTATGGGTATATGCAAGCACACACCAATCACATGCATGATTAAGAAGAGTTCTTTCCTATCGATATGAATTATTTAAAGTCAAGTCAGTGGACTTCCCAATTTCAGATTAAGAAATTTTTGCCATAAGAGTAACATGCATCATCATACTTATCATTTTGCCAAAAACACATAACATATTACACATATCATATCACATAGTTTATCATTCATTAATATGCCATGAGACCTTGTAATCATGTACTTGACATTAGGACTTCCAAAAATGAGGGCTCAACATATGCTACCTCAACTAGGGAGCCTTCTTTAACAAACACATAGACTGCTTCATTCATTCATACATACTTCATTTTCATTCTTTCATATACTAGTGCATCCACCAATCATACCTAGGATGTAGTTTAAGAATCTCATTGGGTTCGTTGTGCAATGACCAAGAATAACCTAGTGTTATTACTTAAGTCTAGCTCACCTATTGATTATCCTATTCTAACAACTTTGGTATCGTTCATTTCATTATGTGCATTCGTTGAGGTTGGCACATTCTTTCTTTGGGAAATTTACCCTTAAATTAAATAGATCATGTGAGAATCATGAAATCCAGTGTGTAATCCCCACACCGAAAAGAGATGGAATCACCGTCCAAACTGAACCAAAACATGCTAGCGTATATAGGGAATTGAACAATGATAGATCCCAATATTGACACTGTAGGTTCTAAGACTAGGAGATATAAGGAGACCCATATATGGCATGTCGGACATTCTCATCTCATGAGAGTTACATGAAACTCCGGCCTTCCCGAAGGAAGGCATCACCGCTCACAATTAGCCTATCGGTGCTCAGTATAAAGTCCCATTACATTCAACTCATACATCATCGAAGTTGGCTTCTTGAATGAGTACATCATATCTCATTAGATTATTTATCATCTCATCATTAGTATTAAATATGTCTTAACTTCAATACTTTCATTAGAGTGTTCATAGGGACTGGTCTCTTCATTAACTTTACACTCTCATAGGTGAGTACGTTTTTTGGTAACATTTACTTAGGCTCATTTGAGATTCTCTTATCTTTCACATTAGCCTTGTATTATATTGTAACCTCATTCATTAACTTTATCACATTTGCTTTTCATAATTACTCACCCCTTTACGTGAATGTTCATTTCATCATATACCAATGCACTTGGCCATTTAGTGTGTTTCACACTCTTACTTAACCCTTTTAGGGTTACAACATTTTATCATATACATCTTAGGCTCACCTATTTTTTAAACGTATGCTAGACTTATGTGTCCACACATGCAAGCCATGAGGCTTCATTCATAGTTTGTCTAAGTGATTCATGTTTACCCAAGATTATTTGGTACAAGACCTATGCATCTTATAGATATGCCAAGACATTGATTTCGATCTTTGGAGGTAGCATTCATTAAATATTTACTTACGTATGACGTATGTGTCAATATGGAATTGTAAAAGGGAACCCAATTTGGGATCCCTTGGACAACACATAATCTTATTTTGAACTTAATAAAATCATTTTTCAGATTTGGGGGACCCTAGTTCGATCTCCATCAACCCCATAATAATTCCTTTCTTTTTGTCCTCTATTTTTCGTTTAGGTCAAAGAGGTTGTCGGTTCAATCCCCCACAAGCTCATTATTTTTCTTTTAATTTATCTCTTAACTTTCTCATCTATCCAAGAGGTTGTGGGTTCAATCCCAACTCACCACATTTATTTTCTCCTTTATTTTTCTCCTAACTCTTTCATCCATTCAAGAGGTTGTGGGTTCAATCCCAACTCACCACATGTATTTTTCCTTGCATTTTTATCACTAAATATTTATGAAATTTTCATTAAGTGAGATCAAGGGTTCAATTCCCAATGACCTCACATTAAGATAATTTTTTAAAATGTTGTCCTAGACTACAATTTTCAACAAGCTGGAAATTTAGTCTCTTCCAATCCATTTTTGTCTTAATTTTTGTTGATTTTTTTGTAGCTTCCATTTAATTATGTCTTGGGTTCAATCCCTTGTGATTTAACTTATTTTACACTCATTTTCATTGAATTTTGTACCAGTTTGGTTGGCCGAACCTAACCTACCAAATGCTTGAAATTTGTTCAGTAATTTTCAACTTCTTTTTATCTTCATTCACACATTTATTCTTCAGGCATTTCGTGGATCATTTGTGCATCATTAAATGTAATCTTTTTATGATTATATTCAGACAAGAATTACCAATACATCTAGCAACATTACTCCACTTTTACACCTCATGATTCACACAAACATTCACACATAATATTCACTCATAAAAACATATCATTTTTCACATACTTTTTGGTTGACAAAACTTAACATGCTTACAATTCCAAACACTTAATTATGAACACATTATCACGAAAATCACAGTTCATACCTAAACTACCAGCAAACATACCAACAATATGATCTTTAACCTATTTCACATTGAGATCATAGGGATACTAGGGATAAGGAGTTCGATAAGAACGAGAACAACCCTAGTTTAAAGATGCAATGAATTCATAGGAAGAAATTCTGTAGGAGGAAGGAGTCCACGAGAGAAACACATACCTTATTTTAACGTTGTTCAACACTTGAACTTACTGCCCAAAACCCACCACCAATTCACGTTCACCAACAAATCTCACGCCTTACGCAACTAGAAATTTCGTTAACTTTTCGTTTCTTCGATTAGCTTGTTCGTTTGTATTTTTATAAGTTCTTCAAGTGTGAAGAACTTTTGTTTTGTGTTCTATTTTGTAAAGTAGATATAAAATGTGAAGTTGAGAGAGAGGAAGACGTGAGATATAGATAAATAGGCGTGAAAGAGAGAAGTGTTAGGTAGTGTCTCCTTAGAACTAGGACTTATTGACAAGACGTAGTCATATTAATTACGATACTACCCTTAGCTTGGAAAAATACTATTTTACCACTCGACCCTCCAAACATAAGATTTCCCCTTTTTTAAGTCAGGTAAAGACGCATCCTAGTAAATATTGATATTCGGGAGCCCTACATGGCTGGACCCAACATTTGCTACCTCAATTGATTCCCCAAGTTAGTTGGTTTGGCTGTCGAAAGGGTTCAGAGATTTGAATCTATGCGTATCAATCCGTGTGAACCCGATCTAATCATAGGCATTCTAGACACATGAAGAATTACTTAGCATATCCATTTTTAGGGTTGTTACACTTACATGGTTCAAACACAATTAAATCCTTCTAATGTTTTTGGCTTTAGTTTACCCCGTTCAAATAGTAGAGAAAAAGATTTTGAAGAACTAGCTTAAATCATAGTTATTATGGGTTTGCAATTTCATTTTGTTGAAAATCTCGGTTTTATACATTATATTCAAATTGTATATAATCCACATTTTAAACGTTTTTCTAGAAATACAATTAAAAAAAGTTGTATTTGATTATCAAGCACAACATTTTCAATATTTTCGTTGTTTATTTTATTATAATACTTGTAAATTTTCTATTTCTTCGTATAGGGGTCGTAGTATAAATATTAATGATTATTTGACTGTTACTGCACATTGTATTGATGAAAACTGGAATATGCAAAAAAGAATTTTAGGTTATAAATGTTGTCAGATGAAAATAACCGGTTGTTATATAGCTCAAACTAGTTTAGATATTTTACAAAGCTATGGAATATGTGATAAAATAAGTAGTATAACCTTATATAATGCTTCAAATAATAATGTTGTTGTTGAAGTGTTAAAACCTACTCTTTGTCCTATTTATGGTGATGCTTATCATATTAGGTGTACTGCACATATCTATAATTTGATTGTAAGAGATGATATACAAATGTATGATTATGGTTGCACTAAAGTTGAAAATGCATGTCACTTTATATTTAAGTGTCAAGTTAATTCTAGACGTAGAGATTTTCAAAATAGTTTTTTTTAATATAATTTTCCACCTAGAAAAATTCCAAATACAGTTTCTACTAGATGAATATTTTTTTATATGAAATGCTTGTAGTTGCTTATGAATATGGAATACCCTTACAAATGGTTTGGAATGCTCATAATTTAGATATGTCATATAGACTCGATGATAGTGAATGGTGTGACATAAGTGAACTTAGAGATTTCCTAAATGTTTTTTACTTAACTACCAAAAGAATGTATATACTTGATAGTCCCATCAATTTGTACTGTTTTGCCTAATATTTGTATGATTTCTTCTAAATTATATAAATTTAATAATAAACCAAGATTTCAAGAAACTATTCAAAAATTTATTGGAAAATTTAAAAAATATTATATTTGTATTCCTCAAATGTATTTAACTGCTTGTTTGGTTTAAAGATATAGGTGCATCAAAACTGGTTAATAAAATATATTTTAACTTAGATATTGATAGTTAATAAGATAAAATTCCTAGTTGTCAACAAGTTAAAGATAACATTATATTTTAAGCTAGAAAATTGTATGAATTATACAATTCTAGGAGTAGACTTAATGAAGTAGAATTAATGAAGATAATATTGATGATAATTTAGATTCTTATATTGAACTTTCTCACAATAATTTAAATTATTCTGATGCATATGTGTCACGACCCAAAACCGAGCCGCGACTGGCACCCACATTTACCCTCCTATGTGAGCGAACCAACCAATCTAAACCTTATCAAGTCAATTTAATATCAACATAAAGCAATGCGGAAGGCTTAAACTCATAAATAAAAGACAATTCAATAACTTCTAAAATTCAACATCTATTATTTCCCCAAAATCTGGAAGTCATCACCACAAGAACATCTATGATCAATTTACTAAACTAAGAGTATACTAAGAAGCTAAAACAAGTAAAAGCTAGTCTATGCCGAAACTTCAAGGCATCAAGACATGAGGAAGGAGATCCAGTCCAAGCTAGAAGCATTAGCTCACCCTGAAGATCCGGTGTGACGAAGACTGGCTAGAATTACTGTTGAGTCGAAGATGACGGCACGTTTGCTGCATACCACAATATACAAGAAGAAAACATAAAAGTAGGGGGTCAGTACAACCACAAGTACTGAGTAGATATCATCGGCCAACTCAAAATAGAAAGCAATATATCTCAGATAACATCATAAAATCAACTAATATTCTTAACATGTGATAGCAACAAGTACAAACATCATTTATAGCATCACCGAACATATCTGTGAGGACTCAAGCCTCCATACCATACTCGTTTGGGATACATGTTCTTTAGATTGAGTATATTATCATCTTTCAAGATTCATTATCTTTATTCCTCTTGTATCGGTACGTGACACTCCGATCCCCTACTAATATGTGTCAGAACGTGACACTCCGATCCCCTACATCTACGTGTCGGTTCGTGACACCCGTCCCACTAATTCTATGTGTCGGTACGTGACACTCCGATCCCCTACATCTACGTGTCGGTTCGTGACACCCGTCCCACTAATTTTATGTGTCGGTACGTGACACTCCGATCCCCTACATCTACGTGTCGGTTCGTGACACCCGTCCCACTAATTCTATGTGTCGGTACGTGACACTCCGATCCCCTACATCTACGTGTCGGTTCGTGACACCCGTCCCACTACTTCTATGTGTCGGTACGTGACACTCTGATCCCCTACATCTACGTGTCGGTTCGTGACACCCGTCCCACTAATTCTATGTGTCGGTACGTGACACTCCGATCCACTAATCTCATTCTATTAAATTCATCAAGCCTTCTTTTATATCAAGGCATCATCATTAACAAGAGATTAGGTTTTTATCAAGATTTGGGATTCAATAGCTTCATCATGCTTGTTTCATCACAATCATATATATGTAAAATCACATCATGCATACACACAATTAAGCATAAAGAAGACTCTATAATACTACCCAACACATATCATTCGCTATTAAGAGTTTACTACGAATAGTGTAAAAACCATAACCTACCTCCACCGAAGAATTGCGATCAACAATCTATCTTCTCAAAATCCTTGCTATCCTCTTCGTCTCTCTCTCTCTCTACTCGTTCTCTTCTTCTTTTTCTGTCTCTCTTTGTTCTTTCTATTTTTCTTATTCAAACCCTCTTTCTTTACCCTAATTAACATATAATTAAGAATAAAAGATGGCAATAATAACCCACTAATTAACTTAAGGTTACCTCTTTTAACCCCCAAGTAATTAGACTTATTAACATTAACCCTCTAACTTTATAATTAAAGCAGGAATAGTCAAAAACGTCCCTTAAAACGTATAAAGAAATCTGACCCAGACTGGGATTGCGCAACCTGCGATGGCCCGTCGTGCCTGCGACGGTCCGTCCTGCAGGTCGTCGCAAGGTCCAGAGAGTGGATTTCCACTGAAGACTCTGTGACGGTCCGTCACACCTGTGACGGTCCGTCCTGCCATTTCGTTACGAAGTTCAGAGAGTCGATTTTTAGTACCCAATTTCAGATTTTCCAAGTGTTTTGAAACGAGACCCTGCGACGGTCCGTCGTGCCCATGACGGTCCATCGTGGGGTCCGTCGCCTCAGCCTATTTTTCCAGAAATAAAATCTGTTGCTCAAAACGACTAAACAGGTCGTTACAATAGATACCAATTTACCCATCGTTCGTCCCCGAACGATCACAAGAAGGAAAACAAGGGCGAAAAGGAATACCTGAATCTGTAAACAGATGTGGGTATCTTTCTCGCATATCTGCCTCCTTCTCCCAAGTGGCTTCTTCAACCGGTCATTTCTTCCATTGCACCTTGAGGGATGCAATCTCCCTTGACCTCAACTTGCGAATTTCTCTATCTAAAATGGCAACCGGCTCCTCCTCATAAGACAAATTCTCATCAAGCAAAACTGAATCCCAACGGATAATGTAGTTTCAATCCCCATGGTATCTTTTCAACATCGACACATGGAATAACGGATGTACTCCGGACAGCCCTGGAGGCAAGGCTAACTCATAAGCCACCTCCCCTACTCGCTTAAGTACTTCAAAGGGAGCAATATACCTTGGGCTTAGCTTGCCTCTCTTACCAAACTGCATCACCCCTTTCATTGGCGAAACTTTCAACAAGACTTATTCACCCTCCATGAACTCTAAGTCTCTAACCTTTCGATCTGCATATTCTTTTTGCCTACTTTGCGCCGCTAGAAGCTTTTCTTGAATGGATTTCACCTTTTCTAACGAGTCCCTCAAAAGGTCAGTACCCCAAGGTCTAACCTCGAAAGCATCAAACCAACCAATGGGAGACCTACATCTCCTACCATACAATGCTTCAAATGGGGCCATGTCAATACTTGAGTGATAGTTATTATTGTATGAAAACTCTGCTAGGGGTAAGAAACTATCCCAATGGCCACCAAATTCTATCACGCATGCACGAAGCATATCCTCCAACACTTGAATCGTTCGCTCAGACTGACCGTCGGTCTGGGGGTGAAATGCAGTACTAAGGTCCAACCTAGTACCTAATTCAGCATGCAATGTTCTCTAAAACTTAGAAGTAAACTGCGTACCTCTATCTGATATGATGGATAGTGGAACTCCATGCAATCGAACAACTTCTGAGATGTAAAGTTTGGCTAACTTCTCTGCATTGTAAGTCACCTTGACCGGAATGAAATGAGCAGACTTAGTTAACCTATCCACAATCACCCAAATGTAATCAAACTTACCCAATGTCTTTGGAAGACCAACCACGAAGTCCATTGCAGTTCTCTCCCACTTCCATTCAGGAATGGGCATTCTCTGAAGTGTTCCTCCAGGCCTCTGGTGTTCATACTTTACTTGTTGACAATTTGGACATTTGGCAATAAAATCCACGATATCACGCTTCATTCTTCTCCACCAAAAGTGTTGCTTTAGGTCACGGTACATCTTGGTTGCACCCGGATGTATCGAATACCTTGAACTATGAGCCACTGTCAGAATAGTGTTGATCAAATCATCGACGCGAGGTACACATACCCTTCCCTTAATCCTCAAAACACCTTCCTCATCGATTTTTGCTTCTTTAGCCTCTCCTTGCAACACTTTATCTCGGATCCGGATCAATTTTTCATCGTTAAACTGCTTTCCCTTAATCCTGTCAAGGAAGGAAGATCTTCCCTCCACACAAGCTAAAAATCCTCCCTTCTCATTTACTTCTAATCTCATAAGGTCGTTAGCCAGAATCTGAACTTCTCTAGCCAATGGGCGTCTAGAAGCTTGCAAGTGAGCTAGACTTCCCATGCTTCCCGCCTTTCTACTTAAAGCATCCGCTACAACATTCGCCTTCCCCGGATGATACAAGATAGTGATGTCGTAGTCCTTCAGTAGTTCCATCCATCTCCTCTGTCTCAAATTTAAATCTCTCTGAGTGAAGACATACTGTAGGCTACGATGATCCGTATAGACCTCACACTTAACCCATATAAATAGTGTCTCCATTGCTTTAATGCAAACACTACCGCGGCCAATTCCAAATCATGAGTTGGATAGTTACGTTCATGCACTTTTAATTGTCTTGAAGCATAAGCAATCACATTCTTCTCTTGCATTAGCACTGCACCCAAACCCGAATAGGATGCATCACAATAGACAATGAAATTCTTGCCTTCCACTGGCAAGGTGAGAATTGGTGCAGTAGTCAACAGAGTCTTGAGCTTCTGAAAGCTTTCCTCACACTCATCCGACCATACAAATGGAACATTTTGCTTAGTCAAGTTCGTTAGTTGGGAAGCAATAGAAGAGAATCCCTTGACAAATCGGCGGTAGTAGCTAGCTAACCCAACAAAGCTCCTTATTTCTGACACATTAGTAGGTCTTACCCAATTCTTCACTACCTCGATCTTAGAAGGATCCACCATCACTCCATCCTTGGAAACCACGTGCCCCAAGAAGGACACTGCATCTAGCCAAAACTCACACTTAGAGAACATGGCATAAAGCTTTTTCTCCCTCAACATTTCCAATACCATTCTCAAATGCTCCTCATGTTCCTCCTTACTTTTAGAGTATATCAGTATATCATCAATAAATACGGTCACAAAGAGATCCAAATATGGCTTAAAAATCCCGTTCATCAAACTCATGAACGCAGCAGGGGCATTCGTAAGACCAAAAGACATCACTACAAATTCGTAATGCCCATACCTGGTTCTAAAAGCAGTCTTTGGCACATCCGTTGCCCGTATTTTCAATTGATGATAACCGGATCTCAGGTCATTCTTAGAGAATACACAAGCACCTTGTAACTGATCGAACAAGTCATCAATGCGAGGAAGAGGATAATTGTTCTTTATGGTCACCTTGTTCAACTGCCGGTAGTCTATGCATATCCGAAAACTCCCATCCTTCTTCTTCACAAACAAAACCGGAGCACCCCAAGGAGATGCACTTGGTCTAATGAAGTCTTTGCTCAACAACTCTTGAAGTTGGGCTTTTAATTCTCTTAACTCCGCGGGGGCCATTCTATAAGGGGGTATAGAAATGGGGCGAGTACACGGTTCAAGATCAATACAGAAGTCAATATCCCTATCTGGTGGCATACCCGGAAGATCTGCAGGGAACACATCAAGAAACTCACGGACCACCGAAACCGACTCAATCGAAGGTACTTGGGTAGTGTCATCCTTGAGATGTGCCAAGAAAGATAAACATCCTTTACTAACCATTTTCTTAGCACGAAGAAAGGAGATTATACGCACCGGATTGGAAGTGTAGTCACCCTCCCACACTAACGGATCTGTCCCAGGCTTGGCTAACGTCACCGTTTTAGCATTACAATCCAAGATTGCAAATTGCGGAGAAAGCCAAGTCATACCCAGAATTACATCAAAATCAACCATTTCTAAGAACCAAATCTACATAAGTGTTGCTCCCACAAAGTTCACCAAACAAGACCTATATACCCTTTCAACTACCACAGACTCACCCCACCGGAGTAGAAACACGAATAGGCGTATCAAGTAATTCACAATGTAAATTTAGACCATTAGCAAATGAGGAAGATACATAGGAAAATGTGGATCCAGGATCAAACAATACAGAAGCCATGCAATCACAAAACAGAAGATTACCTGTGATGACAACATCAAATATCTCCACCTCCGACCTCCCAGGGAAAGCATAACAATGGGCCCTTTCGTTTGTTTGTCCGTTGTCCCTACCATGTTGTGATGTAGTGGCTCCCGTTTGCCCATCACCCCGGCCGTTTTGGTGACCACCATTACCTCGGCCACCACGCCCTCCAGAATAACGGCCTCTGCCATGACCACCTCTACCTCTAGCTATGGGGGTCTATTACTCTGTTTTGGACAATTCCTCCTAATATGTCCAGTCTCCCACATCCTAACACTCTCTAGATTCACGCATGGGTCTCTTAGAAAAATGTTGACCGGTCTGAGGTGGACCCCCAACTACAGTCTGTAGTGAAGACTGAATGGGTCGAACTGAGTAACCTCCGGAACCCTGTCCTCTAGAGTAAGAACCATTAAACTCACCCCCCTTTCGAAACCTCTTTGATGTCGATGCCATGGTGAATTCATCTGGCTTCACTCGTTCCACCTCTACCACGAAGTCTACCACTTCTTGAAAAGATTTCGCTGTGGCCGCTACTTGTAAAGCTGAAATTCGCAACTCTGATCTCAACCCCTTCACAAAACGGCGAATCCGCTCTTGTGGACTGAAACAAAGTTGGGTGGCATATCTTGATAGTGCACAAAACTTAGCCTCATATGCATTGACTGACATCCTACCTTGCTCTAGGCTCAAGAACTCATCCCTTTTCCTATCCCTCAAAGTCCGGGGGATATATTTCTCCATAAACAAGCTAGAGAATGAGGCCCAAGTCATAGGTGGTGCTTCTGTTGGTTGACACTCAACATGTGACCGCCACCACATTTTGGCGTTCCCTTGAAACTGGTAACTCACGAACTCAACACCAAACCGTTCTACTATACCCATCTTGTGTAGTAGCTCATGACAGTCAACCAGAAAATCGTAAGCATCCTCAGATTCTGCACCCTTGAAGACTGGAGGTTTCAATTTCAAGAACTTACTGAAAAGTTCATGCTGATCATTTGTCATTATAGGCCCAGTAGTCAGGCGTGGAAACGTGCCTATGTCCAATGAGGCATCCATACGAGGGGCCATAGTGGCTGCATGTTGTACCTCTGAAATCGGAGGTGTTGGTGGGGAAAACACTGGTGGTGCCTGACCCTGATCAGACAACCCACTAAGATAAGAGAGAACCTGATTGATCGTCTCTGGGGTAGGTTGGGGTTGCATTTCCTCATTCTGTACTTGTTCATTCTCCCCATCCTCCCCTTCTCTTATTACTTCCCTAGTCGGTGGAGGAGTCACCGCCCTAGTACTAGATGGGCTAGGTGCTCGTCCTCTTCCCCTAGAGGACGTCCTCCCACGACCTCTACCGCGGCCTCTTGCCACTGTTCTACTTCGAGCTACAGCCCCAGTGGCTGGCTCAGATGCATCTTGTCTTGCTGATGTTGATGTTGGCGTAGTCGTTGCTCTAGTTCTAACCATCTGCGAAATAGAGTGAAGATGGTCAGATACCAATTTGTATCACCTAGATACCAATTGGATCCAAGTAATAGCACGAAAGAAAGAAAGAAAGAATTGAATTTTCCTAAAGTCTTATAGCCTCTCAAAGAAAAGTAAAGGCGTCCCCCTACCATTCTTTAAGAATCTACTAGACCTGTTCTTGTGTGATGAGACCAACGAACCGAATGCTTTGATACCAAGTTTGTCACGACCCAAAACCGAGCCGCGACTGGCACCCACATTTACCCTCCTATGTGAGCGAACCAACCAATCTAAACCTTATCAAGTCAATTTAATATCAACATAAAGCAATGCGGAAGGCCTAAACTCATAAATAAAAGACTATTCAATAACTTCTAAAATTCAACATCTATTATTTCCCCAAAATCTGGAAGTCATCACCACAAGAACATCTATGATCAATTTACTAAACTAAGAGTATTCTAAGAAGCTAAAACAAATAAAAGCTAGTCTATGCCGAAACTTTAAGGCATCAAGACATGAGGAAGGAGATCCAGTCCAAGCTAGAAGCATTAGCTCACCCTGAAGATCCGGTGTGACGAAGACTGGCTAGAATTACTGTTGAGTCGAAGATGACGGCACGTTTGCTGCATACCACAATATACAAGAAGAAAACATAAAAGTTGGGGGTCAGTACAACCACTAGTACTGAGTAGATATCATCGGCCAACTCAAAATAGAAAGCAATATATCTCAGATAACATCATAAAATCAACTAATATTCTTAACATGTGATAGCAACAAGTACAAACATCATTTATAGCATCACCGAACATATCTGTGAGGACTCAAGCCTCCATACCATACTCGTTTGGGATACATGTTCTTTAGATTGAGTATATTATCATCTTTCAAGATTCATTATCTTTATTCCTCTTGTGTCGGTACGTGACACTCCGATCCCCTACTACTATGTGTCGGAACGTGACACTCCGATCCCCTACATCTACGTGTCGGTTCGTGACACCCATCCCACTAATTCTATGTGTCGGTACGTGACACTCCGATCCCCTACATCTACGTGTCGGTTCGTGACACCCGTCCCACTAATTATATGTGTCGGTACGTGACACTCCGATCCCCTACATCTACGTGTCGGTTCGTGACACCCGTCCCACTAATTCTATGTGTCGGTACGTGACACTCCAATCCCCTACATCTACGTGTCGGTTCGTGACACCCGTCCCACTAATTCTATGTGTCGGTACGTGACACTCCGATCCACTAATCTCATTCTATTAAATTCATCAAGCCTTCTTTTATATCAAGGCATCATCATTAACAAGAGATTAGGTTTTTATCAAGATTTGGGATTCAATAGCTTCATCATGCTTGTTTCATCACAATCATATATATGCAAAATCACATCATGCATACACACAATTAAGCATAAAGAAGACTCTATAATACTACCCAACACATATCATTCGCTATTAAGAGTTTAGTACGAATAGTGTAAAAACCATAACCTACCTCCACCGAAGAATTGCGATCAACAAGCTATCTTCTCAAAATCCTTGCTATCCTCTTCGTCTCTCTCTCTCTCTACTCGTTCTCTTCTTCTTTTTCTGTCTCTCTTTGTTCTTTCTATTTTTCTTATTCAAACCCTCTTTCTTTTACCCTAATTAACATATAATTAAGAATAAAAGATGGCAATAATAACCCACTAATTAACTTAAGGTTACCTCTTTTAACCCCCAAGTAGTTAGACTTATTAACATTAACCCTCTAACTTTATAATTAAAGCAGGAATAGTCAAAAACGTCCCTTAAAACGTATAAAGAAATCTGACCCAGACTGGGATTGCGCAACCTGCGATGGCCCGTCGTGCCTGCGACGGTCCGTCCTGCAGGTCGTCGCAAGGTCCAGAGAGTGGATTTCCACTGAAGACTCTGTGACGTTCCGTCACACCTGTGACGGTCCGTCACACCTGTGACGGTCCGTCACACCTGTGACGGTCCGTCCTGCCATTTCATTACGAAGTTCAGAGAGTCGATTTTCAGTACCCAATTTCAGATTTTCCAAGTGTTTTGAAACGAGACCCTGCGACGGTCCGTCGTGCCCATGACGGTCCGTCGTGGGTTCCGTCGCCTCAGCCTATTTTTCCAGAAATAAAATCTGCTGCTCAAAACGACTAAACAGGTCGTTACAATATGTTAATCAAAATACAGAAGCTACAGAAGATGTTCTAGCATGGTGGAAAAATTGCGACAAAAGATTTCCGAAACTACAACTGATGGCTCGATATATATTATTAGTTATTCAAGTGTCGTCAGTAGATTCAGAATGCATTTTTAGTGCAACAAGGTTTCAAATTACAGATCATAGACATTCACTAGTGGCTATTAGCTTTGAGATATCGGTATTATTTAGAGATTGGATTAATATCGAGAGAAGAAATTTGAATCGTGAACCACTACCGACCAAATTTCAAAATGACGTTGATGAAATCATGCAAGATTATAGTGATGACGGGATTGAAGAAATGAAAGATTTATCTATTCAACCGATTCCCGATCATGTTACTATAGAAATGTTAAATGATTTAAGAAAGGATCTATATCGTGGCACCGACTATTAGTAAGAGTATGATAATTCTAGATTTAATTCAAACAGAACCCTACGTAGAAGGTGGTTGTGTAGATTTAATCTTTTAATAATCTATTAATATTTTTGTAGATCAAATTTTAATAAAAAATAAATATTAATAAAAGTATAGGCTATTCGCCTTATATTTTTTATTATCATTGTATCAAATTTAAATTTTTATATTGTGAATTTTAATTTTATAACTTTTAAAGTTTGAAATTAACTTTTAAAGTTAGAAATTTACATTTTATAATTTTAAAGTTTGAATTTTAAATTTTAAATTTTCTATCTTTTATAATTTGAATTTTAAATTTTAACTTTTAAAGTTTGAAATTTAATTTTTCAAACTATTAAAGTTTGGAATTTAAATTTTCAAACTTTTAAAGTTAGGAATTTATGTTTTATAACTTTAAAGATTGAATTTTAAATTTTTGATCTTTTAAAGTTTGAATTTTTTATTTTTAAACTTTTAAATTTTGAAATTTAAATTTTATATCTTAAACTATAAAATTTAAATTTTATAACTTTTAAACTTTGAATTTTAAATTTTACAATTTTTAAAGGTATCTATTATTAATTTTAAATTTATAATTATTATAATATAAATTATATTAAATTAAAAAACTAGTTTTTTAAGTTTTAATTAATTTAAATTAATTTTCTCTTAATAACCCGGCCAGTCCCGAAAACCGGTCCGATTTATTACCAGTTCCCTGGCGGACCGGGACGGGTCCAACCAAAAAACACCGTACCTACTGGTTTTAGGCCCGGTCTGATTCCGGAACAGTTTCGGCTGGATGATCCCGATTCTGTGCCGATTCTGGCAATTACTGATCTGGTCCGTCCGGTACTGGTTCCTTCGCCTACCTTAAAGTCGTGGAACGACGCCAATTAACACTTAATCCTTATCCTTGGGTTTACCCTTGGTGTAGTTAGGCGAGTCTTCAATAAATGGTGGTGGATGACCTGATATCAAATAATCGATTAGATAGTCTTGATTCTAAATTGTTATAACTTTTGCATTTGTTTCCTCAAACAATATTCCTATGTTATCTTTCAGCTCATTCAACATTTTACCATGTTCTTCTATCTCTTCGACTCGGTTAGGTAGAACGTCTACTTAGGCTACGAGTGATTCTCACTCATGTTTTTCTTGATTTTCTTTATCATTACTAGCAATATCATTAAGGGTTTGTGTTACAACTTCGTAGGAGTGAAGGAGTATACTTCCTGTGAAGAGTTAATCAATCACACTTCTATTTTCGATCCAAATACCTCTATAGAAGCATTTTAGTAAATCCTTGGTTCTTATCCCATTAGATGGGCGTGGTGCTAATACTTTTTGAAATTTCAACCATGTGTTCTCAATAGTCTCATCGCCCACTTGCTTAAAGGTCAAGAGGTTGTCCCTGAGGTTCAAGAGGGAATGGTCCATGTGAAGGTTTTTGTGGTTTTCCATTCTTGTTCCTCTGCATCAATACATAATCACACAAAACAAACAAACACAAAGCTAAAAGAAAAAATTAGTAAAAACTATGCTACAAAGAACTAAAAACCATAAGTAAATAAATTTTCACGTGACACCAAGTGTTGGGGTCGTGTCCCAAGGGAGTGGTAGTGAAATTAGTAGCTACATAGAAATTCATTCCAAGTAGTTGTAGTTAAAGACATTATCAAATATTAAAACAAATAAAATGTTAATTTGTGAATCCAAAGTGTCAAATATCAAAAAGGGGTTTTGTCATATGTAGTAAAATAGCAAAAATTTAAAAGATAAATGAGTAAGGTAGATAATCTAGGGGTTTGATTGCTATATGTGAAGAAAAAAGTTGTGGCCGAAATTGTTGTTACGATATCAAACTTTATGAAAGAACTTTTACCCCCCTCCTCCGAACTACTTAATATTGTATTTATTTTTCCCTAACTATTTAATAGTATATTTTAAAGTATTTATGTGTAAACGTGGACGTATTACTATTTATAATTCGGAAAATACACAAGTACCACCCTTGTCTATGACTGAAATCCATGAGACACACTACCCCCTCCACCCGACCTTTTTTTTGTAATTTGTGCATCTTTTTGGATTACGTAGCATCCAAATATCTCCCACGCACCTCAATTTCATGGAGGCACAGACTGTGTCACGTAAGAAAAAAGTGATAAAATTACAAAAAAAAAAATTCAGGGGGATAGTAGGACCTTAGTTAAGGTGTGTCTTAGAATTTCTGTCATAATCTAGGTGGATACTTGTGAATTTTTACTTTTTAATCCTGCAATAGCTTTTACATCCACTTGAGAACATATATACCTTTAAAATACACTATTAGATAGTGGAGGGGGGTAAAAGGTTCTTTCCAAAGATTGGTATCATAATAGCAATTTAAGTCAAAGTTCGAATATATTTGAGACCTTTTTTCCTAAATATTGTGGTTTTCAAAATATAAATTATAAGTCCTTTTGCACCTTAACTTTTAAAAATTATAATTAAGTAATATTTTAAAGTGCTCGCAGATTATAAAAATTCAGTACAATAGTTTTAAGTGCTTGTGGATTATAAAAGTTCAGTACAATACACATTCATTATAATTATCAAGAGATTCACAAGACAAAGTAAGGATGTTTAATGTTTTTTTTATTTTCAATCAAAGTTAATCTTACACCATTTTTGGTACAAAAGGTAAATAATCTGCTATCAAGCTTGTTTTATTATAAAAATACTACTATTGGTTAAAAAATGGTGAAAATGACTAGGTTTCAAAAAATCGATCAATCTTATTATTTAGGAAAAATCGACTTTCCAAATTACGTAGTCGCCACTTGATTTTTGATAAAATCAAGAAAAAATTTCAAAATATTTCAAAACAGAGTAAAAAATTGATTGAAAGGGTTCGAAGTTAAATGTACATCTCGGGAAGGTATTAGGTCTTCGGGATGCCCGCTAACTCGCGATTGACCGTCCATTTGACTAAAATGACCTTTTAAATTTTAACTAAGTAAAGAATTTGTTTCAATATATTTATTCCATTTTTATTCCTTATTATTTCTAAAGGAAAACTTTTAAAGGAAATTAACTTAAGGAAAACTAAATGGTCACAAAAATAAATACAACGAAATAAGTAAATAAAATAGTAAAATTTAAAATAGCAAAAATGCCTACCCTTTAGGAGATTATAAAAATTCTACCAAAAATCAATTAACTCAAACAAATAATAAATAGAGAGAAAAATATTTGAACTTGAGCTTGATTGCCCAAATTCATTCCATTGGGCCTTGGCCCACCTGTCCTAAACTAAACCACTTAAATTTTGGCCCTCTTCAACAATTCAAATCTTGCAAAACAAGTATTGACCTTTGGGCCTGTTAAAAATTTTGCTGAAAAGGGCCCTGGCCCATTTCCTCTAAGAAAAAAGAAGTATACTACTGTATACGGTGTATATCCAATCTATTTTTGGACTTTTGAGCCCTGCATTTGGTTGAAGAACATTTTTCGTTATTTCCCCTGTATTTCCCATATTGCTCTTTGTATTTGTACCTGTACCATTTTTAAACCTGTTTAACAATTGTATATCGTTGCCCAAAATGTATACCAATGTATATGGGTTGTATCCTATGTAGGTATTCATTGCCTATTCCTGTATTTTATCTGAAATTGGTTTGCATGTACTTTAACCTGCCATTCATATTTTTACACCTCTTTAAGGTATAGCGTCTATGTATATCAGTGTATACAGGCTGTATATCATCCTGTTTTAAACTTTCTAAGATTGAAAATTCCCTTTTAGCAGTACATCTTCACTGCTACAAACCCAGATTTCGAATTTGGATTCACCTGTGCATTTTAGACATGTATATCAGTATATAACTAAGTATAAAATATGTATACTGCTGTATACATATACTTCAAATCCCTGCAAAATAATTTCCAGCCACTTCTCCAAGTTCTGATGAACCTGTAACTATTTTCCAACACTGCATTTCTGCTGTTTCGACCTGTACATCTGTTTTGAAAGGAATCTACGACTCGAAGAGGATGTTTTAAGCCTTTATGGCTCAGGGAAAAAGTGCAAGAGATGGGAATAAAGTCCATGGGGACTCGAAAGTGATTTCACATTCAATCAAACAAACAAAAGAGAATTAGCACCTTGAACGATAAACTAATAGCAAGCATCTTGAACAAAACGGCGATAAAAATGAACTCCTCAGAGGTTCGAATTAAAAAAGGGGGATAGATGACTTTAAAACAATTCATAATGAAACTAAGCATAGAATAAGATTTCACACCAAATAAAGAGAATGGCATGAGTGCAAGGTGTATACACATACTGATGCATCCATCATATGCATTGAAGTGCACCACTGCTTCTTGGTAAAATTCAAGACAAAACACCCTTCTTTATTTAATCCAGCATATTCCATGCATTGCAGAGAATTCAAAATAGCAATGGACACAAAAGAACCAAGATTTAAAGCAGTGATTACAATGCAAAAGATACCAACAACACACATTATTAGCAACTAAAACACAATTTACTCCCACCAGTTTTAAGAATAATTAGTAATATCGAATGCAAAGCAGGCTAAGCTATGACATCATAGTCCAAAAATGAGCTACTGCTACTTCATCGAATTTCATAAAGGTTAATGCAATCATAAGATTGGATCCCATCTCGAAGCGATACACTTAATAATTTGGAAATAAACAAGATCTTTGAAGTAAAACCATAACATAACTTAGTAATATCATCACTAAGAAACCAATGTTATGCTAGAGCTGAAATACTATGAAATGAAACGACACATCCATGAAGGAACTCGGATAGTTGCTTAAAATATACAAGACCGGCCATGTGTACTCAACATTCGAATATCTCAACACACTTGATCCAGAACGAAACAAAAGACCAGCAATTTGATTAACATCATTGCATACAATAGCTTAGATTATCAGTTAAATAAAACAACAGTCACAACTGAAAATCATCGCATCAAAGCAACACAGATGAGGAAAATTTGAAAGGGAAAGACGATACCTTTTCAGGGTAGCAAATTGAGAACAGGACGAGTTGAGATACGACGGATTGACCGCACAACGACAAGTAGACAGTGCAACGAACTTGAGAGAGAACTCCGTATTTGGAAACAATTTCTAAAAAAATCTCTGTATATATATCTTTCTGTAAAAAAACAAAACCACCACCCCCAAAAAAATCCCCCCTCGACTTCAACAAGGTGAAGGTATTTATAGAGGGGGAAAGGATCAGAAAGAGAGGGGGAAAAGATGAAGGGGTAGAACCGAAAATTCAACTCCCACTTTGAAATTCGAAAACCTTTTCCGAATAAGGTTGAAACGGAATGGTACGAATTTGTCTTATCATCCAATGGCAAGATGAGGATAGCCGTCCAATTTGAGGGAAAGGACGAGAGGGGAGAGGAGATTTCGACACCTCGCTGCTCTCTTGACCAATCTCTTCCCTCTTTGCAAAGCGTACGAAATGTAGTGGAGTTGATGAGAGAGGGGACAATTCACGCGCGAGGGAGGGAAGAACAGAGAAGAAGGCACCCTTTTTTTTTTAAGTTCTGCGCAGCTGTTGAACGCAGAGAGGAAGAGGGAGAATTGGTGTTGCGTTGGGTAAAATTTGGTGGGCCGGGTAGGAGGAATGGTCTGGGATAAAGAATTGGGGCTAGCTTGAAATTAAAGGGAAAAGGAATTGGGCCTGGAAATTAAAGGGAAAAGGTTTGAAGTGGGCTGCTGATTTTTTATTTTTTTTTTTAAAAAAAAAGGGCAGGGGAATAGAAGAATTGGAGTGGGATGGGGATGAGAAGGAAATTGGGTTGAAGGGAAAGGGGGAAAAGGGAATTGGGTTGGGAAGAGAGGAAATAAAGAAAAATGGGCCTGGATTATGAAGTTTCAGAATGGTCTTGAAAGGGAATTAAAGTGGGCTGCTGAAGGGAATAGAAGGGAGTGGGCTGGAAATTAATTAAAAGGGAATGGGTTAATTTAATATATAGCCAAATAGAGTTAAGATGATAAATTTGGCTAAACCTTAAATAAAACAATTTGTATTAATTAATTAACGAGATTCTTATTTAGTAATATAATTATTTAAATTGTAAAATAGTGATTCAAAATATAACCATAATTTAAACCAAATTATTTAAATAGAATACTTATGAAAATTTAAAATATTTTGAGAAATAATCGTAAAATATACCAACTATATACATAATCATGTAAAATATATAGGCTATCAAAAAATTATAAGAAAAAAAAGACAAAAGTATTCAAAATAACATAAAATTTGATATTTGTTTTTTTGCAAAATTTCTAAAACTAATTATTTTAAATTGTTTGGAAATTTAAAAAGCTCGAAAACTAATTTATACCGGGGAGGGTCGAAATTGGGTGTCAACAATTGTCCCTCATTTTACTTGGACTGATGCAAGCAATTCGAGGAAAATGAAATCGACCAAACCAATTTTGACCAACCCCATTCATCTTTAAGGGATGGATTTGGCAAAGGGTTTCGGAATTATGGCTGAACCCTTGAAACGGGTTTCCTACATATCTCAGGCTATATGAGAATTCAGGCTATTTGTATTTCGATAAGCTTGATTTTACGCACGACTTTGAAAGAATTCAAAAGCCACTTCATACCGAATTATGAAGATATTGAAATGCTCGAGAATAAAATTGGAGATTGAATGTTGGAATACAACCGAGTTTTAAACATTCAATCCGCCTACATATCCTTAAACCTTCAGTAATCGGGCTGTGTGTAGTTAGACTCGATCGGTTGAAAAGGAAATCTATTATGCTAGATAACCTTCGGTTTTGGACAAGTGACAAATTAAACGAGTATGAAAAGGAGGCTTGTAACCTATTAGCCATGAATGTCGCGCGCTTCACACCCATAATTAAGATCTTACACGGACATAATTTCCAAAGATCTTGGTGCATTGTCACTTATATTGGAAAGTTGTTTCCGGTAAATCGAAACTTTCGGATGCGAGACTGAAACCGACAAAACTAAAGAAGAACCCACATGTCTTTTGATGGGAGTGCTTCGATTGTTGTGGAAGTTTCTCCCCTGTTCGAGTCCTAAGAGTTTGACATTCCTCTTTGGACTGTGTCCAAGTTCGCTGCTAAGAAAAAGTTCCACGTTGTGGTGCATCCTTTTTGATGTCGTCTGCACCTATGGTTTTTCGGAGAATTCATCCTTTTGGATGCTCTCAACAAATACTTAGAAAAAAATCGTCAGCTTAAAAATGCAATTAGGATTGGAGACAGTGTCTTTTTACCATGTCGACACTTCATTGTTATCCTCCATATTCGACGTCGCCTCAATCGGTCTGACGTACAACATATAAAGCTTATGACTTGACGTTTGCAATGTAATCTTCAAGGTACTCTTCATTTGATGTCGAAATAAATAAATAAATGTTGATGCGATATCGATATTTCTTTTTCCGTCATCTTCGATACTTTTCTAGATGTTTGCTTTTATCCAAAATAAAGAATGCAGTTGAGGCCGATGGATAAATTTTCCTCTTGGAATACACGATTTCCCTTTCTTTATCCATGCATGCTTTATTGTGGGGCATGAATATCTTCCCGCAATATGTAAATTTTGCGAGGTATGAAATCTTCTCGCAATGCATAACTTCCAGCGAGGCATGAAAACTTCTCGCGATGCATAAATTTCAACGAGGCATGAATTCTTCTCGTGATGCACAAATTACAGCGAGAGATGAAGTCTTCTCGCGATGCATAAATTCCAGCGAGGTATCAAATCTTCTCGAAATGTATAAATTTGACGAGGCATGAAATCTTCTTGTGGAACACAATTATTGACTCGCGATGCATGATTTTCCGCGATGTATGATATTTGCGATGCATTATTTTAAACGAGACATGAATTCTTCTTGTAATGCATAGATTTCAGCGAGGTATGAAATCTTCTCGCGATATCTAAATTTCAGCGAGGTATGAAATCTTCGCGTGATGTATGAATTTGACGAGGCATGAAATCTTCTTTTGATGCATAAATTCCAGCGAGGTATGAAGTCTTCTCGCGATGAATAAGTTTGACGAGGCATGAAATCTTCTCGTGATGCATAAATTCCAGCGAGGTATAAAGTCTTCTCGCGATGTATAAATTTGACGAGGAATGAAATCTTCTCGTGATGCATAAATATTGACTCGCGATGCATTATTTTCTGCGATGCATGATTTCCGTGATGCATGATTTTCCGCGATGCATGATTTCTGAGATGCATGATTTCCCGCGATGCATGAATTTATTTCATCTTTAACGAGGTGGATGACTCGAAAATAGTCCAATTGTAATAAGGTGGATGGATCGATAATATTCCAACAATAATAAGGTGGATGACTCGATAATATTCCAACTTTAACGAGGTGGATGACTCGATAATATTTCAACTATAACGAGGTGGATGCTCGATAATATTTCAACTATAACGAGGTGGATAGCTCGATAATATTCCAAAACTGTAACGAGGTGGATGGCTCGATAATATTCCAATTGTAACGAGGTGGATGCTCAATAATATTCCAACTGTAACAAGGTGGATGGCTCGATAATAGTCCAACTGTAACTAGGTGGATGACTCGATAATAGTCCAACTGTAACGAGGTGGATGACTCAATAATATTCCAACTGTAACGAAGTGGATGCTCGATAATATTCTAACTGTGACAAGGTGGATGGCTTGATAATATTCCAACTGTAACGAGGTGGATGGGTCGATAATATTCCAACTGTAACAAGAAGGATGGCTCGATAATATTCCAACTGTGACGAGGTGGATGGATCGATAATATTCCAACTGTAACGAGGTGGATGGCTCGATAATATTCCAACTGTAACGAGGTGGATAGCTCAATAATAGTTCAACTGTAAAGAGATAGATGGCTCGATAATAGTCCAACTGTAACGAGGTGGACGCTCGATAATATTCCAACTGTAACGAGGTGGATGTTGGATAATAGTCCAACTGTAACGAGGTGGATGCTCGAAAATAGTTCAACTGTAACGAGGTGGATCGCTCGATAATAGTCCAACTGTAACGAGGTGGATCGCTCGATAATAGTCCAACTGTAATGAGGTGGATGGCTCGATAATTTTCCAACTGTAACGAGGTGGATGGCTCGATAATATTCCAACTGTAACGAGGTGGATGGCTCGATAATATTCCAATTGTAACGAGGTGGATGGCTCGATAATAGTCAAGTTGTAACGAGGTGGATGCTTCATAATATTCCAACTGTAACGAGATGGATGGCTCGATAATATTCCAGCTGTAACGAGGTGGATGACTCGATAATATTCCAACTGTAACGAGGTGGATGAATCGATAATGTTCCAGCTGTAACGAGGTGGACGCTCGAATTCATATATAATTTTGACTTTATCAATACTATCACCTGCAAAGCTCGACACCAAACATTAGTATCGATGATGAAGTAAAGAATTAAAGTAAAGTTGAGGAACTAAATTGAGTCATTTGGCTTATCCAGATTAGGCTATGATGAGTCAAATTGTAACTTTGATCATGACTCATAACTAGAGATCCTCCCGCACTTTGCTTCTTGCAGCTTTGAAAAAATCTATTAGTGTTCGGCCTTAATATTCCTGCAAGATAAAAAGAAACTTGTTTATAAATAACCTTAGGCAATGTAAAGAAATAGAGATAAAATGAGATGGAATATTTTCTAGGTTTTGTTGATGAGTCCACGATGGGTGCAAGTGACGCCTTTTGTCATTCTTGATAGCTTTATATAGCCATTTTTGTGACTTCAATGTTCCAACATCCAAAGAAAAACTCTTAGTTTGAAAGACTTATCTGTGTTGGTCTTGCCCCTATGATCCTTCTTGCAGTTGGCTTTCACGCTCTCCCGTCCTTTATATGACATATTTGATGGAATTTTTGAGGACCCTCCTCAAAAATTTGTCCCAGTCTACAATGTAGAAGAACTCTCGTAACTTGCTCTGTTAATTCTTAGGTTGATCATTCTAGAATTTTGAGGCCCTCTTGAAAATTTTGTCCCAGTTCACCTCAATAGTAACAAATGACATTTGTGGAATTTTTGAGATCATCTAAAAAATTCTTTCCCAGTTGCAAACTAGGTTATCATAATTTTTGAGATCCACCCAAGGCTAATCTCTGTAGAATTTTGTTCTTCAATTTTGACTTGTTAAAGAAGTCCAACTTCAAATGAATTTTTGATATCATCTCAAAAATTTTGTCTCAGTTTCCACTATGGAGAGAAATGGAAATCTTACTTGGTATATGAGCGAGCCGTTGTGGCGCATACGTATCTCATTGAAGCAGGAATCAGGTCAAACGTAGTTCCCCTCTCAAGGATTAACCAAAGTAGGAAGTTTTGATAAAGAAATGACTGAGGCCGACATAGGCCACCTACGTATCTCATTCTTGAGAAATCAAGTCGAACGTAGTTCAAACACAAGGAATGTGCATTAAAATGGGGGGGGGGGGGGGGGGTTAAATACATTTTCAAAAGAAAGGTAACAAAATTTCATATGCAAAATTTGGCTAATGTTGGACATTCTTCTTTGACCTTTGATGATGAATATCTTCAAATGACTCAGTTCACAAATGTCTTGTACTCACTCTTAAGCATCAAATATGTCATCCATTCAAGTGGTTTCCTTAATATTGATCAAGTTGTTGATCATGTTTTGTATCTTGTGCTTCAGAGTTGAACAATTCTTTGTGTCGTGTCCAACGGCTCCAAAATGATAAGCACATCTGTGGTTAACTCTGTAAAATTTTCCCAAAGGATTGGTTGGTTTTCCTTCTATAGGATAGAGCATACCCATTGCTTTCAACCTTTCATAAAGTTGAGTTTAAGATTCCCTTCATGGTGTAAATACTTTAGGAGCCTTCCTATATTTTGGGCGAGGAAATTTTTTCTGATTGATATTATGGTTTTGATATTACCTTTGAGAAGCTGGCCTCATACAGGTAGCCGTGACCATACTTACCTCTTCCACTTTTTCTTTTGATTTATCCATATCACTAATTCTAGTAGATTTTCCATTAGATCGCAATGCGGTAAACTTGGTGAGCTTTCCAGTCTTGAAACCATCTTCAAAAGCTTCTCCCACTTTGACAAGCTCAACAAATTTTTGTCCCATCATACACAACATTCTTCCATAGTACATAGGCTCTTGAGTAAGAATGAAAATTTCAGTGATCTCACGTTCAGAAATTGGAGGTTGAACTCTTGCGGCCTATTTTCTCCAATGAAGAGCGTACTCTCGATAATTTTTTGTAGACTTCTGTTTAATCTTCTCCAAGTAGTAGCGATCTGGGGCATCCTCTAAGTTATGTCCAAATCTTTCTGTGAAATCCTTTGCGAGTGCATTCAAACTTTTCCATTATTTCAGCTCTTGTGATGTAATCCACTCCAGAGCTTCTCCACTTAGACTTCGACCGAAGAGACGCATCAACAATGCTTCATTTTTGCCAAATCCCACGAGTTGATCACAATAAACTTTCAGATGTGCTAGAGGATTTCCTGTTCCATTAAAAGTGACAAACTTTGGCACTTTGAACCCTTTCGGGAGGTCGAGATTCGGATGGATGCATAAATCCTTATAGCTCAATCCATCGACTTCAGAAATATAGTGCAACTCCTTCATGGCTTTCCTGATTTCTTCTTTCATATTCAGCTTGACTACCTCTTCTTTTTACCTCCACTCTCTCTCCTGTTCCTTATAGTGATCAAGCTCGGAACAGTCGGCATAAGGTCCATTTGAAGTTGAGATTTGTAAAGTAGTATTTTGAGGTATGGATGGAACAATGGAAGGATTTTGGGTATTTTGAGTGGCTTGATAATTTTGGGGGAAAGTGTGAGGATTAGTATTTTGGTTTTGAAGATGGGGGAAGGTTTGAGCGTCGTTCGTATTTTTGTTTTGAGGGAGATGGAGGATTTGAAGGTTTGTATTTTGAGGAGGATGTGGTGCTTGACATGATGTGGTGGCGTGAAAGGGATTGGGTGTACTTAAGTCAATCGTTGGAAAATTTTGAGTAGGGTTACAGAGAAGGTTTTGAACTTGTTCCTTGCTTGGTGGAGGAAAGTGGAGTTGATGTCTTCCATATCTTGGAGGGTTGAGGGATTAAATTGGATTAGACACATCTTGCATTCTTTGCATTTCGACCCTCATTTCGACAATCTATTGCATCAACTGCATAATAAATTCATTTTTATCAGCGGCGGCGGGTTGAGCAACGACAACGTCATTCATGTCAGTCTCATCATTGTTATTCCCCATTGTTTTCTTTTCTTTTTGCAAATTTGATCGGGGAATGAATCTTTAGGGGCCTTAGACCTTGTGAAATACAAATGATCAACCAAATTATCAACACATATCAGTTTTAAATACCCGACAATTGAAAAAACTCGAAAGACCAATATGTTAGTGCCTGGAGGTGGTAAATAATACAACATATCACATATAGGTGTAAACACATAATAGTTGCTTTATTCGGAGATAAATTGGCTCATCAATATAGAGAAACCAATATACAGAAATGACTATATAGACAGAAATTTGTCTACTTGACTTTGGGATTAGTGAATAAAAATGTCGACTTTAGTCGAGACAAAGTTGACGGTATCAAACATTACCATACTTTGATTTTTGATTGAGATGTAACTCTAATTTCCATGTAAGAGTTGAAAAAGATAAAATTTCTCAAAATTCATTTGATTTGAAATGAAGAATCTTTTTCCTATATGAGAGTAGTACTAAAGAAAAATGAAGCTCAATTTTTTTTTTTGGGAAACTAAAGATTCGAAGAGTATTTGGACGCACTTTTGATAGTTACTTGATATTTGTTCTTAGGGGTTCTAAAAGTATTTGAAGAAGAGTGAGCTAGAATATCTCCAGATAAAACAACATATTCACATAAGCAATTATAACGCATAAACAAATATGGCGCGTTCTAAACAGATATGTGACCCTTTTGTGCGAAGGGTAGGCCTAGCGATTTGAGGGATGTATACATCATTTGAAACATTTCATTGCCCCAAAACTCAAATTTATACAAATTTCATGAATAAAACTTAATGGGGATACATAATAGGGGAAATGTATACAAAATATTCAGTTTCACGCAGGGGTACGACCCTAAACTATGCCTCCACGAAATATCCTTCTTCTTTCTTGGCTTTTTGTAATCTTCGGGTGCCAACGTTTTTGGATGGACCCGTATCTTTTAAAGCTCTTTCTTTAACTTATAATCTAATCCTTACCCTATGAGACAATGATTTTCTCAAACAACGTATACATCCTTCAAATTTAAACACATTAGTATGAACGTCCATTAGGCAGTGGACCATTTTGGACTCAAGGTGGTCTTCTAATGGGCCCGACACGCCTTGGGTGTTGGGTCGTCTTAGGCCAATGCGCTAGTTTTGGGATTGGGCTTCGCTATATCTTTGTTTTACTAAGAGAGGGTTGTATTTGAAGTGCAAAGGGTAACCCAAGTGGACTACTTGGGTTGGGATAGTTAACGATCGTTGACTATCAAGTAGCCAACTACACTCGTCAGGGTGTACCGAGAAAATTTTGGTTACAAAACGACTGGGAACCCGCACAATCATCCTTTTAGTGGAAATGAAATAAATGTCATTTGAAGGAATTTTATGATATGCCATGAATGCAATGACAATTTATGAAAATTTAAACATATTCGGTACAAACATCATTTAACAATTAAAAATAATTAGTCAAAAAGACAAATCTTATGGTTAGAACATAATTAATCCCTAGCGGAGTCGCCATTTATGTTTTATATTAAAAATACTACGATTGGTTAAAAAATGGTTAAAAATGACTATGTTTCAAAAAATTGATTAATCTTATTATTTAAGAAAAATCGACTTTCCAAATTACGGAGTCGCCACTTGATTTTTGATACATCAAGAAAAAATTCAAAAGATTTCAAAACAGAGTAAAAAATCGATTGAAAGGGTTCGAAGTTCAATGTACATCCCGAGAAGATATTAGGTCCTCGGGATGCCCGCTAACTCGCGATTGACCGGAGATTTGACTAAAATGACCTTTTAAATTTTAACTAAGTAAAGAATTCGTTTCAATATATTTATTCCATTTTTATTCCTTATTATTTCTAAAGGAAAACTTTTAAAGGAAATTAACTTAAGGAAAACTAAATGGTGACAAAAATAAATACAACGAAATAAGTAAATAAAATAGTAAAATTCTAAATAGCAAAAATGGCTACCCTTTAGGAGATTATAAAAATTCTACCAAAAATAAATAAACTCAAACAAATAATAAATAGAGAGAAAAATATTTGAACTTGAGCTTGGTTGCCCAAATTCATTCCATTGGGCTTTGGCCCACCTGTCCTAAACTAAACCACTTAAATTTGGGCCCTTTTCAAAAATTCAAATCCTGCAAAACAAATATTGGCCTGTGGGCATGCTAAAAATTTTGCTGAAAAGGGCCCTGACCCATTTCCTGTAAGAAACAAGAAGTATACTACTGTATACGATGTATATCCAATCCATTTTTGGACTTTTGATCCTGCATTTGTTTGAAGATACATTTTTTGCTATTTCCCCTGTATTTCCCATATTGCTCTGCGTATTTGTACCTGTACCATTTTTAAACCTGTTTAACAATTGCATATCGCTGCCCAAAATATATACTAATGTATACAGTTTGTATCCTATGCACGTATTCATTGCCTATTCCTGTATTTTATTTGAAATTGGCATCCCTGTACGTTAACTTTCCATTCATATTTGTACACCTCTTTAAGGAATAGCGTCTCTGTATATCAGTGTATATAGTATGTATATCACTGTATACAGGCTGTATATCTTCCTGTTTTTCAACTTTCGAAAATTGAAAAATCTCTTTTAGAAGCAGATCTTCACTGCTACAAACCCAAATTTCGAATTTGGATCAACCTGTGCATATTAGAACTGTATATTAGTATATTACTGTGTATAAAATATGTATACTACTGTATACATATACTTCAAATCCCTGTAAAATAATTTCCAGCCACTTTTGCAGGTTCTAATAAACCTGTAACTAATTTCCAGCACTGCATTTCTGATGTTTCGACCTGTACATCTGTTTTGAAAGGAATCTACGACTCAAGGAGGATGTTTTGAGCCTTTATGGCTCAAGAAAGAAGTGCAAGAGATGGGAATAAAGTCCATGGGGACTCGAAAATGATTTCACATGCAATCAAACAAACAAAAGAGAATTAGCACCTTGAACGATAAACTAATAGCAAGCATCTTGAACAAAACGGGGATAAAAAATGAACTACTCGGAGGTTCAAATTAAAAAGGGTGTATAGAGGACTTCAAAACAATTCATAATGAAACTAAGCATAGAATAAGATTTTACACCAAATAAAGAGAATGGCATGAGTGCAAGGTGTATACACATACTGATGCATCCATCATATGCATGGGAATGCACCACTACTGCTTGGTAAATATGCAAAACACCCTTCTTTATTTAATCCAGCATATTCCATGCATTGCAGAGAATTCAAAATAGTAATGGACACAAAGGAACCAAGATTTAAAGCAGCGATTACAGTGCAAAAGATAGCAACATCACACATTATTAGCAACTAAAACAATATTTACTCCCACTAGTTTTAAGAATAATTAGTAATATCAAATGCAAAGCAGACTAAGCTATGGCATCATAGTCCAAAAATGAGCTACTGCTACTTCATCGAATTTCATAAAGGTTAATGCAATAATAAGATACTATCCCATCTCGAAGCGATACACTTAATAATTTGGAAATAAACAAGATCTTTGAAGTAAAACCATAACATAACTCAGTAATATCATCATTAAGAAACCAATGTTATGCTAGAGCTGAAATACTATGAAATGAAACAACACAACCATGAAGGAACTCGGATAATTACTAAAAATATTCAAGACCGGCCATGTATATTCAACATTCGAATATCTCAACACATTTGATCCAGTACGAAACAAAAGACCAGCAAATTGATTAACAGCATTGCATACAATATCTTAGATTATCAATTAAAAAAAACGACAGTCACAGCTGAGAATCATCGCATCAAAGCAACAAAGATGAGGAAAATTTCAAAGGGATAGACGATACCTTTTCCGGGTAGCGAACTGAGAACAAGATGAGTTGAGATACGATGGCTTCACCACACAACGACACGTAGATAGTGCAACGAACTCGATAGAGAACTCTGAATTTGGAAACAATTTCTAAAAAAAATCTCTGTATATATCTTTCTGTAAAAAACAAAACCACCACCCCCAAAAAAATCCCCCCTCGACTTCAACAAGGTGCATGTATTTATAGAGGGGGAAAGGATCAGAAAGAGAGGGGGAAAATATAAAGTGCTAGAACAAAAAATTCAAGTCCCAATTCAAAATTCAAAAACCTTCTCCGGATAAGGTTGAAACGGAATGGTACGAATTTTTATTATCCTCCAACAACAAGATGAGTATAGCCGTCTGATTTGAGGGAAATGACGAGAGGGGAGAGGAGATTTCGACACCTCGCTGCTCTCTTGTACAAATCTCTGCCCTCTCTGAAAAGCGTACGAAATGTAGTGGAGTTGATGAGAGAGGGGACGATTCACGCGCGAGGGAGGGAAGAACAGAGAGGAAGGAGCCCCTCTTTTTTTTTTTGAAGTTCTGCGCGGCTGTTGAACGCAGAGAGGAAGAGGGAGATTCGGGTTTGGGTTGGGTTAAATTTTGTGGGCCGGGTAGGAGGAATGGGCTAGGAAAAAGAATTGCGGCTGGCTGGAAATTAAAGGGAAAGGGAATTGGGCCTGGGAATTGAAGGGAAAAGGGTTGAAGTGGGTTGCTGTGTGTTTTTTTTTAAAATGGCCTGGGAATAGAGGAATTGGAGTGGGCTAGGAATGAGAAGGAAATTGGGTTGAAGGAAAAAGGGAAAAAGGGAATTGGATTGCGAAGAGAGGAAATAAAGAAAAATGGGCCTAGATTATGGAGTTTCAGAATGGGCCGGAAAGGGAATTAAAGTGGGCTGCTAAAGGGAATCGAAGGGAGTGAGCTGAAAATTAATTAAAAGAGAATGGGTTAATTTAATAAATAGCCAAACACAATTAAGATGATAAATTTGGCTAAACCTTAAATAAAACGAATTTGTATTAATTAATTAACGAGCTTCGTATTTAGTAATATAATTATTTAAATTGTAAAATAGTGATTCAAAATATAAACCATAATTTAACTTAAATTATTTAAATAGAATACTTACTAACATTTAAATTTTTTTGAGAAATAATCATAAAATATACCAACTATATACATAATCATGTAAAATATATAGGCTATCTAAAAATTATAAGAAAAAAAAGAAGACAAAAGTGTTCAAAATAACATAAACTTCATTTATTTATTTTTTTTCCGCAAAATTTATAAAACTAATTATTTTAAATTGTTCGGAAATTTAGAAGCTCAAAAACTAATTTATACTGAGGAGGGTCGAAATTGAGTGTCAACAAAGCTTATAATTAAAGAAACATTAGTATTGCACACAGTTTGCATACGATTAATCTCATGCAATCTTTTGTTTTTCTAACACTACACTACCAACAAAAAACACTTTTAATATTATTGAGAAATTTAATTTAGATTGTTTTTACCTTTTCCCTTTTGCTTTACAAACTCATTTTTTGACTTATAATTATAATTTATTTTATTAACTTCTCATATTATTATCTTAGTGCATTCACTTGGAGATCATGAAATTGGAGTGTCAGAATAAGTAGTGAGACAAAACCTTAACATGACACATTTTTTTTTTAAAATAAAGAACTCAAATTATATGATTCAATAATTTTTTTAAAAAAAATATTACTTTCTAATACGGGTTACATGCGCAAGTATTCTCTTATTACCACGGGAACAAATACAGTAAGCATGATTTTCTAAGCTTTTCTCATTTATGAAATTACTTATTAAACATTGAGTAGCCCTGTATTGAATTCACAATTTTGTTTGTCATTTTCAAATGGCATAATGTATAAATTTGTCATTTAACTTGACTTTAGCTTATATTTATCTCCTCCAACATATAGTTTTTGCACAAGTAAACACTTAATCTTTTGTATAGTCCAACAAATACACAAATGTACTGTGTGACATCCTATATAAGGTTTTGGGTTCTCTGTGATGTCCTATGTTTATTATCTCACGTAGTACTCTATTTATTGATATTTGATATTTGCCAAAAAATTAATATAAACAAAGTTTGTTTAAGTAATTAGTACCAATTTTAGATGAACACTTGTTTCCCGTATAGTTGTTTGTCTCTCTATAATCATTTCATGCAAATGAAAATCTACTCTTTCCTTAGAAATTTCATCTAGTTTCTCCATGACATCTCTCATTCTTTTTATAATGTTATGATGGAATGTAATAATCCCAGGATTACAACATCCTAATCGAGATTGCCTGAGTATTACAACTTTTTTTTTAACATTCATCCGATATGAAAATTGCATAAGGAATCTCAACATACTTTGGTTTACTTTAATTTGCAGAAAAAGGGGATAAATATATCCCCGAACTACATAAATGGTACCCTTCAAAATATTTTGGGAGATTGGTGCTCCTATCATCCAAACACTATAGCATATATGGCCTTCACTCAAACGGATGACTCATAGGGACATGTGGTACAATATTATCTGTTGATCAAATATTTAATAAATTTCCGATCAATGGATAGATTGTGACATATGTATGTTTGTTTGCATATGGTTTATATACTTTATTTTCTTTACTTCATGGGAACCAATGTCCTAAAAGTATGACGGAAGTCATCAATATTGCATTTACGATAGTTCGAGTGTATATTTGTCTTTTTTACTAATTTAAATTAAAAAAATCTATACACACAACTTTTAGTTTGTAAGTAGATACTCCTTATGTTCCAATTTATATAATCTATTTTACCTTTTAGTCCGTCGCAAAAAAAGAGACACATTTCTATATTCATATGATCTATTTTCCCTTATGAATTTATTTATTTCTAGAATTAGCCTTTATTTCTCGAAAACTTGTGATTTGTTTTTGAAAAGTTGTTATATTTATAAAAAAAATTTATTTTCTTGAAGAGTCAGACATTTATGAAGAGTTGTACCTTTTGTTAAAAGTTTTCACTTATATGAAAGGTTGTGACCTTTCTGAGAGGTGGTAACAATTCCAAATAGTTGTGACCTGTCTGATAAGTCACAATAAACATTTGTTGTCTATAAATTGTTGCCAATTTGTGTTTGGAAAAACATGAATTATAGATTCAGTTAAAACTTTGTAGATACACGAAGTAACGGAAGTTTACTGAATAAGTATGAAATATGAACCAAAATTGATTAAAAAAACCTAAAATTTGTAATGTACCAGAATTTGGAAAAAAAATTTGAACATAAAAAGATCAAGTCCATTGAATTCACAGTGTCCCCTTAAGGAAATTATTCCCCTCTAGTGTTCGAGGTTTGATTTGGAAAATGTCCTCTCGGGATAAAATGATATCAATCACCAACATGTATATACAAAAAACTCTGGCGTCAGCGAACCACTCAACACCAGCAAAGTACACGAGGAAATTTTTGGAGTGAAGATGCAGAAGAAATAAAAAAAATTCGTTAGGGAAAAATATGAAGAACAAAAGGTATTTATATGCAAGAGGAATGGTTATTATTGAAAGTTGCAACCTTACTGAACATACATTTCTAAATGGTGGGGAATTCAAATAATATTGGGAAAGATTTAAATAAAACGGGTCGCGCGAATCCGAGTCTGGTTGGGTTATTCAACCAAAAAATTAAAATGTTTCGGTTAATCTCAACTAAATTATTGAAAACATCTTTTATCAACTAATTAATTGAAATTTTTTTGCCATTTAATTTAATCAAGTAAATAACTAAAATACACTTTTTCAAAAAAATAATCTGTCGATCGATAATTTGCCAAATTCAAAGCCGAATCCAAAGTCGAGCGAGCAACGGCGCCGACGGCATGAGGGGTGTCCCTTTTTTTTTTAACTCTTTTAAAATTAATAGGAATGTTTCCATATTTAAACTCTCCTAATTTTTATTCCACCACCGTGAGGGACAAATGGCGTTTCACTAAATCATAAGAGTATTTTTCAAGTTTCTCTCTTTTTATCTTCCCTTCATTTGCGAATAATTCTTGCTACATACCAAACAATCCCCCACATTAATGATGGTTAAAACATAGGAATGCACAGAAAAATGTGTACTGTAAAGACAAGGATTAAAAGCATCTGGATAAGTAGGTTTCCCCTTGGACACTCCGTAGTGAACATATGTCGGGTATACTAGGTCTGTCGGTAGATGTGATATCTTTGAACCGTCGAGCTTTGTGTATACCTAGACAACAATATGTCTGATGTACCGTTGTTTCACGGTGCTTTCAATGTTTTTTTTTGACATAAGAGTTGTGTGTGTCTAGAGACTTTTTGTAGTAGTTTAACATGATTTTATGTGTGTTTTGCAAGAAAGATGTCCAGAATAATAACGTAGAAGGAAGATGGAAGATAATGCAGAAAAGACAACCTACAAATGCCATCGACGACCTGTTGGTAAATCGACGGTGCGTAGGTGCTGACCGTCGATTGTAGTTTAGTCTAATGGAGAAACTCGGGGATATCTGACCATGTTTGGAACTACGGAAGGGATATACGGTTCATAGATTGATCGACAGACCATATTGGAAGACCGTTGATTTGATCAAAGATAGTTGCAGTACCCGAAGTTTGAGAAATTCTAATTATAGAGCGATAGATGGCATCGACGGACCGTAGGTGAATTGGAGAACCGTGTTGATGGTCCTCGATTGATTCAAAGAAGGTGACATCTAAAGGTGAGAAAAATATTCCATGTTTGGACAGATGGAGGTAGTCGACGGACCCTTGTTCCATTAGTGGGGGTCGTCGGTGAATGACATGTTTTTGGAAAAACTTTCCTTATTCAATGCTTTTCAATTTACGATAATGTTTTTCAATAAATATGGATTCAAGCCTCGTTTTAGCGTTAGACATTGTTAGTATTGTTCTTATTTTGTTTGGAGATTAGTTTTTGAAAACTTTGACAATAATTCAACTTCTGTATTTGGTTTGAAGATTTATCTTGCAATTGCATGTTGATTTTCTGGGCTTGTTTTTATTTTTGAAGTAATTTCATGAATTCTTCCTTAAAAGATATGAATTGTAATCTTGCAACCAAAATATACAACTAGGGTTGTGTGAACAATGGGTAGGTAACAAAGTAAACCTAGCATATAAGTAATTCTCAAATAGGTTGTTGCATGTATTGATAGATATTTCACGTAGATATCTATTTAACGATGGCTAGCATTAGAAATCATCTTGTTTCTACTTGCTGAACCAAGGAGGTAGTAATATAGAAAGAATTATTAACATAGATTTAGTGGGATACAATCTAATAGATGAGTGTCAATTGGTGCGATGTAATGACTAAGCCATACATCAATTATGATGTCTAATATGACGTAAAGGTAAGGGTTAGTAGGTTATACACACGTATTCGAACCAAGGTATAAGGTGAAATTCTCTAGAAGCCGGACCAAGAATTTTGAGATACATAACCTACCACTTTACATGCAAAACACTAAAGAAGATTTGCTATTGCTAGGGATACAGCGTTATGAACCTATAAGGAAAACATATACCATAGATAGTCTCACAACTTGATAAAACCCACTTCTTACTTTTGTTCACCTGTTAATATAGAAGTGTTAAAGAAATTTGTTTAATAGAGAAACCCCTTTTAATTACATGATTTCGGCAATCTCTTGGCTAAATATACATAATTTTATTTTAACTAGTGTACTCGTGGGATCGACCCCAACCTACTAATTGGATTTTTACTTGATTACGACCGCTTATACTTCTTTAGGGAGGTTTAATTTGAGCATATTGAATTTTGGTGCCGCTATCGAGGAATCTGGATTTTCGACTAACCTTAGTTACATTATTGAAATTAAGTCAACAATTTCCTTATTTTACATTTTCTTTTTGTTTTTTTTTTCAGGATTATCTCTACTGTATGAAAAGTACATGGAGATGAGGAGAACATTCATTCCTTTCGATCTGTAACTAAACCGCACATTGAGAATGATGGAGAATCAACAGAACCGGACCAATCTAGATGATGGGGCAATCTGTAATCTCTACTACCGACTAAGTCACACAATCAAGTTCAGGTTGAAGTTCAATTGGAGAATGCATTGAGGATGCAACCCTTAGTAGCACGACCTAAATATTAATTTAGGGTCAACATGAACATCACAGACTCTGATGGACCTTTTGTCCTACCTCCTCTACATCAACGAAACACATTCGTAATGATGAGTAGCTTGATGTAGAGGCCCACTATGAGAGGTTTGTTTGCCGGACATATATTAGAGGTCCACATGATCACATAGCTAAATGTATCTCTCTATGAAAAAATTGTGTGGGTAGGCCAGACGTGGAAATGAATGTCATCGGGCTGCGTGATTCCTTTTTCACTGAGAGGCGACGTCACGATATGGTTTACTGAGCTACCTTATAACTTCATTTATACATGGGATCAGTTTAAAGATGTGTTCTTTGAAAGATATTACCCAATGCCCAAGAAGCTTAACAACAAAGATAAAGTGATCAACGTTTTGTAACTACCTGGAAAGTTGGTGAGTAGTTCTAGGAACAACTTTACTCTGTTCATGACATGCGTCCCAAACCATCACATTGATGATGATTCATCGAAAGAGTGCTTCTATAGAGTTCAAGATGATAATATTAAAATAGTATTCGATACTATTGCGGGGGGTTCCTGTAGAGAGTGGACATATGAAAATATCATCAAAAATTTGGAGAATATACCTCACAAAATAAAGGCATGGAGCACTAGAATGTCGGTTAATGGCGGAAACACCTTCACAGTGCAAGCTACAAACAATCCAGTGACAGATGAAGTTCGTGAAGAGGTGGAACAAATGTGAACTGATTTAGTGTTTGTCTTGAAACATGTCCCTGGAGGAACAAAGAAGGTAAATACGGTGAAGTACTTGACTAAACCACCATGCCAGTTGATACGTATTATTATGACGAGGATGCGTATGTAGTAAATGATCAAATGGGGGGTTTCCGACCAAAATCCTGATATACCGTGCTTTCACGGTATTAATAATAATTTTTCCTTAAGTTTAGTGTGTCCAAAAGCTTTTTTGTGCTAATTTTTATATAAGTTTCTCCTTATTTGCAGGAAATCTGTCCAAAGATGAATGTTAAAGTTTTTGAGCGAAGAAATGCAGAAGAGACCACCTACGGAGCTTGTGACGGTCCGTCATGCTCGTGACGGTCTGTAGGTGGTAGCGTAGTGTAGCTGCTGAAGGAAGATGGGGAAGTCTGACCAAGATTGGGGTTACGGAAAGCCTGACGGACTGTCTTTCCCATGACGGTCCGTCCTACAGGTTCGTCATGAAGTTCAGAGTAGTAGTCCCAGTACCTATATTCCAAGAGTTCAAGTGTTTTGGAACGGAGACCCTCGATGGATCGTTGTGCCTGTGACGATCTGTCATACTTGCTGTCGAGGGTAATGAAGAGAGAAGCAGAAGAAATTGCATCAAGTATGGGACGACGGAGTCCATGACGGTCCGTCGTGACCATGACATTCCGTCACGATATCCATCGATCCAGCCGCGTTTTGACAGATTTCCAGCAAATAGAGTCCTTATGTAATATATTTTTTTTTATAAATAGTTCGAAAAACCTCATTTTGAGGTTAGAATCTCGATTATTTGGTTAGACCCTTGATTTTTCTAAGACTCTTTGTTAGACGCTTTGTTCTTTAATTAATTTCAGTAATTGATTGTATGTGATTTTTGTTGATTAATCAAGAGAACTTTCGGATTTTACTCTTTCTCATTGAAGTAAGTACATGAATTCTTATACCATATATTTGAATATTGTGATTATGACTATGGATAACTAAACTCCATAACTAGGGTTGTGGGAACCATAGGCGAATAATGAGGTAAAATGTAACTAAAATAAAAATTCTAGAATAGTGTCTTGCATGTATTGATAGTTCTTTCGCTTAAAAGTCTTTTTAACGCTTGACCAACGTTCGAACTCACCTTAATGCTACTTGCCGGACCAAGGAGATAGATAATAGGAAAAGAATTATCAACATAGATTTAGTGTATGCTATCTAATAGGCTAGTATTGATTGGTAGGGGTAATAACTTAGTCATATATCGAATACGATGCTTAATATGAGGTAAAGATAAGGGTTAGGATAGCAACACACGTAGTCGGACAAAGGTGCGGAGTGAAATTTTCTAGATGTCGAACCAAGGATTTAGAAATACATAACTTATCACTTTACATGCAAGATACTAGGAAAGAATTGTTATAGCTAGACTTATCAAGTTATGAACCTGTGGGGAACACGTAAATCCTAGTTACTTTCATTTGTTAATTAAACTTCAACATTTGAAGCTGTTAAGTGTCTCTTTCAATTTCGCTAGTTATTTTCATTTATTTAGGAATAGAAAAACCCCCCCTTTTATCATTTTTTCTTTCCAAGGAAGAAATTGACTGAACAACAATAATAATAGATTGAAGTTAAGTCTAAACTATTTTCCTCGTGGGAAAGATACCAACCTCACTAGTTGGGTTATTTACCTGACACGACCACTTTACTTCTTATTTGAGAAGTAAGTTTGAGCGTATCAAGTCTTAGTAGCAGTTTATTATGTATCTAAATGGTTTGAAGGCATCGCCCTCGCAAATAATGAAGGGAAGAGTGTCACTATATTCTTAAAAAAGAATATATTCTCTCGTTTTGGCACCCCAAGGGAAATTATTAGTGATGGGGGCTCCCAATTCTGCAAAAGATTGTTCAAGGGGTTATTAGAGAAATATGGGGTTCCCCATAATGTGACCACTCCTTACCACCCTCAAACTAGTGGGCAAGTTGAAGTGTCGAATCGGGAGATCAAACAGATATTGTCAAAAACAGTGAACGCTAGTAGAACAGGTTGGTCAAGGAGGCTTGATGATGCTCTTTGGGCCTACCGGACAGCGTATAAGACTCCCATAGGTATGTCTCCATACCAACTTGTATATGGGAAAGCCTTTCATCTTCCGGTTGAGTTTGAGCATAAAGCCATGTGGGCTATGAAGAAGTTGAAAATGGATTGAGTGAAGCTGCAGAACAGCGGTTAACTGGGTTGAATGAACTAGATGAATTTCTCCTGAAAGTTTATGAAAGCTCAGCCCTATACAAAGAAAAGATGAAGAAGTACCATGACAAAAAAAATTGAAAAACGAGAGTTTATGGTTAGGGATTTGGGGCTTTTATTCAATTCTAGGTTGCGCTTGTTTCCGGGCAAGCTAAAGTCCAAATGGACTGGTCCTTACTTGGTTACCAAACTATTCATTCATGGAGCAGTTGAGTTGGAAACCAAGGAGGGTGTGCGGTTCAAGGTAAATGGACAATACATAAAAATCTATTTCGGGCATGTTGAATCAGCAAATGAAGTGATCGAGGCATACCATCTTGATGAAGTCTGAGTAATCAAGTGTCCTCAGTCGTGCCGCAACATTAAATCAGGCGCTTGTTGGGGGGCAACCCAATACTTATAGTTTTTCTTTCTAGTAATGGTACATTTTCTACGAATGGGTTTTAAATTTGCAGGCACATCACCAGGAAATTCTACAGAAAATTACTTTGCACCAATCACTGACGGATACAGCGATGGACCGTTGCTCATGTGACAGACCGTCGCATGAATCCGTCAAGCGAAGTACGTCTTTCTGTAATTTTCAAACTAGGGCACACGGGACGGAACCAACGACTCACCATCACAACTGCGATGGACTATCATCGAGGAATCGTCGCGTCATTACAGAAGCGTACTCGACCCGACCCGGCTGGGATTTTTTAAAAATTCAACATTTAAAACCCCCACCCCTTCATTTCACCCCATTCTTTCACTTTTTCTCCCATTTCCCTCTCTTTTCAACTTTCAAAGGTCATACCCCACTCTTTTACAACCGATATTTTCCCTCAAATTCTCCAAAGTTCTAAAAGTCATCACCTACTAGTCGGAACTGCTGCTGTGGGTGTCTTCTTAATCACCAAGTACCTTTCCCTCTTGCTTTTCTCAAATTCTCAGGTATGTGTCTCTAATTTCTACTCATTTATATAGCATTTTTGTTTATCGATTAGTATTATCCTAGTTCTTCTTGATATGGTCATTTTTAAAAATAAAATTCTGTCTGACCTAGGTTAAAAATCCTTGAAATTGCCGTGTTAAAACCCTAGAAATAGGTGCTTTAGCATTTCTAGTTTACTAGGTATTTGGGTTAGACAAATGTAGGTTAAAACACTACCAATTTGATTTGGGTCATAGGGAATTAATGGGGCACCCCCTGTTCTGTCAGTGTTACAGAACGAGACCCCGATGACGGACCGTTGTACCCACGATGGACCGTCGTTGGGTCCGTTTCCAACAGCCCTAACACCCCACTGTCCAATTTTCTCCAAGTGTCCACCAATGGCCACATGCGACGGATCGTCGTTCCCACGACGGTCCGTCGTGCACAACAGTTCTGGTTGTCAGAGACCCTATTCCTAAGGGTCTCTCACTTTTTCGAAGTGTCCTTCAACGGACACATGCGACGGACCGTCATTCCCACGACCGTCCGCCCTGCACAACCGTTCTGATTGTCAGAGACCCTATTCCTAAGGGTCTCTCACTTTTATCTATGTATCCTCCAACGGACACATGCGACAGACCGTCATCTCCACGACGGTCCATCCTGCACAACCGTTTTGGTTGTCAGAGACCCTATTCCTGAGGTTCTCTAACTTTTTCTAAGTGTCCTCCAACTGACACATGTGACAGACCGTCATCGCTACGACGGTCTGTCCTGCACAACCGTTCTGGTTGTCAGAGACCTTGTTCCTAAGGGTCTCTCTCTATTTTTCTAAGTGTCCTCAAACGGACAAGTACGAAGGACTGTCATACTCACAACAGTTCGTCCTGCATGACTGTTATGATGATCAGAGACCCCTCTCATAAGGTTTTCCATATTTTTTTTTCAAGTGTCCTCAAATGGACACCTACGACGTACCGTCCTACCTGTGATGGTCCATCCTGCACATACTGTCATACTTGTCAGAGACTCTCCTTTAGGGTTCTCCATATAAACATAGTATAAGTAAGACACGACAGACCCCATGACGGTCCGTCGTACTCACGACGAGCCGTCACCTGGTCCGTGGTGTTTAACTGTTTCTATAGCAATGTCATTTTATTTTAATTTTTATTTATTTATTTTGTGTGGTTTTGCTTGTCTTGTTTGCTCCTTCTAGTACTAATATTGATCCTTTAAAGGTACTATGTACTATTACACCAAAACAAGATCGAGTCTATGCATGCTGACGATTGAAGTCTGTCGCCCCGTCTGCCCGCCTGTTCATTGGCTCTGATTATGAGCGTGACCCCGAGTACGTGCCTCCACACACTTCCACCATATCCCGTGCTGCACGTGCTGCCAGAGCCACACCCAAAAAGGTGGCGTCCGGTGTAGTCACTGCCTCCCAGTCTAATGAGGAGTGCACACTGACCGGCACACCTTCTAGGTCAACCACTAATGAAGAAGGAGCGTCTGGATCAAGGAGTTTCGTGGTCGGAGGAAGCCTCCAGATCTGCTGAGGTTCCCGCACCCGCCACCGCCTCAGCGTCGGCCTCGTCTGATGAGGCTGACAGTTCGGAATCCACACCCAGTTCACCAGCTCGTGCTCTCACCCCGGTTACTGACCAGCCCAACCTGTGGTGTGTCTACGAGCAATTTCAAGTCTATTCTGATGCAAAGTTCCTGAATGACAAAGGAGTTATGACTCGGACACTTACATTGGAGCGGAGGGTCCTTACGGGATGTCTCCCGACGATGCCAGAGATCCACAATCTCTTCACCATACATCGACTGGAGTGGACAGATATTGATGTGATCTTAGAGGCTAGGGTGCCTGAGTCTGAGGCCCCTTTTGTAGATCCTGCTGAAGACACAGTGATGGCGGCCCTATTCGCCACTTTAGAGATTCCACCACCTCCCCCTCGAGAGCATGACAAGAGGCGTAGGGGTCGAGAGGAGGATGAATCTCGAGCACGGAAGAAGGAGTGCCGTGATATAGAGGCTACGAGGAGAGCCTCACTTGCTGAAGAGGAGGCGCGTCAGATGAGAGCAGGAGAGTTAGCTGCTGGGGCGTCTAGTTCCAGAACTGTGGAGATAGCGTGAGGCACTGCTGATAGTGTTGTTGATGCTGAGGACACCACTGAGGGTGTCCAGATTATAAAGGTAGTGGGTTCCGGGGAACTGGACCCACCAACTTGCTGATCGTCGGCGCTTTGCGCCCCAGATTTGCTTCACATACCACTCTTGTATTTCAATTTTTTATGCATTGGGAACAATTGCGTGTCTTTTTGTTGGGGGTGGGGTAAATGGAAAGTGAGTGCTAGGATGAAGTCTGAGTAGCCCAATTCACTATCCTCTTTTGTGGTTTTCTTGCCTTTGTTCTTTTTCCCCAAGAGACTGATTACTTTTTCTGTTGAACCGGCATGTATATATATTGTGTACATAGTTTAATTCTGGAGCATGATGGCTAAAATGATATCTTGATAAAATGGAAAATGATGCATGACTAGGCATAGTAATTGATAAATGCGTGGCTCTAGGCATGAAATAGAGGTACACCACTGCATGACCCTAAGTCTAACATTCAAACTAGGTGTTTGATAATCTGGTAGAGTGATGAGATGTCAAGTGAGTGTGAGGAAGATTTGGATACTCCACTATTTGTACTGAGCTAGAACTTGCCTTGTTAGTCATTCTAAAAGTTAGATGTAATAGACAATTAGGAAAGGATCATATGCCCTTATTCAATATAGCCCTTTTTTAGCCTAAATAAAAGAAAAAAAAATGAAATTTATCCTTCTTTGGTCGAAATGATTTGAGCTTAAATTAGACCTTTCTTTTTCACCCCAACTGATATTTTCTGGGAATAATGTATTGGCCCTGGTCCATCCTTGGACATGTGCACCTCTGCTTATGACAAAAGCATAAGTTGAGGGTGGCTAATATAGTAAACAACCTTTTTATGGCCCTAACCCAACTTTGGGTATTGTGTACTTTGCCTCATGGCAAAACCATGAGTTGAGGGTGGCTATTATGAGGAATGCTCTGGAAAGTGGGGTTGAAAGAACAAAGAGAGAGAAATAACAAAAGTAAAGTGACTCAAGAATTAGTTGAAAGAAAAGTAAAAAACAAATTACAAGAAATACAATCAAGAAAAGAAGAGAGTCACTTACACAAATGAAGAAAAAAAAAGGGAAAATAACAATGTAAAAGAATATAGGAAACTGGGCAAAATAAAATAATAGAAATGGTATGTTTATCCAATATGTCAAGAAGGGCTAAAAGTCACTAAAGTATACCTAAATATACCCTACCTGACCCTGAGCCTATGTTACAAGCTAAGAAAGTCCTATCGTGATCCTAAGGGTTGTATAGTGAACTTAAAGCAGTGAAAATAAGGGCAAGTTTATGGCAAGAGGTATAAATGAGTGTGAATTTGTTCTGAGAGTAAGTGTTGAAAAGTAATCTTTATACTCAAACTGAAATCATTGTGTGAAAAATGAGGATTTTGTTTTGAATTCAGGACACTAGCTGCATTACCGGAAATATTAGCACCTCGGTGAGAAATTAAAGAGGATAGGTGTTAGTGCATGGTGAGTCTCTGTCATGGTTTGATTCCACATAATTCAAGCCTAATAGTGATAGCATGCATAAATATGATGAGATTAATCGGGATTGATAGCCAAATGATTAGGAAGGATAAAACATGGATACTATTGTACAAAGATTTTGTATTGAGTCATAGTGCGTCACTTGAGGACAAACAACGAATTTAAGTTAAAGGGTGTTGATATACTGTGGTTTCACGGTATTATTTGTACTTTTTCCTTAATTTTAGTGTGTCCAAAAGACTTTTTGTGCTAATTTTTATATAATTTTCCCCCTATTTGCAAAAAATCTATCCAAAGATTAATGCGAAGGTTTTTTAGCGAAAAAATGCAGAATAGACCACCTACAGAGCTTGTGACGGTCCGTAGGTGGCAGCGTAGTGCAACTGCTGAAGGAAGATGGGAAACTATGACCAAGTGTGGGGTTATGGAAAGCGTGATGGACCGTCGTACCCATGACGGTCCTTCCTGCAGGTTTGTCATGAAGTTCAGAGAAGTAGTCCAGTACCCATATTCCAAGAGTTCAAGTGTTTTGGAACGGAGACCCTCGACGGACCGCTGTGCCTGTGACGATCCGCCATACCTGCCGTCAAGGGTGATGAAGCAGCATCAGAAGAAATTGCATCAAGTATGGGACGACGGAGTCCATGAAGGTCCATCGTGACCACGACGTTCCGTCACGATGTCCGTCGATCCAGCCGCGTTTTGACAGATTTCGAGCACATAGAGTGCTTATGTAATTAGGTTTTTATTTTTTATAAATAGTTTGAAAAACCTCATTTTTGAGGTTAGACTCTTGATTATTTGGTTAGACCTTGATTATTTTTAGACTATTTGTTAGACTCTTTGTTCTTCAATTAATTTCAGTTTTTTATTGTTGGTGATTTTTGATGACTAATCAAGCGAACTTTCGGATCTTACTCTTTCTCATTGAAGTAAGTACATAAATTCTTATAACATATATTTGAATATTGTGATTATGACTATGGGTAACTAAACTCCATATATAGGGTTGTGGGAACCATAGGCGAATAATGAGGTAAAATCTAACTAAAATAACAATTTTAGAATAGTGTCTTGCATGTATTGATAATTCTCTCTCTTAGAAGTCTTTTTAACGGATGGTCAACGTTAGAACTCGCCTTAATGCTACTTGCCGGACAAAGGAGGTAGATAATAGGAAAAGAATTATCTACATAGATTTAGTGTTTACTATCTAATAGGCTAGTATTGATTGGTAGGGGGTAATAACTTAGTCAAATATCGAATAGGATGCTTAATATGAGGTAAAGATAAGGGTTAGGATAGCAACACAAGTAGTCGGACCAAGGTGCGTAGTGAAATTTTCTAGATGCCGGACCAAAGATTTAGAAATACATAACTTATCACTTTGCATGCAAGATACTAGGAAAGAATTGTTATAGTTAGACTTATAAAGTTATGAACCTGTGGGGAACATGATAACCCTAGTTACTTTCATTAATTGATTAAACTACAACATTTGAAGTTGTTAAGTGTCTCTTTCAATTTCTCTAGTTATTTTCATTTACTTAGGAATAGAACCCCCCCCCCCTTTATCATTTTTGCTTTCCAAGGAAGTAATTGACTGAACGATAGTAATAATAGATTGAAGTTAAGTCTAAACTATTTTCCTCGTCAGAACTATGGTAACTACAATCAAGAAGGTCAATATGTTTGATATGGAAACTACAATCGCGACAACAACTTCAACCATGCTAACTGTGGTAATAGGAATGATTGGAGTGGGCCCTCAATCGCACATCAGAATCGGGAAGTTTCTCCAAGGGATGATGGGGTAGTATGGTGAGGAGATTTGATACTAGTGATGAGCATGCCAAGGAGATGAGAGGTGACTTAGCCATGATTTTTCAAAATATGGATGCAGATGTAGTTTGGATTAAGCACCTTGAATTACAAATGGATCAATTGTCTACTGTTGTGAATCCACGGCAACCTGGAACTCTTCCTAGCAACACCATCAAGAATCATAATAATTATAGGCATAGAATGGGGTTCAATACTTGAGGTTGTAAGCAAACCATTGATCCACCAATGAAGTTCGTGGTAGAAGATGTTGTGAGAAAAGACAAAGAGGTAGTAGAAACTTGTGTAGAATATGCTGATGACATGGTGAAAGAAGCAAATGTGTCATATAAAGTTGTCCCTGTAACTAGACCTCCACCACCAGTCCCTTAGAAATTTGTTAAAAAGACTATAAATGGTAAATACCGACGATTTATCACTATGTAGAAACAACTTTCCATTAATGTACTTTTGATTGAAGCCTTTAAACAAATGTCTGGTTATGTTAAGTTTATGAAGGATATGGTGACAAAGAAGAGATCGGTGAGTTTTGAGAATAATGAGAAAATGCAGCATTATAGTGCTATTGCTACAATGTCTCTTTTGCAGAAAAAGGAAGATCCTGGAGCTAACACCATTCCATGTACCATCAGGTTGCCAAAATAGGCTAACGCACTGTGTGATATGGGTGCAAACATAGACCTCATGCCTCTTCCCATTTATAAGAAGTTAGGGTTGGGTGACCCAAAGCCTACTACGATATGGTTACTGATGGCCGATCGAACAGTGATGAGGCCCATTGGTATACTCGATGATGTTCTTGTTAAAGATGAGTTTAGGTTGAACAATGAAGAAGAAACTTTCAACATTTGAAGGTCCATGAAGCAGAGAGTAACATCCAAACGGTATGTGCTATATCCTACAGGGTTAAGAGTATATCTGAGGTACAAATTTAGGAGCGACTAGGTGTTGAGGCACCAGAGGCAGTGATTATGTATTTTTGAGAGTGATGGTGTTGAAGAGTGCAGGTCTTTAGTGGCTGCACTTGATCTAAATGAATATCGGTCAAAACTAAAGAAACTAGAGTTAGATATAAAGCATCGCTAGTCTCCACCCTAAAAACCATCTATTGGGGAAGCTAAAAAATTATAGCTCAAGACTCTACCACTTCATTTGAGGTATGCGTTCTTGGGGAGAGATGACACTTTGTTGTTGATAATTGCAGCGGATTTGATTAGGCAACAAGCAGAGTGTTTAGTTGAGGTTTTGAAGAGGTTGAAACGAGCCATTGGTTGGACTACTGCGGATATTTTGGGATTCCTTCCCGTATTTGTTCACACAAAATCCAACTCATGCCTGATCATAAACCAAGTATTGAGCGCCAAAGAATGTTGAATCCACAATTGCAAGAGGTAGTTAAAAAGGAGATCATCAAGTGGTTGGACGCCGAAGTCATTTATCCTATTGTTGATAGTATTTTGGTGTACCCTATTCAGTGTGTGCGTAAAAAGGGTGGGATGAAAGTGATGCCTAATGAAAGTTACGAGCTTGTTCAAATGCGGCCTGTTATCGAATGGAGAGTTTGTATGGATTATAGAAGTTGAAAGTGTAGATTGAGAACCATTTCCCCATGCTATTTATGGATCAGATGTTAGATAGACTTGTAGGAAAAAGGTCGTATTGATTTCTTGATGGCTATTTGGGTTACAATCAAATCTCTATTGCCCCTGAGGATGAAGATAAGATAACTTTTACTTTCCCTTATGGTACATTCACATTCAAAAGAATGATGTTTGGGTTATGTAATGCACCGACCAAATTTCAGAGATGTATGATGTCAATATTCTATGATATGGCAGAAGATACTAGTGAGGTATTCATGGATGATTTTTCGGTGGTTAGCAACTTCTTTGATCGATGCTTGATTGATTTAGGTGACCTACTCAAAGTATGTGAAGATTTTAATGTTGTGCTTAATTGGGAAAAAATGTCACTCTATGGGAAAAATGTAACTTTAGGGTGAAAAATGTCACATTGTGTTGGGCCATCGTATCTCGGAGAATAATATAGAGTTTGATCGATCTAAAGTTGATGTTATAGAGAGACTTCCTCCACCCAAATCTGTAAAAGGTGTGAGAAGTTTTCTTGGACATGTGAGTTTTTACTGGAGGTTTAGTAAGGATTTTTCAAAAATTGCACATCATTTGTGAAAACTGCTCGAGAAGGAATGCAAGTTTTATTTCGATGAATACTCTCTGAGAGCCTTTGAAGAATTAAAAGAGAAGTTGGTGCTGCACCCATTATTATTTCCCCAGGTTGGAGTAAACCATTTGAGGTGATGTGTGATGATAGTGGAGTTGCTCTTGCTGTGGTATTGGGACAGAGAAAGGATAAAATCTTTCACCCCATTTACTACGCAAGTTAAGCCCTCAATGATAGTCAAAAGAGCTACATGGTAACCGAACAATAGCTTCTGTGGTGGTGTTTGCTTTAAAACTTTTTTGCCCTTATTCGCTCGGTACGAGGTTCATAGTTCTTACAGAACACTCTGCCTTGAGTTATTTGATGACAAAGAAGGATGCGAAGCCAAGGTTGAGTAAATGAGTGCTATAATTGCAAGAGTTTGACTTTGAGGTAAAAGAAAAGTTTTTGACTAAGAATCAATTTTACGATCACTTGTCTAGGTTAGAGGGTGAAGATATGCGTGAAGTGGGAGAAAAGACCGAAATTGATGATGCATTCCTTGATGAAGATGTATTAGCTACTTCTCAAGATTCAATCCCATGGTTAGTAGATTTAATGAAATTATTTGTCTAGTGATATAGTTTCTTTCGATTTGTCTTTCCATCATAGCAAGAAGTTCATGTATGATGTGAAAATTTTTTATTCTTGGATGAGCCTTACTTATACTGGATTTGTGCCGATGGGATTATTCACTGTTGTGTACCGAAAGTTAAAATGTAAAGTGTTTTGGAGGCATGTCACTCCTCGCCTGTGGGTAGGCATCATAGTAATATCCGTACTATGCATAAGATTTTGCAGTCGGGTACTATTCGCCAACCATTCATCAAGATGCTCACGAGTTTACCAAATTATGTTATCGGTTCCAGCGAGATGGATGAATTTTTTTAGAGGCAAGAGCTCCCGTTAAATCCTATTATGGATATTAATTTATTTGATGTATGGGGCATTGATTTTATGCGGCCCATTTGTGAGTTCTCATGGGATGAAGTATATACTTATGGCAGTTGACAACGTGTCTAGATGAGTGGAAGATATAAGGATTCCTAACGATAAAGGAAAGAGTGTCACCGTGTTCTTAAAAAAGAATATCTTCTCTAGATTTGGCACTCCTAAGGAGATTGTTAGTGATGGTAGCTCTCACTTTTGTATTAATTTATTCAAAGGAATATTTGAAATATATGGGGTTTGCAATAATGCGTCTACTACTTATCATCCACAGGCTAGCTGGAAATTTGAGTTGTCTTATCGAGAGATCAAGCAAATTATGGAGGACCGTGAATGCTAATAGAATGGATTTGTGTATGAGGCTTGATTATGCTCTTTTAGCCTACTGGACTACATACAAGACATTAATTGGTATGTCTCCATACTAACTTGTATATGGGAAGGCTTGTCACTTGATGATCGATTTAGAGCACAAAGCAATATCGGCAATGAAAAAACAGAAGATGTATTTGAATGAAGAAGTGTAACAAACACTAAATGGGTATAATGAGCTTGATGATTTTTGCCTCAAAGCCTATGAAAGTTCATATATCAACAAAGAGAAGATGAAGAAGTACCACGACCAAAGGATTGTAAGGCAAGAATTCATGGTTGGTTATTTAATGCTTCTATTCAACTCTAGGCTTCGCTTGTTTCCGGGAAAACTCAAGTCTAAGTAGACAGGTTCATTCCTCATCACTAAAGTGTTCTCACACTGATCGGTTGAGTAGGAGAATAAGGAGGGTGCAAAGTTCATAGTAAACAGGCAAAGGAATAAGATCTACCGGGGCATGCAAAGAATGTCCATGAAGTGGTTGAACCATATCACCTTGATGAAGTCTAAGTAATCAAGGAGCCTGCGTCTTGCAGCAACGTTAGATCAATATCTTCTTGGGAGGCAACCAAAACTGTATCCTCTAGCCAACGATAGGTTTTATAGGAATAGTTGAATATTGTTCTTTTTTTTTTATTATTATTTTATGCTTGCTTGTGTTCTAGTGTTGGCTAGAGATTATAGTAGGGTCCGTATTTCAAAAGTTTCTAGAAAAACAGAAAACGTATGACCTACCGACTTTTACATGTGTAGGGGCCAAAACAGAAAAAATCTACCGAAAATGGTCTGGTGCATAGGTCTAGGGACCCTATTGACAGGCCTTCATTCAATCGACGGATCGTCAATGGTGTCTGCAGATCCCAGGTATGTCTTAAAATTTCCTAAATCTAGATGCATTTCACGGTCCCAGTCGCTGGACCTTCAACAGGGTTTCGTATGTCCAAAATGCCAATAACCCGACCCGACCCAGCTGGTTATATTAAAGGACATAACGGTTCATATTCATTCCTACCATTGAATTCTATTAAAATTCCTACCTAAACCATTTTTTTTATAATATTTTCTTTCTTTATCACCACCCATCACCTCTCATCTTCCATATCACTCCTAATTCCAGATTCCTCAAATTCCCCAAACTCTCTCTGCCCATATTCTCTTGTTTCTTCGTTTTTCTTTGGCCGGTGATCAATGTTCGGGCACATAGGCTACTGTTAAAATTTCATATCACAACCACACCACTATGAACTTAAGTTATTTTGATTTCCTTTACAGTTTGAATTCTCGTTCATAGTTGTTTAACAGATATTCCAATGTCAGTCTTGAGCGAAGGACAAAATTAATTGATCTTGCATGCTAATAAATTGTGTATTACGTCCTTCATAATGAAAGAATGTGGTTGTGTCGCTTATTAGTTTTCATATAATGTGACATTTCTATAGTTTTAGAAATTCCGACTTAGGTTTTTATACTATGAATGAATTAGAACTATAATTACGTGAAATCAAAACTGTAGGAATGACGATTACATTTTTTTGGGTGGTATATTTCTTGTCTACACTTGCGTGGGTCAAAAATTTTTTTGCACAAAAGCCTGAAGTTTGTGTCAGGACAACAGTACGAGACCTCGTCGACGGATCATCGATGGATTGAGGGGCCATCGATGGATTGATGGGCCGTCAATTTGACAACTGTTAAATTGTTGAAGTCTGAAACAACGGAAGTGGACTATGGTACATTTATTCTGCATGTTCGTCGTTTCATTTAGAGAATCTCTTTTTACAAATTATTAAAATTATTATAAACGTTAGACGAGGGAAATGGACTATGGTCCAGCTATTTATTAACGAAACATTCTGAACGTTCGTCATTTTGGTATGAGTGGTATGATATTTTTGATGAAGTAAAAAAAATTCTAAGTGTTAAACAACAGACCCTATTGACGGATCTTTGATAGTGCCCGTTGACCTGACGTTGCAGAACTGAACTGTGTTGTGATTTTGTTTCCCTTTCTTCATTGTGTTTGTTTCAAGTGTGTAATATTGATGAATCGAGACTAAAAACTTCCCAAAAGGTACAAATGGCTCCTAAGCAAGATATCGTTTAGTTAAGGGTCAAGTACAAGTGTCCCCATCTTATTGGATGGTTTCCAAATTTGACAACAAGAATGATACAGAATACGGTCCTCCATGTGCCACAACCCAAACACCTGCTGCACGAGTCACAAGGGGTACCCCTTAGAAGGTGGTTCACGGCGCAGTCACTGTCTCCCAGAATTATAAGGAGCACACAAAGACAAGCTCACCATTCGGGGCTGCCTCTATTCTTGAAGGAGAATCAGGTGCGAATGTTCTTTAGCATTAGGGTTGGCCCAATCTTCTGGGTAAAATGTGGACACTGCCTCAGGTTTCTCCTCCTATAGAGACACTCGGTTAGAGAATCCGAACAACCAAGCCTTGTATGATGATGCTGATAGCTCAAAGACTGCTCCTGTATCCCGCACAGATGACTCTGCACATGTTATTGAGGATCCATACACGTGGTGTGTCGATGGTCAGTACCATGTGTATAGAAATGAAAAAATATTTAATAAAAAAGGGTGATGACCCGGTTGGTTACACTGGAGCGTAGGGTTCTTATGGGAAGTCTGCAAACCATCCCCGAGGTGCATAGATTTTTTAATCTGCACAAATTTTAGTAGATGTCTCAGAGTTTGGGATCCCATAACGAGGAGGTAGTTAGGGAGTTCTACACTTCTTGTGTCGCTACTGTAAAAGTATCTTTATATAGGCGGGCTAGACATGCAAAAAAGGACCCACTCACCTCTATACTAGTCTCGGGTTGCCACGTTGATATTTTTGAGGCCACCATCCGTTGTTTTCTATACCGCCCCACCACTAGCACTCAATGGGCTATTAGTACTCTAGAATTCGACTACTGATAGGAGGTGGTGAAAAGCAAAGCATTTCAGAGGATTGCCGAATGAAATTAGTCAACCAAGAAATGGCTTGCTCAACATTTGGCAGTTGATAGTCACTAGACTTTCCAAAATTGTTAGTTTTTAATTGTGGTATGAAGATGATGTATTTTAATGCATTCAAAGCACACAACTCACTTTTTATATGATTACAAGACATTAGTATCATCAACATAATTTTAGAACAACTCTGGCAAAGATTTGAGATTTTTTATCCTCTTAGGCTGAAAGCTCCTCTTTGTACACTAAGATTATTATTCACTCTTTTTCTTCTTCTTGTTGTGTGATTCAATAATTATTTTTGTCTTATGTTTTACTTACAAGTGCAATGATTCATTTTAGTCTCATACCAACATTTAATCGATGTAAGTAATCGAAGGACTAAAAAAGTATTTCCCTACTTTATAGTGAGTCATTATTAACATTATATATTCATTACCATTCATAAAAAATTCTCTATTGATCATGCCATTGATTTCATTACTTTCATGTTATATATATATATTATACATTTCATATACACGAGGCTTTGGAATTGGTTATGTAGCATAAGGCATCTAAAGTGAGGGACAACACATGGGACCTCAACCTGAGGGCCTTCTTTAGAAAACACAGAGTCCGCTTCATTCGTTCATTCGTACATTCGTACTTCACATTATTCATTTCATTCATTCGTAGGTTGATGTAAACACCAGCTATACCTAGGATCAAGTTGAAGATTCTCATCGTGATCATGAAGTGCAATGACCAAGAATGACATAATGTCATTACTTGAATCTGATTTCACCTCCTGACTGTCTTGCACAAAAAACTCTGGTATCGCTCATTTCATTATCCTTCATACTTTGAGTCTTGACTCATTCTATATTTGGTAACTTTAACCTTAACTGAAATAGATCATGTGAGCATCATGAAATCTAGTGTCCTCCCCACACCGAAAAGAGGTGGAATCACCGGCCAAAGTGACCCAAACATGCTAGCGTATATAGGGAGTCGAACCCTGCTAGATCCCTATATTGGCAGTTTAGGTTCAAAGACTAGGAGTAATAAGGAGAACCATACCTGGCACTCAGGACAGTCTAATCTCATTAGAGTTACGTGAACCTCCGCCATCCCAAAGGAATGCATCACCGCTCATAGCTAGCCTATCGGTACTTAGTATAAAGTTCCATTACATTCAACTCATACATCATGGAAGGTGGCTTCTAGCATTTGGGCATCATTGCTCATTATATGATTTTTAATCTCATCATTAGTATTAAGTGTCAAGTGTCCTTACACTTACATATAGAGTTTGATTGAGACTTGTCTCTTGATATTCAACACCCTCTTAGGTAAATAATTATAGTTACCTTTACTTAGGCTTGGTTGAGACGTGTCTCACCATTCATCTTAGCCTCTTATCATGTTTTCACCATCTTCGTTAGCATCATAGGTTAACATAATAACTCACCTCACTACATCAATTACATTTCTTCTTTAACTTCTAGTGTTTACTCAAGCATTATGGAGGCTTGCTTATCAGTTGAAATTTACTTACCGTATTGATGACTGTTCATCCTTACCTTACATTGACGAATGTGAATTTTCCTTACTTATCATCCTTTTGTGTTAATGAGACTGGCTCACACATTCTAACACGTTCATACGTGAGTATTCTTTTAACATAGTAGCTTAGGTGTAAGTGAGACTTGTCTCACTTCCTTTAATAACCCAATCTGTTCACTTACTTACTATAGACCCCAATAATTATGTTATAACTCACTTTACTGACTTACTTTGTTGTAGTAGATTCATATCATTGTTTATGGAAAATGACCACTTCAATCAATATGTTTCATGAGTTCATATGTCATTTTTTTAGAGCATGTTGGGAGCTGTTCCAATAAATAGCATGCCCTTAGTTATGGATTCATTGAATTACTTTAGATGTGCTTATTCATTTGGCATTCCAACATTTAAGTCATATAAGATAGTATATGGTATGTTGGGACTTGTCCCATTGATTGACATACCCTTAGTATGGATTCATTTTTTTCTGTTGGTCACACTTAATTTTACATTGCATTATATTGGGCAGATAAGAATGGTATAAATTTAGTAGGCCTAGAAAATTTGGAAATGACTTCATAGTGAATTTATTGGCACAAGCCAAACATTCATTCAAATATAGTTTCATGAGATTCTCATTAGCCAATTTTTTCCCCCATTATTTAAAAGCCATAATTAAAGCCAATTCCATTTGACTTTTTCGCAAGACATTCTTAGCCATTATACTGGGATAAACCAAACATTCATTCAACGTATGATTTCATGGAGATTTGTGTAGCCAACCTTATAACAAAACTTTAGACATAACACTATTAAAAATCTTGGACAAAATCATATTAGCATTTTATGAATATATCATCTTTATAACGTCATATTAACAACAAGTATGTACAACAGATGTTAAACATCTTCATACATAACATTTTCAAACATATCTTTAACATATTATCATTCTTTAAATTCACATAATAATACTTAACATCATACGAGTCCAATTAATAGGTTTATTCAATTATTATTTTATCAAAAACAATAAACATTAAGATCAGACAGTACCACATACCAACAACACGATTTCTAACCTATCAACATTGAAATCATAACAAGGATACTAGCAAAAGGAGTTCGACAAGAACGACTGGAAACAACCTTAGTTTTCAAGATCTTTGAATCATTTGAATGAAACTTCTCTTAGAAAAAGAAGTCCAAGAGAGAAACCCATACCTTATGTAGAACTTATTCTACGAAAACCACCCTAAACGAAACCTTGAAGAAACCTTGTAATCGCCGTAGAGAAATCGATAAAATTTCTGCCTTTTTCTTGCGTTCATTGCTTACTGTTTGTGCATCCTTTTTGATCTATGAGTTTGAACGTGATTTTTAGGTTTAAGAACTGATCTTGACTAATTCAACTTAGGATTTAGCAAGTTAATTAAATAAATTAATTAACTAATTACTAAAAAAACCCTTCTAGATTGACTAGAACTAGGAAAATCAATACTTGGTCAGATATGAAATTTTATTAAGAATTTCGTTTTTCCCCTTTAAATTTATTAATTAAATGGATAATTTAAGTAATTAATCTAACTAGGAAATTATTTGAGTGCCCCTAAATCATTGGAACAGAAATTAACCCTTTTGTACCATCCTAGGTTAAGTACTAGGATGTTTCTTGAGTTGTACTAGGTTGGTGTAAGAATTTCAATTTGACCCCTTTAATTTATTTAATTAAATTATCAGTGACCTAGGGTAATTACTAAACTACCCTTAAATCGTTTTAACCATAACTAATCCTTTGAACCATCTTAGGTTGGATACTAGGTTCTCTTTTTTTCTTCTTTTAACTGAAATATGGGTATTTCTTTCTTATTTCTGTTTTGCCCCTTTAAATTAATTAATGAAGTTACTAAATTAATAAATAAAGTAGCCCAGGGTAATTACATAAGTACCCTTAAGTCGTTAGGATGTTGACTAATTTTTGGACGATCCTAGGTTAGGTACAAGGTTGTCCCTTTCTTGTCTTAATTGAAATCTAAATTTCCTATTTATTTTTGTTTTTAGACCTCTTAAATTAATTAATTAATTAAATTAATTAATTAGGTAATCTAGGGAAATAACTAAAGTACCCCTAAGCTGATAGGTTCATAACTGACCTTTTGGACCATCATAGCTTAGGTACTAAGTTGTGTCTTTAACTAGTACTAGGTTAGTGTCAACCCGGTTTTGGTCCTAGGTTGTCGGGTAAACTAATTGGTCCAATTTAGTTAGTACTAGGTTATTTATATAGTTGGGAAAATTATTTAGGACCTATAGTTTGTTAGGAAGTTAGGCTCCCCATGCAGTGGTCCTTTATACACGTTTTCCCCCCAAACTACCCTAACAATATTCGGTTAGGGTGGTCCCCTCCTTTTGACCTTCTTCACATGTCTTGCACATGTGTTGGTTGTACTCCCTAACTAACTGTTATTTATGGTTTATTTGGGAATATTTACTTATTGTCCCAAGGACACTCACCATGTCCTTTTGCACTGCTTAATTTACACGATCAGTTTAAATCATCATGTGCTATGGTACTAGGAGTGACACTTCGATTCCTAGTACATATTGTGTGTAATATAAAGTCAAAAAATTTAGCTTAGGGTCTTCATTGCAGGTAAATTTCTTAAACAAGCTCATTAATACATAGAAAAATTAGCTAACACTCTTTAAGCCAATATTTTTTAATATGCCCGATATTTTGCTTAATTGGGTATTATATAGATATTGGCTAATACCCCTTAGCAAATTTTCTATACTAAGCCAAAAAATTTCTCAATATTGGCATTGGAATGCCTATGTATCCCCAATACTCATTCTTAAAGACCTATTGGAATCTACACTAGACATGTAGTTTTTTGGAATGTTACAATCTGATCCTTATGACACCACCCCGACTGACTTCACTCATGCTATAGGCAGGGCCCCCAGCTCATCCCAATCCACACTCCCATCTGCAATACTTGTTCCTTTAGCGCGATACACAAGTTGGAGGCACAGATAACCACCCTACTCCACCACATGCAGCATTGTCTTCATAATTCCATCATTGAGGCTGAGTATCAGATTGAGTAGAGGGTTGTCCAGAGACTGAGAAGGAAATTCGGACGGTCCATCAATACCTAAAAACCTTCAATCTTTGTGTGCTAGCCCGCCCATCCCCCATGATAGATCTCACTACTCTACAGGAGGCGGTTATTAGTTTGCTTGCTGATGTAGATTCCATTCTAGGGATGAGGCGGACGGAGCCGGAGAATGTGCCTATCGAGCTAGTAGAGGAAATAATGTTTGACGCTTTGTTCAAGCCTTCTACAGAGCTGCAGCCTGAGAGCCAAGACATACCGTTATAGAGGCACTACTGATGCAGGAGATTATCCCCATGTGAGGAAGAAAGACAGAGCAAACCTTCTGGCTTCTAGGAGGGCTTTGTTGACAGATAAGGAGGCCCGCCAGATTAGGGTACGAGAGATGATTCTTGGGGCGTCTAGTTCCATACCAGTGATCAGTGAGAGGAGCACCGCTAATGGTGTGGTGATTGATGTGGGCATCACTGAAGGTGACCCAAGTATTCTTGTTGCAGGTTCAGGGAAACCGGACCCGCCCACTTGTTGATATATCATCGGCGCTATGCTCTTCATGTTTACTTCACCTACCACCCTGTACTTATATTATTTTTATGCATTAGGAACAATGTTATGATCTTTTTTTGGGGGGTGGGTTAAATGGAAAGTGAGTGTTAGAGTGAAGTCTGAGTAGCCAACTCACAATTTTCTCTTGGAGTTTTCTTGCCTGTGTTCTTTTTCCCCAAGAGACTAGTTAATTTTCTTTTAAACAGGCATGTCGATATTTGTACAAAGTATAAAAACATGAGAGATGAAGCATGATGTCTGTATTTGAATGATATCCCATTGTAGAAAGTTCTTGCATGAATAGGTGTAAATAAGTTGAGTATGTTGGCTCTAAACATAAAATAGATAGGGACCCCTAGCATGAACCTCAACTAACACCTAAACCATGAAATCTTAAAATCTAATCATGTAATGAAATGTCAGGAGAGTGTGAGGAGTTTGGAGTTTGCAACAGTTTGTTCTTAGCAAGAACTTACCCGGTTTAGCCTACAAAGGGAATTTGCATCAGAACACTAGGAAAGGATCATAGAGCTTTGTTCGAATTAGAAAAAAACTATTCTAAATTTAAGTTGACCAAATAAAAGTTTTATACATTTAAATTAAAATATGATGAGCCTACAACAGACCTATATTGTTTACCACCAACACACCTTCCCAGGGTTCAATATTTTGGACCCAATCCCTCGTTGGAAATGTGCATCTCGATTTAGGACAAAAGCCTAAGTTGAGGGTGGCTATTACAGAAAATGACCTTGTCTTGGCCCTGACTCGACGACGGATAATGCGTACCTCAACTCATAGAAAAGTCATTAATCAAGGGTGGCTATTATGAGTGATAACCCAAAAATGAGTATGAAAAGAGTTGAATGTTTAAAAGGAAAAATAAAGTGAGTGAAAGATGTGACTTGGTGAAATTATAAATTGAATGAAAAGGAAAAGAACAACAAAACAAAAGAGAGAAACAAGTTTAAAAAGAAATATTTGGACAGAAAGAAGTAAGAGTCATACCCAAAACAAATTAAAGTACCTAGGCAAAGATGTAAAAAAAGTAGGGCGTAAAAGACAATGAAATGAGTTAGGAAGCTTAATAGTAATGTCAAGGAGGGAAAAGATTCATTCAAATGTACTCTTATGTACCTTCTGTAACAATGAACCTACGTTACAAGAAAAGAAAGTAATATTTTCATTCTAGAGTCTAATGTGGTGAAATAATTAGTGAAAATAAGGGCAAGCCTATGGCGACAAGTATTAGCTATGTATGAACTTGTTTTTGAGCGTGAGTGCTTAACAAAGATCCTTCTACACAAACTTAAAATAATTGTATGAAAAATGAGAATTTCTTTTGAAGTGAGGGCACTAGTTGCAATGTCGGAAAGTTTGTACCTTGGTGAGAGGAATAACACTAGAAGTGTATGTACATGGTGAGTTTGTGTCATTGTGTGATCCACACGAGTTAGCTTGTCAAACCTGAGAGCGTGAGCATCCACTAAATTAAAAAAAGAGTCTAGATTGATAGCCATGTGATTGTGAAATCTTAAAAGTGTATACTTCGGTATAAGTGTGATTTTTAGTCATAGTGCGCCTCTTGAGGACAAATAACGAATTTAAGTTGAGATGTTGATTTACAGTGGTTTTACGGTTCTTTTGATGCTTTTTGGCTTAAGAGTTATCTTTGTCTAGACCCTTTTTGGAATAGCTTTAACATGTCTTTATGTGTGTTTTGAAGGAAAGATGTCCTAAATAAAAACGAACGAAGCAACTGGAAAATAGTGCAGATAGACGACCTACGAAGTCCTTCGATGGCCCATCGTTCAATTGAAGGTCTGTAGGTGGTCACCATCGATTACAGCTTTGACTAATGGACAAACTTAGGGAAATCTTACCATGTGTGGAACTACGAAAGGGATTCGATCGTACCGGCAGACCGTTGATTTGAACAGAGATAGATCCAGTACACTAATTTTGAGAAATTCTAAGGATAGAGCGACATAAGGCATCGAAGGACCGCAGACACATCGATGGGCTGTGTGTTTGGTCCGTCGATTGATTCAGATAAGGTTCCATCTGAAGGAGAGAAAAATATTCTAAGTCTGTACTAACGGAGGCAGTAGACGGACCGTCGCTCCATCGACTATTCCTCAGTAGGGGTAGTCGAACAATGCAGGATTTTTGGGAAAACATCCCTCATTTTTGGGGTTAGACATTGTAAGTATTGTTCTTGTTTTGTTTGGAGATTGGCTTTTGCAAACTTTGGCAATAATTAAATTTTAGGATTTTGTTTGAAGATTTATCATGCAATTTCATGTTGATTTTGTGGGTTTTTTCTAATTGTTGAATTAAGCTCGTGATTTCTTCCATAAATATTATAAATTGTGATCTTGCTTGCATGGCTAACTAAATGAACAACTAGGGTTGTGGGAACAATGGGTAATTAACAAAGTGAACCAAGAAAATATGCAATTCTCAAATAGGTTCTTGCATGTAGTGATAATTCTTTCTCTTAGAAGTCTTTTTAACGGTGACCAACGTTAGAACTCATCTTGTTGCTACTTGCCGTACCAACGAGGTAGTAATAGAAAAATATTATCCACATAGATTTAGTGGAATACTATCTAATAGGCTTGTGTCGATTGGTGCGAAGTAATAGGTAAATCATACATCAATTATGATGTATAATATCAAGTAAAGGTAAGGGTTAGTAGCTTATACACATGTAGCAAAACTAAGGTACGGGGTGATATTCTTTAGATACTGGATCAAGTATTTAGAGATACATAACTTACCACTTTACATGCAAAACACCAGGGAAGAATTGCTATTACTAGTGATACGACGTTGTGAACCTATGGGAAAAACTATACCCTAGTTAGTCTCACAACTTAATAAAAACTCACTTTTTACTTTTATTCACTTATTTACTTAGAAGTGCTTAAGAATTTTTTTTCACAAAAAACCCTCCTTTAATTACTAATTTTTGGAAAAAGCTTGTCTAAATAGGCATAATTGTATATTATATTTAAGTTAAAACCATTTTCCTCGTTGTATAGACCCCAAACTTTTAGTTGGATTATTAACATGATTACGACCGCTTATACTTCTTTAGAGAGGTGTAATTTGAGAGTATCATATTTTTGTGCCGCTTCCGGGGAATCTAGCTTTTGGACTAACTTTAGTTACATTACTAAAATTTAGTAATAGATTTCATGATTTTGCGTTTTCTTTTTGTTTTTGTTTCTTTCATGACTAGCTATAGTATATGCTAAGTACACGGAGATGAGGAGAACCACTCATTCAATTCAATTCTTAACTAAACTTTACATTAAGAACAATGGAGAATTAACAGAACCCGACCAATCTAGGTGATGGGGCAATCTTTTAACCTCCACTGCCGATTGAGGCACACAATTAAGTTAAAGTTGAAAATCAATTGGAGAATACTTTGAGGATGAAGCCCCAGCACCAAGACCTCAGGATTACTATATGGCAATGTGAACATCACAGACTATGATGGACCTTTTGTCTACCTCAAGGGCACACATTCTTAGTGATGAGTACTTTTAAGCATTTGCTCACCGCGAGAGGTTTGTTTACCGGACTACCATCTGAGGACCCACATACTCACATAGCCGAATTGAGTTATCTATGCAAATGTTTTGTGGGTAGGCTAGGCATGGATATTAATATCATCGGGCTGCGAGTTTTTCCTTTATCACTGACAAGAGACGCCGTGATATGTTTTATTAAGCTACCCTACATATCCATTTATTCTTTGCATCAGTTAAGAGATGTGTTCTAAAAAAGATATTACCCAGTGTCCATAAAGCTCAAACACAAAGATAAAGTGATTAACTTTGTGGCAATACTTGGAGAGTCAGTGAGTAGCTCTGCACACATATTTACTGCATTCGTGAGAAGCATCCCAAACCACCCCATTGATGATGATTTGTTGAAAGAGTACTTCAACAGAGGCAAAGATGATAATAATAATAAAGCAGTTCTTGATACTATTTCTGGGGTTTCCTATGGAGAGTGAACATCTACAGATATTGCACAAAATTTGGAGAAGATATTTCACAAAAACAAGGCCTGGAGCACTAGTAAGTGAAATACAGGGAGAAACACCTTCGTAATGCAAGCTACAAACAACCCAACGACAGATGAAATTCGTGAGGAGATGGCATAAACGAGAACTGGTAAAGTACTTGAATAAACCACAATGCCAGCTGATGCATATTATTATGACGAGGATGAGTATGTAGTGAATGATCAGAGACCAACCGCCCAAGGCTCTAATTAAGAGAATTACCTTAAGGTCAATGTTGTTCGTGGTAGAAGATAACGTGATAAAAGACAAAGATATAGTAGAAACTAGTGGAGAATTAGTGAATGACATGCTTAAAGAAGCAGAGGTGTCTCAGATAGTGGTCCCTAAAACTAGACCTCCACCACCATTACCTTAGAGATTAATGAAGAGGACTCAGGATCGTCCCTTTGATAGAAGCCTTGCAACAAATGCCCAGTTATGCTAACTTAATGAAGGATTGGGTAACAAAGAATAGATCGGTGAGTTTTTAGAATAATGATAGAATGCAACATTGTAGTGTTTTGCTACAAGGTCTCTTGTGCAGAAAAAAGAAGATCCTTGTGCTTTCACCATTACATTTATCATTGAGTAGCTACTCTTTGCTAAAGAACTATGTGATCTGAGGCCCAAAGGTATACTCCATGATGTGCTTGTCAAAGTGGAGTCATTTATTTTTCTTGCCAATTTTGTGATTCTTGAGTGTGAGGTTGATTAAGGTTTCCATTATTCTTTGAAGGCAATTACTTTCCACCGGGCGTGCATTGGGTTATATTGAAAAGGGGTAGATGGAGTTTATGTTGAATAATGAAGAAGTAACTTTCAACACACGTAGGTAAATGAAGTAGAGTGGTGAGATACAAATGGTATATGCTATACCCTACATGGTTGGGAGTATATATGAGGTACAAATTGAGAGCAACAAGGTGTTGAGGCAATAGCAACAGTAATCATGAATTTTAAGAGTGATGGTATTGGAGAGTATAGGTCTTTAGTTGTTGCACATGAATGAAATGAATATAGGTCAAAACCAAATAAAGTGGAGTTAGATATGAAGAATCATGATCTCCACCCACGAAACCACCTATTGAGGATGTTCAAAAATAAGAGCTCAAGGCTCTACCACCTCATCTGAGGTATGCATTCTTAGGGAGAGATTACACTTTGCTAGTGATAATTGCAGCATATTCTAATGGGCAACATGTAGTGTGTTTAGTGGAGGTTTTAAAGAGGATCAAACGAGCCATTGGTTGGACTATTGTGAACATTGTTGGTATTTCTCCCGGTATTTGTTCACACAAAATCAAACTCATGCCCGATCACAAACCAAATATTGAGAACAAAAAAATGTTGAATCAACCTATACAAGAGGTAGTGAAAAGGATATCATCAATTGGTTGGATGTCGTAGTCATTTATCCTACTGTAGATATTAGTTCGGTGTGCCATATTCAGTGTGTTCCAAAAAAAAGTGGGATGACAGCTATGCCTAATGAGAGGAACAAGTTTGTTCCAATGTGGCCTATGACTTGATAGAGAGTTTGCATGGATTACCAGATGTTTAGTGCGTATACTAAGAAGGACCATTTCTCCATGCCCAATACGGATAAGATGTTGGATAGACTCGCACAGAAATGGTGGTAATCATTTCTTGATGGTTATTCAGGTTACAATCAAATCTCTATTGTCCCTTAATATCAATATAAGACAACTTTTACTTGCCCTTATGGGACATTTGCATTCAAGAAGATGATTTTTGGGTTATGTAATGAAACGGCCACATTTCAACGATGTATGATATTGATATTCTCTGGTATGGTAGAGGACACTATTGATGTGTTCATGGATGATTTTTTGGTGGTTGGAGAATCTGTTGATTGGAGTTTGAGTCATTTGTCTAAGCTTCTCAAAAGATGCGCAAAATGCAATCTTGTGCTTATTCAGGAAAAATGTCACTTTATAGAGAAAGAAGGAATAGAGTTGGGCCATCACATCTTGGAGAAGAGGATAGGTGTTGATCGATCTAAATTCGAAGCTATAGATAGCTTTCCTTCACCTATCTATGTAAAAGGTGTGAGAATTTTCTTGGACATGTAGGTTTTTACCGGAGATTTATTAATGCTTTTTGAAAAATTGCACATCCTTTGTACAAACACGGGAGAAGAAATGTAAGTTCTACTTCTATGAATCCTTTCTAAAAGCGTTTGGAGAATAAAAGAAGAAGTTGGTGTCTAGGTTCGACTAAACCATTTGAGGTGTTGTGAGATGCTAGTGAGGTTGTTGGTTTGGTATTTGGAAAGACAAACGATAAACTCCTTCACCCCATTTACTATACAAGTAAATCCCTGAATGAAAATCAAAAGAACTATACGGTAACCAAATAAGAGTTTCTTATGGTGGTGTTTACTTTGAAAAATTTCGCTCTTATTTGCTTGGAACGAGGGTCATTGTGCATTCAAACAACTCTGTGTTAAATTATTTGATGGTGAAGAATGATGTGAAGCTAAGGTTTATTAGATGGGTGCTATTATTGCAAGAGTTTGAATTCGAGGTAAAAGTAAGACAGGGCACTGAGAATGAACTTGCCGATCACTATTCTAAATTAGAGGATGAAACTATGCTTGAAGTTGGAAAAAAGGACAAAATTGATGATGCATTCCATGATGAACATTTATTGGCCGCTTCTCAAGATTTGATCCCATGGTTCGCAAATTTTGTGAATTATCTTGCTAGTGATATAGTTCCTTAAGACTCGTCTTTCAATCAGAGGAAGAAGTTTATGTATGATCAAAAAAGTTCTTTTGGGATGAGTCTTACTTGTACAAGAAGTTATGATGATGAATGTTTTTGAGGCATGTCACTCCTCGCCTTTAAGTGGGCACCATAGTGGTATCCAAAATGCGTATAAAATTTCAGTGTGGGCACTATCGGCCAACCATTCATCAAGATTCTCACGAGTTTGAAAGATGATGTGATCAGTGACACCGAGATGGAGGAATTTTGAAGAGGCAAGAACTCCCGTTAAATTCTAATTTGGTGATTGAATTAGTTTATGTATGTGGCATTGATTTTATGGGCCGGTTTGTGATTTATCATTGGATGAAACAAATACTTGGTGGTTTACTACATGTCTATATGGGTGGAAGCTATAGCGCTTTGTAACAATGAAAGAAAGAGTGTCACCGCATTCTTAAAAAAAAAATCTTCTCTAGATTTTGCACACCTAGGGCCATTGTTAATGATGGTATCTCTCACTTTTATAATAAGTTGTTCAAATGGATATTGGAGATATATGGGGTTCGGCATAATTGGGCTACTCCTTATCATCCACATTCTAGCGGGCAAGTTGAGGTTTCCAATCGAGAGAAAAGGCAAATGCTGGCAAAAACGGTGAACGCTAATATAACGGATTGGTAAAGGAGGCCTAATGATGATTTTTGGGCCTACCGGATTGCATACCAGATACACATTGGTATGTCTCCATAAAAATTTTTATATGGGAAGGTTTGTTACTTGTCGGTCAAGTTAAAGCACCAAGCAATATGGAAAATGAAGTAACTAAAGATGGATTAGAATGATGAAGCGTAACAAATACTAAATGGGTTGAATGATCATGATGAATTTCACCTCAAAGACTATGAAAGTTTATTTATCTACAAAAAGAAGATGAAGAAGTACCATGACCAAAGGATTGAAAACCGATAATTCGCGGTTGACAATTTGGTGCTTCTATTAAACTCTAAGCTGCTCTCATTTTTGGGCAAACTCATGTCCGTGTAGATAGTTTCATTCCTCAACATTAAAGTGATCTCAAACAGAGCAGTTGAGTAGGAGAATAAAGAGGGTGCAAAGTTCACAGTCAATGGGCAAGGGATTAAGATCTACCCGGGGCATGCAGAGAGTGTCCATGTAGTGGTTGAGGCCTATCACCTTTATGAAGTCAAAGTAATAAAGGAACTTGCGTTGTGCAACGACGTTTAATCAAGCGCTTCTTTAGAGGCAACCCAAGTTTTATACCATAGACAACGATAGGTTTTATTTTCTTTGTACTAATAGTCGTATTTTCTTGTTCATTTTGTTTTTAATCATTTATCATTATTGATTGTGTGCTAGTATTTTATAGGTATTAAAGTAGAGTACGTGTCTCAAAAGTGTCAATAAAAACAAAATAATAATGGCCTAACGGGTGTTACATGTGCCGGGACAAAAACAAAACAAATCCATACAAAATACTCTGGTGCATAGGTGTACGAACCTAATCTACGGCCCGTCATTCAATCGACGAACCATCGATGGTGTTCGTAGATCCCAGGTATGTCTTCGAATTTTCTAAGACAAGATGTAAACGACGTTCCCAGTCGACTGACTTATGGACGGTCGATGGGGTTTCGTAGGTCAAAAATACCAGTGACCCGACCCGACCCTGCTGGTAATGTTAAATGACATAGCAGTTCATATTCTTTCCCACCTTCAACTTCTTTTAAAATTCCCTTCCTAAATCATTTTTCTTCCATTATTTTTTCCGTTATCACAACCAATTACATTCCCATACTCCATATCACTCAAAATTCCAAATTCCCCAAACACTTTCTTCTAAAGTTCTCTTGTTTCTACACTGTTCTTAGGCAGGTGATCAATGTTCGGGCGGTAGGCTACTTTTCAAAGTTCATATAACAACTACACCACTACGATTTAAAGTTATTTTGATTAATTTTACACTTTGAATTCTCGTCCATAGTTATTTAGCAGAAATTTTAATGTGGGTCTTGACTGAGGGACTATATAAATTGATCTTGCATGCTAATATCTCCAGTATTACGTATCAAAACGAAAGAATGTGGTGGTCTCTCTTATTATCCTACAAATAATGTTACATTTTCTGTAGTTTTAGAAATTCCAACTTAGATTTTTGTAGCATGCATGAATTAGAACACAAATTATGTGAAACTAAAACTCTAGGAATGACAATTACATTTTTTTGGGTGTTATAATGCTTTTGTACACTTGTATGGGTCCAAAATTTTCAATAAAATAGATCTTGCATAAAGGCCTCAAGTCTGTCTCAAGCCAAAAGTATGAGACACCACCGATGGACTATTGATGGATCGACGGGCCGTCGATGGGGTCCGTTGATTGGAAAATCCTTAAATTGTTGAAGTCTGAAATGACATAAGTGGATTACGATCTGTTGATTGATTGACAAACTATTTTGCACGTCCGTTGTTTCATTTAGAGAACCTATTGTCACGGATCGTAAAAATTATTCTAAGTGTTAACGACGGAAGTGGACTATGGTCCGTCGATTGATCAATAGGTCGTTCTACATGTCTGTTGTTTTTTTCTGAGAAGTCTGAAATTTATGATTACTAAGAAAATTCTAACTGTTAGACGATGGAACCAATTTAGGGACCTTCTGATTGATCTACAGACCAATTATAGTGCCCGTCGACTTGAAGTTGCAGAACTGAACTTTTGTGATTTTTTCCCCTTTATTTGGTCCATATGTTTTTATTGTGTATTATCGATGAACTGAGACTAACAACAAACCTACATGTACAATTGAGTGCTAAGAAAGATATCGTCTACTCAATGGGCATATCAAAGTTAGTGGCTCCGTCCCGTCGTATATTTGCCAACTATGACAATGAGCAAGATCCAAAAACGTTCCTCTAGGTGCCACATCCCAAATACCAGCTCCACGATTCACAATTTAAACCTTTCATAAGGAGGCTCCTGGCGTAGTCACTCCCTCCCAGTCTGATGGGGAGTGCACACAGATCGTTCACCTTCCGGGGCTATCTTTAGCTCTGAATTTGCTTTCGCATCAAGGCCTTCCCTATCTTTTGGGTCAAATGGAGCCACTACCTCAGATTCAGCCTTCGAGGGAGCTTCTCGGTCAGAAAGTCACAACCACCAAGCTTCATCTGATGAGGCTGCTATCTTAGACAATACTCCTACACCCCGCAAAAATTATCATGCACATGTTATTGAGGATCCCAACCGGTGATGTGTCGATGGTCAGTACAGAGACACAAAAATGTTGATTTAAAAGGAAGGTGATGGCCTGTCCTTGAGGTGTATAGATTGTTCAACCTTGAAAAATTCTAAGAGATGACTCGGAGTTTTGGATCCTACAGCGAGGAGTTAGTCAACGATTTCTGCGCTTCTGATGTGTCTATTCTCAAAGGATCTATAGATAGGCAGGCTAAACCTTCCTGAAAGGACTCACTCACCTTTGCACTAGTCACGGGCTGATAGGTTGATATTTCAGAGGCCACCATCCGTCGTTTTCTATATGGCCCCACCACTAGCACTCAATGGGTAGTACGCCGGAATTCGACTATATTTTGGAGACATTGAAAAGTAGCATATTTCATAGAACTGCCGAACTAAATGAGTGAACCAAGAGATGTCTTGCTCAACATTTTGCAGTTGATGGTGAAGGGCAGACTAGGTGTTACATCTCCGCGGTATAATATAGAAGGCGACCCTGACTTTTGTGTCAAAGTTTTTCTTGTTGCTGGTCCATCACTTACTGTCACCAACCAATGCTGTTAATCTCCTTACCTGGGATAGGAGAGTGTTTGTAGCAGCCATGGTAGCGTGGTTGGAAATATACTATGCTTGGGTGCTTATATCAGTGGAACATGAGAGGGCTTTAAAGACCTCTACTACTTACCCTTTACTTGTTTGATCTTTAATCTTTGTTGGGAGACTAGGGTCCCCATTTGGCATTGCGACACACTACGTCAACCAGCGAGGACAGTCGATATAGGTCTTATCAGGGATGAGGCCAATGTAGTGGCGCCAAAAACCGATACACTCAAATCACTTCCCTAAAGAAGTCTAAGCGGTCATAATCATGTAAGGAAACCATGGAGAGGGACCAGAATTGAGGTCCCTCCATTGATCGAGAATTTGGTAGATGTGTTGAAGTTAGACCCTGTGTATGATCTTGCTACATTTGATCCTGATGACACCACCCCAGCTGACTCCACTCATGCTTCCATCAGGGCCCCCAACTTGTCCCAATCCACATTACCATGTCCAACACTGGTTTCTTTAAAGTGAATACTGAAGTTGAAGGCACAGATGTACACCTTACTCTACAATGTGCAGCCTTGGATACAAAAGTCCCTCGATGAGGCTGAGGACCGGATTGACAAGAGGGTGACCCTGGTGACTGAGAAGAAATTTCAGGTGGTCTATCAACGCCTAGACGCGTTCTAGCTTCGTGTGCTAGCCCCCCAGCCCCTATGATAGAGCTCACTACTCTTCATGAGGTGATTTCTATTTTGCGTCTTGATGTAGGTGCAATTCTAGAGATAACGGGGAAGGAGACGGAGAGTGTGCCTATCGAACTCGCAAAGGACACAGTGCTTGATGCTTTTGTACGACCCGCAAAATGAGTCAGGGTATCTTGATCCTAACATCTTAAACATAATGTTCTATGGTCCTAAAATGTCTTAAAATATGTTTTAGAGGTAGTGTGTATATTTTGAGGTGATTTGGAATTAAAATGCCACGGGACGACTAGGACGTTCGACGACTAGTCACCTATATGCCTCTTGTGTCAATACATGCTTATATTTGTATTTCATAAGCTTATGAAGTAATAAATTGACTTATAATGATTTTTATATTCAGTATATGGAGTTTCGTTAAGTTTGGAGGTCAAATATCTAAGAACATAGAAGACGTTCCAAAGTTAGCCCTTGAGACGTTCAAGTATGTCTTAATGGGGCCTAGCATGTTTGGACGTGTTTTATGTGTGTCTTTTTGGTGAAACTTTCATGGGAGGTCTCCAACTTAGTTAATATTTATATTTACGTTGTAAACGCCTAGGTACGATTTTTAAAGGGCCCCACAACAAGGACCCAAAGGCGGTCAAGGCACTGCCTTTGCAGTAACAATCGACGAGCTCAATGCACCCCCCGGTTGTGGAATGAAGCCCCATGAATGGAGAGGCATCGACGATCACTTACCCTGGGGAAGTCTTAGCCACATGAAAGACTCATACCCAATAGACGGAGGTCACAGAATGGCCCGTCAATGAACCAACGTCCAGTCAGTGGGTCTGTCAATGCAGGTTGGTACCACTGATATGTACGCTGCCTAATATTGGGGTGAATTGGAAATTCACTCTACGAGATAACCTCAACCTAGAAAGTTTATCTAACTATTTTTAGGTATATAGATTGATTAAAAACGTGAATATCCTATACCCAATCCTCCCTTCAAAGTCAAAACTCCCTCTCCCAAAATATCCTCTCTAAGAACCTCCATTGAAGGTGAAGTTAAAGGTCATCGTATAGATTTGATTATCATGGGTTCTTCACCAATTTTTAAAGGTTCTGAACTAGACAATGGTATGGTTATCCTTCATCTCTAAGTAGCCTTTCACTTAGAGAGTTAATCTCAATGTTTCAAAAGAGATTTCATGATTAAACTTCTTCTTCTTCAATATAGCCATCGGTTCTTTCTAAAAATGTATTTAATGGATTAATACTTATGAATTAATGTTAATGTATTGGTTTTAACGTCATTTTCAATACAATTGCATTATGAACCAATGTCCCTTCCCAAAATCGATTTACCCTTGCATGGGCACTGTGATCATCGCTTGTTATTGATTGAATCCTGATTCTATTATGTTGATTTGGTTATACCTATAACAACTTACGTGATATGATGATGAATTAATGATTAAGGATCCATGGGGATCAATGTATGAAAATTTGAACATGCTTAGTCTATAACTCTATATGTTCACTATAACATGGACCTTTTAATGAATAATAGTGGAATTCGATTATGTTGTGGTTGTTGTAGCTAATTCCCTATATTGGTAATATTGATGAAATTTGATCTATAATTTATGAATGTAAAAGTGGTTAATGATCTATGTCCTTCTATATTTTAGAATAGTTAATAATGTGTTGTACTAGTTTGTAGCATGATCTTCTAGTAGTTTATGCATGACTTCTTACATGATAATTATTTTTGAGATACTTCCCTATACATGAATTGTTGATTAAATAGTAGTAATTGTCAATGATAACAAAAGTCTAAAGGATTGGTAAGAATTTCTCTACTCTTCTACCTCTCGACTTCTTTATAGTAATGTTAATGAAGCGTTGTATGTCATTGTGTGGTATGGTCCACTTATGATGGCGGTGTTTACTTTATTGTCATTATATTTGTGTTGACCATGGCCTTTAAGTCAAATTGATGAATATATGGATAAGAGGTTACGATGATCACCTTATGTGTAACTTGTGCCTAGTTTTCTTCTCTAGTTGTGAATCTAGGGTATGTTACTGTTGTTATGAGCATGAAAATAGTCATGTTACGATTATGTGTAGGTTCTTCCATTAATGAAGTGTTAAGGGTTGATGAATCCTACCCATGTAACCCTATGTGAAGTTGTAAGTAGCTAATGTTGGAAGTCTTAAGTGTAATGTGAAGTTGGCTTGTCTCCTATGCTAAGTTGCGTGGTTTATGCTTGAATGTCTGTTTTTTTCCTAAGAGGGTGGCTACCTCAATTTGTTGTTGATAGGAATTATGTTATCATATTGACCAATGTACACACATCCTAACTTTACATCCATGTTTACAAGTAGTATAGGTCATGATGTCTAAATAAAACGTAGTACTCATATTCACAAGTGTCTACTGCTATGCATAATAGGTTTATGTATATGAAAGTATGATATGTGTTTCCTTCAAAAGGATGGCATAAAATGTGTACTAGTATGAGAAAGGATATGGGACTTTGCCTATGCATTACACATGTGTGCCTAGATATGTAGTATCTACTTTTGGTTTCTATGTGCATGAATATGAATGTATGAACATGTGTGACCTTAATGTTTTATGTGAAATGATTGCTCACATATATGTATACATACACATGAATGATTATATAGTCAATAGAGGAGCCTTGAAAGTTGTGCTCAAGTTTATCCTAAACTAGATAGTGGTGATAATATATGCAATGTCTATGTGAAAGGATTTTTAACATGATGTAGGTTGATTAACATTCATCTGTGACCTATGATCTTAGTATGTTAGGGAGTCAATCTCCTAAGCCTGTGTTTTATATGGAAATGATAATAAAGGCTTTTTCAATAAAGGGAAACTTATCTTAGAACAGAATGAACTTGTATATGAGTGTGTGTCCCTTTCCAACGTTGGAAGGAAGGTCTACCATAAATCTCATGAGGTGGATAACCATAATGCTTCAATATGCATAAATAGGGTTTCCAAACGTGCATAACCATAATGCCCCATCTTGGCATAAAGAGGGTTTTCACATGTACCTCCAAGTTCCATAAACTATGCTTTCCACTTAGGATTTAGCAATGTGATACGAAGTAAAATACTAGCATGTTTTAATGTTCTACCTTGGCTAGGTAAGAACACCTTCCATTGGTGTAAAGCTCGACAACACAAAATTCCATATTTAGTACCCATTGTCTTAGTGTCGGTTATGGATATAATGTCCCTAAAGAAAAATGGACAATGGAAGTTGATGAATAGGACCCTAACAAGGCTGACTCAAGGGAGTTTACTTAGGATAGGTGTAAGTAATGAACCCATCTAGACATTGCACAATCATTTCCTTAGGAATTTCTAGGAAAATTCTTCTAAGGTATATGATTATGATTATGTTTTTGTGCATGGCATGATAGTATTTATCTTTATGTCATTAAGATGTGCATGGTATGAGTCTATGTGATGTGATCTTATTCTTATATGCACTATATGAGTCTTAATGACTATATGATGAAGGTTGTTGACATGAATGATGTTGTCTTTACTTAATATGTTGATATATGAATTGAATGATATGGTTTGTGGTTTCATGAAGGGTTTACTAAGTATGTGTGGGTTTATGGGGCTACACATGTACATTGCACTAGTAGACTAAAACTGGGGTCATGAACAAGGTCTTATTATTATTTATATGAAGTGAAGTCAATATATGTGCAAATTGATGTAGCTTACCATAAAGCCAATGCAGCCTTGACTCAAATCTGTGTTTGATAGGTTATACTTGTATTATGGTATGTGTTGCCTTGTATAGGTTGTATGTATGGTTTTCCTTGTGGAATTAAGGTGATGTATTGTATTAAGTATCACTAGGTTGTTACTTGGGAGGTTAATGAATAAAAGAAAAGAATGCTCATTGTTAAGAAGGAAATAGTTCACTATAAAGTGACTTCAAGAATGACTTACATTCTATATGTGTTTTTCAATGATATTTGGACTTCGAATATTTCTATATGAAGTATGAGAATAATATAAATTCTATTGTGTAAAGGTTTTATGAAGATTTACTCAAAAAAGGCATGATGTATGATTTCAAGAAAATGTCCCTTCTAAATGCATGGTTGTCATACTTAGTGCATTCTTGTACTAATCCCATTCTTGTCCACTTTTTACTCAAAGAGTAGGCTTTGGATGGTTAAAAGATGTATTGAATGGTGAGGAGTTTGATAGATGAATCCCCAGCGCAATGAAATGAATCCTTAAGTTCAAGGTTTTCCTACTTATGTTTACTGTAATGTTTTATAAATCGTATATTTATGATTACGTAGTAAGGGTCGTGTCCCTAATGTACTCTAATGTTATTGATTCTAAGATGGCAAATAGATTTAGAATCTAAGTATGTAATATGATATTTTTTATATATAGGAAGTAGTGTTCTAGCATATGATGTGCTATGAAAGTTTTAAATTTTCAGCTAAATTTATTATGACAATGCGATGACTGATAACTCTGGGATTGCATAAGACCTACGAGAGGTCAAGTACACCATATTAATTCTAGTGGGTGCTCCTTGGATGTGAAAAATGTGGTGTCTAAGGATGAGGTTTCAAAAGTTGTTTAGGGTCCAAGAAGTCTCATATTACCACGTCTAGTAGAGTCTAGTATTATTGGTTGTGAGCCACGACACATCAAATTGTACGGGAGACTATTTGAGAATAGAGTTTCACTTCTTCATCATTCTCATATCAAGCCATGGAACTTAACTCCATAAGATCTCTATCTTATGTTTTCTTGTCCGGTGGTCTTTTAGATGTGATTGCTTGGATAAGATTCTATTTCTATGCTTGAGGGACAAAAGGTGAGTTTAAATGCTTATCTTGGATTTATGGTTTGATGAGTATGTATGAAGGTGAATTTTTGCATGTTTTGATGATGTGATGCAATTTAAGGCTAAGTATGAGATTTATGTGAAATAGTATGTGATATTGAGAAATCTATTTCATGATAGGATTGAAGCATGTTAGAAGTTATTATGGTTAAAATATGTTTCTTTTAGATAAATGTGTTACTATATGGTTTTACATGATGGTATCCTAATATTATGATTTGAAATTTAAATGCTTAGTGACTACTTGTGGAAGCATGCTACCCTAAGAATAAGTTCGTAAAAGTCAGATACTAGGAGAAACACCTTTGCAATGCAAGCTAAAACCAACCCAACGATTAGATGAGATTCGTGACGAGATGACACAAATAAGAACTAAGTTAAAGTTTGTCTTGAAACATGTCACTGGAGGGGTAGTGAAGGTAAATGCGGTGAATTACTTGACTTAACACCACACCAATTGATGCGTATTATTGTGATGAGGATTTATATGCAGTGAATGATCAGACGAGGGGCTTCCAACCAAAAGCCCAAGTCTCTAATAAGGATAATTGGCGCCAAGGTCAATGTCGTTCGTTTATAACATAATGTGAGACAAGAAAAAAAGGTAGTACAAACTAGTGGAGAATTGGTGGAAGACACAGTGAAAGAAGCAAAGGTGACCTAGATAGTGGTCCTCATACCTACACCTCCACCACCATTCCCTTAGAAATTATTGAAGAATACTTAGGATGGTAAATATTGAAGATTTATCCCTATGTTGAAATAGATTTACATCAATGTCCCTTTGGTAGAAGCCTTGTAAAAAATGCCTGATTATGTGAACTCTATGAAGGATATGGTAACAAATAAGAGATCTGTGAGTTTTGAGGATAATGATATTATGAATCATTGTAGTGCTATTGCTACAAGGTCTCTTATGCAGAAAAAGGCAGATCTTGGTGCTTTCACCATTCCATGTACCATCGGGTAGTTACACTTTTCTAAAGAACTATGTGATCTAGGTGCAAGAATAAACCTCATTCCTCTATCCATTTATATGAAGTAAGGCTTTGGTTACCCAAATCCTATTACGATGTGGTTACTGATGGCCGATGAAACAATGAGAGGCCCATTAGTATACTTCATGATGTGCTTCTGAAATTGGAGTCATTTATATTTCCATTCAATTTTTTTCTTCTTGACTATGAGGTTGATTTTTAGGTTTTCATTATTCTTGGAAGGACATTACTTTCCCCCGAGCGTGTATTGGTTTAGATGTAAAAGGTGTATATGAAGTTGAAGTTGAACAATGAAGAAGTAACTTTCAAGATATGTAGTTCCATGAAGTAGAGTACTGAGCTCCTAATGGTATCTGTTATACCCTACATGGTGGAGAGTATATCTGAGGTACAAATTGAGGAGTGACTACGTGTTGAGGTAATATAGGCAGTGATCATAAATTTTGAGAGTGATAGTATCTAAGAGTATGGGTCTTTAGTGGTTCCAATTGAACGAAATGATTACGGGTCAAAACCAAAGAAATAGGAGTTAGATATGAAGCATCGTGAGTATTCAATGGTGAATCCATATATTGAGGAGGTTTAAAAATTAGATCTCAAGTCTCTACTACCTCATTTGAGATATGAGTTCTTGGGGAGAGATTACACTTTTTCGGTGATAATTGCAGCAGAATTGAATGGCCAACAACTAGTGTGTTTAGTGGAGGCTTTGAAAAGATTCAAACGAACCATTGGTTGGACTATTGTGGAAATTGTTGGGATTCCTCCTGGTATTTATTCACACAAAATCAAACTCATGCCCAATCACAAACCAACTATTGAGAACAAAAAAGGTTGAATCAACCTACGCAAGAGGTTGTGAAAAAGGATATCATCAATTGGTTTGATGCCAAATTAATTTATCTTATCAAAGAGAGTAGTTGGATGTGTCTTATTGAGTGTGTGACAAACAATGGTGGGATGGTAGTGGTGACTAATGAGAGGAACGAGCTTGTTCCAATGCGGCGTGTGACAAGATGGAGAGTTTGCATGGATTACCAGATGTTGAATGTGTAGCCTGAGAAGGACCATTTCCCCCTTCCCTTTATGTATTCAATGCTAGATAGACTTGCAGGAAAATGGTAGTATTGTTTTCTTGATGGTTATTCGGGTTACAATCAAATCTTTATTGCCCCTTAGTATTAATATAAGAGCACTTTTACTTGACCTTATGGGAAATATGCATTCAAAACGATGAAATTTGGGTTATGTAATGCAACGACAACATTTTACCGATGTATGATGTTGATATTTTCTTATATGGTGGAGGACAATATTGAGGTGTTCATAGATTCGGTGGTTGGCGACTCCTTTGATCGATATTTGAGTCATTTGGTTTAGCTACTCAAAAGATGTGAAGATTGCAATCTTGTACTTAAATGGGAAAAATGTCACTTTATGGTGAAATAAGGCATATTGCTGGGCTATTACATCTTGGAGAAGTGGATAGAGGTTGATCGATCTAAAGTAGAAGATTTAGATAGGCTTCCTCCACCCATATATATAAAAGGTCTGAGAAGTTTTCTTGGACATGTAGGATTTTTACCAGAGGTTCATTAATGATTTTCAAAAGTTGCACATCCTTTGCGCAAACTACTAGAGAAGGACTTAAGGTTTTATTTTGATGAATCATGTCTCAAAACGTTTGTAGAATTGAAGAAGAAGTTGGTGTCTATGCACATTATTATTTCCCTATATTTGAGTAAACCATTTGAGGTGATATGTGATGCTAGTCGGAATATAGTTGGTGGAGTATTGGGAGAGCCAAAGGATAAAATTCTTAACCCCATCTACTATACAAGTATATCCCTGAATGAAGCTCAAAAGAACTATATGTTACCGAACAAGAGCTTCTTGTGGTGGTATCTGCTTTGAAAATTTTTGCTCTTATTTACTCCTTACGAGGATCATAATGCATACAGACCGCTCTACATTGAGGTATTTGATAGCGAAGAACGATGTGAAGCCAAGGTTAATTAGATGGGCGCTATTATTGCAGGAGTTTGACATCGAGGTAAAAGACATAAATGGGACTGAGAATAAATTTTCCGATCATTTCTCTAGGCTAGAGGATGAAACTATGCGTGAAGTGGGTGAAAAGGCCATAATTGATGATTCATTCTCTGATTAACATATATTGGCTGCTTCTCAAGATTTGATCCCATGGTTCGCAAATTTTGCGAATTATCTAACTAGTGATATAGTCCCTATAGATTTTTCTTTCCATCAGAGGAAGAAGTTTATGCATTATGTGAAAAGTTCTTTTGGGATGAGCCTTACTTATGCCGGAGTTGTGACGATTGGATTATTCGTCGTGATGTATCAAAAGTTAAGATGTTGAGTGTTTTGGAGGCGTGTCACTCCTCCCCTGTAGGTGAGCCCCATTGTGGTATCCGGAATGTGCATAAAATTTTGCAGTGTAGGTATTATCGGCCAAACATTTATGAAAATTCTCACGAGTTTGCCAAATCATGTGATTGGTGCAAGCGAGATATAGGAATTTCTAAGAGGCAAGAACTCCCATTAAATCCTAATCTGGTGATTGAGTTATTTGATGTATGAGGCATTGATTTTATGGGCCATTTTATGAGTTCTCATGGAATGAAGTATATACTTGGAGGTTGACTAGGTGTCTAAATGGGTGGAAGCTATAGCGCTTTCTAACAATGAGGGAAAGAATGTCACTGCATTCTTGAAAAAGAATATCTGTCTATATTTTTTCAACCTAGGGCCATTGGTAATGATGGTGGCTCTCACTTTTGTAATATTTGTTCAAAGGGCCATTGGATAAATATGAGGTTCTCCATAATGTGGCTATTCCTTATCATCCATATACTAGATCGAAAGATAAGGAAAATTCTGGCATAAACGGTGAATTCTAATATAACGGATAGGTCAAGGAGGATTGATGATGCTCTTTGGGCCTACCAGACTGTATAAAAGTCTCCCATTGGTATGTCTCTATAAAAACATTTATATGTAAAGTCCTGTTACTTGATAATTTAGTTAGAGTACAAAGCCATCTGGGCAATAAAGAAACCGAAGTTGGACTGGAATGATGTAGCGGAACATTTACTATATGGGTTGAATAAGCTTGATGAGTTTCCCCTCAAAGCCCATTAAGGTTCAGTCATCTACAAAGAGAATATAAAGAAGTACCACGACCAAAGGATTGAAAAGAGAGAATTTCTGGTTGGAGAGTTGGTGCTTCTATTAAACTTTAAGCTACTCTCATTTTCGAAAAAAACTCAAGTCCAAGTGGACAGGGCCATTCCTCATCACTAAAGTTCTCTCAAACGGAGCGGTTGACTAGGAGAATAAGCAGGGTGAAAAGTTCACAGTCAACAAGAAAAGGATTAAGATATAGTTGGCGCATGTAGAGAGTGTCAATGAAATGGTTGAGTCCTATCACATTGATGAAGTCTGAGTAATGAAAATGTCTGCGTCGTGCAACGATGTTAAATCAAGCGCTTCTTAAGAGTCAACGCAAGTTGTATCCCCTAGTCAACAATAGGTTTGTTTTTTTTTGTACAAATAGTTATATTTTCTTGTTTTTTTTTGTTTTTAATCGTATTTCATTCTTGTTTGTGTGATAGTGTTGGCTACATATTAGAGTAGAATCCATGTCTCAAAGTGTCCAAAAAAAAACAAAAATAATGGACTAATAGGTGTTACATGTGCAGGGACGAAAACAAAATAAATTTGTAGAAAATGGTATGGTACATAGATATACTGACCCAATGTATGGGACACCATTTAATCGATGGACCGTTGATGGTGTCCATAGATCCCAGGTATTTTTTAAAATTTACTACGTCAAGATGCAAACGACGGTCCCAGTCGACTGACCTATGGACCATCGACGGGGTTTCGTAGGTCAAAAATGTCAGTGACCCAAACCGACCAGCTAGTAATATTAATTGACATAACAGTTTATATTCATTCCCACCTTCAAATTCATTTAAAGTTCCCTTCCGAAACCTTTTTTCTTCCATTATTTCTTTCCATTATCACTACCCATCACACTTCCATCTTCCATATCATTTTGAATTTCAAATTTCTCAATTTCCCCAAACTCTTTCTTCCCAAATTCCCTTGTTTCTCCATTGTTCTCTCTTCAGGAGGTGATCAATGTTCGGGCGCGTAGGCTACTTTTCAAAATTCATATCACAAACATAACCCTATGAACTAAAGGTATTTAGATTTCCTTCACATTTTATAGTGTCGTTCATATTTGTTTAACAGAAATTTGAATGTGGGTCTTGAATAAGGAACTAAATTAATTGATCATGCATGCTAATAAATCCTGTGTTACGTCCCTCGGAATGAAAGAATGTGGTTGTGTCTCTAATTAGTCTTCCTTTAATGTGACTTTCTCTATAGTTTTAGAAATTCTAACTTAGGGTGTCATAGTATGGATGAATTAGAACAAAAATTATGTGGAACCGAAAGTCTAGGAATGACAAATTCATTATTTTTGCATTATAATTCTTGTCTACACTTGCATGGGTAAAATTTTTCCATAAAGTTGATCTTTTAAAATGGCCTGAAGTATTTCTCATGCCAAAAGTACGAGACACCGTCAATAGATCGACGGACAGTCGATGGGGTTCGTCAACTGAAACACCCTTAAATTTTTGTAGTCTTAAATGTCGAAAGTGGAATACGGTCCGTTGAATGGTCAACAGACTATTCTGCACGTCCATCGCTTCATTCAGAAAATCTATTTTCACGGATCGTAAAAATTATTCTAAGTGTTAGACGACGAAAGTGAATTATGGTCCGTCGATTTATCTACAGTCCTTTATTTATGTCCATCTATTTGATATGAGGATTCTAAAATTCATAATTAAGTTAAAAAAATTTAACTGTTAGACAACGGACCCTATCGACGGACTAGCCGATTGATCGATGGACTGTCGATAATGCCCATCGACCTGAAGTTTCATAAATGAACTATGTTGTGATTTTTTCCCCTTCTTCACTCTGTTTGTTTCAAGTGTATAGTGTTGATGAAGTGATACTAACAGCTACCGTGCATGTACAAATGGTTTCTAAGCAAGATATCATCTACTCAAAGGGCAAGTCAAAGTTAGCGGCCCCGTCTCGTCGGATGGTTTCCAACTCCGACAATAAGAAAGATCCAGAAAACATTAAGGGTGCCACAAACCCAACACCAACTACACGAGTCACCAGGTTCACCCCTCAAAAGGTGGTTCCTGGCGTAGTCACTCCCTCCTAGTCATATGAGGAGCGCACACTAATCGGCTCACCTTGCAGGGTTGCCTTTAGCTTTGAAGGATCACCACTCTCCGAATTTTCTTCCGCATATGGGTTGGCCCAATCTTCTGGGTCAAATGGAACCACTGCCTCAGGTTATGACTCCGAGGGAGACACTCAATCAGAGAGTCACAACCACCAAGCCTTGTCTGATAAGGCTGATAGATTAGAAACTACTCCTGCACCCCGCACAAATGACCATGCACATGTTGTTACGGAGCCCAACCAGTGGTGTGTCGATGGTCACTACAGAGTGTACAGAGACGCAAAAATGTTTAATAAAAAGGGGGTGATGATCCGGTTGGTGACCGTGGAGCATCGAGTTTTTATGGGAAGTCTGCACACCGTCCATGAGCTTCATAGATTGCTCAACCTACAAAAATTTAAGTAGATGGATTGAAGTTTGGGATCCTATAGTGAGGACGTAGTCGGGTAGTTATATGTTTCCTATGTGGCTACTCTAAAAGCTTTATAAGCTGGTCGGCTAGACCAGCAAAAAGGACAAATTCACCTCTTTATTAGTCAGCGGCTGCCAGGTTGATATTTCTGAGGCCACCATCTGTCGATTTCTATAAATCAAAACCATTAGCACTCAACGGGCACTTAGTACGCCATAATTCGACTACATGTTGGAGATAATGAAGATTAACGTATTTTAGAGGACTGCCAAATTAAATGTGTTAACCAAGAGATGGCTTTCTCAACATTTCGTAGATAATGATGAGAGGGTTAACTGGGTGTTAGATCCCCTTGGAATAATCAAGAAGGCGACACTGACTTTTGTGGATTTTTTTTTTGTTTCTAGTCCTTCACCGTCTGTCACCCACGAATGCAAATAATGTCCTTACCTAGGATAGGAGAGTGTTGGTAGTAACAGTTGTAGCGGGGTTAGAAATAGACAACGCTGAAGTTCTTATGTCAGTGATACATGAGAGGTATTTGAAGACCTCTACTACTTACCCCTTTACTTGTTGGATCTTCAAGCTCTTGTGGGGAGACTGGGTACCCATTTTGCATTATGACATACTGCGTCACCCAACAGGGATTGTCGACATAGGTATCATCAGGGATGAGGCCAATGTAGTGGCGCCAAAAATTGATATGATTAAAATACACCTACCTAAATAAGTATAAGTGGTCGTAATCATGTAAAGAACCTACTGAGAGGACCAAGTATTCAGGTCCCGCCATTGAGCGAGAACTTGGTCGAATTCGGTGGAGGTTGTGAAGTTAGCCTAAGGGGCTGATCCTACTACATCTGAGCCTGCTGTCACCATACCGACTGACTCCACTCATGCTGCCAGCAGGGCCCCATACTTGTCCCTATCCACATTGCCATCCACAACACTAGTTTTTGATTGAGAGTCACTTTCACCTTCATTCCTTTAAAAATGTAAAGCTTAAATCAATTAGAGTTTTGACAACATTGCAATTCAAGTACTTGAACTTATTAATACTCTTCCAATATAATGAGATAGAGATAATGCTAGTCCTGAGAAGTTTTGAGAATCCTGATCCCTAAAATCAAATCAGAAACTCCTAAGTCCTTCATATCGAACTTGTTGGACAGCATGCTTTTAGCATCATTTATATCGTCAATATCTTTACTCATTATTAACATGTCATCAACATAAATACAAACTATGACCTTTTGATTCAGAATGTTTTTAATGCATACGGACTTATCACGTTCTTTAATCTTGAATCCATTTGCAACCATTGTTTGGTCAAATTTAGCATGTCATTGTTTTGGTGCTTGCTTGAGCCCATAAAGGGACTTCATAAGTCAGCACACTTTCTCTACTTTACTAGGAACTACAAACCCTTCAGGTTTTTCAATGTGAATTTCTTCCTCTAACTCTCAATTTAAGAAGGTTGTATTTACATCCATTTGTTGGATTTTAAGATGATGCACTGTTTCTAATGATATTAATATCAAAATTGATTTTACCCTTGTCATTATATAGTATATCTCAAAGTAGTCCAGACTTTTTTTTTGGTTTCTTTTGACTGAAAGTCTAGCCTAATATTTCTCAATAGTTCCAGCATTTTTCAATTTCATTTTAAAGATTCACTTTGATCATAAAGGGTTATTTCCTTGAGAAAGATCAGCCAATTCCCAATATGATATCTTAAAATTGATTCTATCTCACTATTGACATCTTATTTCCAATAAGTTGACTTAAATGAAGACATAGCTTCTTTAAATTGTTGAGGCTCATTTTCTAGAAACACTGCCACAAAATTTGGTCCGAATGAAGTAGGTTTCTGTTTGTGAGTGCTACACCTAGGATCCTCACTACGTAGTATATTTTTCGTTAATTCTTCCCGTGGTCGTTTAGCTCTTTCACTTGTTCACTCACATTAAGCTTTGTATGGATAAATTTGTTCAAAGAACTTTTTGTTATCTTAATCAATTATTGTATACACATAAATCTCAGGATTATCAGATTTGTGAACCAAAACATGGCAAGTCTTACTATGTAGAGCATATCAAATAAATACATAATCCACCGTTTTGGGTCTAATTTTCACCCTTTTGGTGTGAAGGAATATCTACCTTGACTAGACACCCCAACACATTGAACTAATTCAATTTTGGTTTCCTTCCTTTCCTTAACTCATATGGAATTGATTGTGTTTATCTATGGGGAACTGTATTGAGTATCGTATTAGCCGTAAGGATGACTTCACCTCACAGTTTTTGTAGTGAAACAGAATTGAACATCAAGGCATTCATCATTTCCTTTAATATTCTGTTCTTCTGTTCTACCAAACCACTAGACTACGGTGTGTAGGGTGTAGTAGGTTGATGAATAATACCATATTCCAAACATATCTCTGCAAAAGAAAATTTGTATTCTCCACCCCTATCACTTCGAATCAATTTTATCTTTAGATTTAATTGGTTTTCCACTTCATTTTGTATTTTCTTAAATACATCAATTATTTCATCCTTATTATTAAGCAAGAATACATAACAAAATTGAGTGCAATCGTCAATAAAAGTTATAAAATACTTTTTCCCACCACAAGATGGTGTATATATATATATATATATATATATATATATATATATATATATCAATATATACAAACAAAAACAACTTAATTCGTTAAAGGAAATGCAATAACAAACTGAACTTTACTTATATAAAAGAGTAATATCGACTTTGTGGGATTTTATCCGAATGACAACCATCACTCTGATCCTAAGTGATGATACAACGTCTTACCTCACATTTTAAGGGGACTGTCCTACAGCTTGACATCGGTATAGGACCTACTCAACTTAGTGGATCCATTAGCTCTCCTTACATGATCATCTAAAAAGTATGACATGTCAATTTCCATGTTTGCTACATGTTTTACATGGAGACATGAGTTAATGTGAACTCTCATCTCCACATCGGTGCTCAATTCTACTCCTAGAAATGTAAGTTAGTTCATACTTTAGTAGAACTTCTTGCACCTTTGGCGTTGAGATAATTTACTAAACTCATTAGCCTTAAAAAGCTTCTTTTGAAATCAATGATCCCCTTTTAGTTCAAAAATATTTTGGAACTTCTAGTTCCCCTCTTCACTTAAATGTGAAACATTTTTAAAACTCTAGGAAATATTTAGTTCCCTTATATCTCTTCAAGTATAAACTCAACTCTTACTTTTTACTAAACTTCAAACTTTAACTCTTAGGGAATACTTCGTTCCCTTATAACATTTGAGATATAAACTCAACTCTTTAATTGACTTTGAACTTTAACTCTTCAAAACAAAGTGAAAACATTTGTGAAAGACTTTATACAACTTATAACTTTACTTCTACTTGATTCTTAACTTCTATATTTTGTTTATTAACTTCTTTGACTTTGATATTAACTTTCCTTGAATTGAATTATGCTTTCAAGGATCATCATATCATGTTTATGAATAATTTTATGATGTTTATATTTATATTAGAGTGTTGAAAATAACTAGGAATGAGGGGTACATAACCTATGAACTAGTACAGAAAGATAGGGAAAGAATGGGGTCTCCAGGGGGTCTTGGAATATTGACAGGCACGGAGGGCCATAGCCTGAAGGACAGAGGTTGTCCTAAGGTGCTCTTAGAGGCGCAGTGCGCCAGAGCCTGACGAACGGACTCGGTCGTGATGGGATTTGGAGGCGCGGCACCCCAGCATCTCCCTAACTGGTTTTTTGACTTTTTTCTTCGTTTTTCAACTTTAAACCTTCCCAAACTCCCATAGATCCACCCTTAAAAATAAGCATCCCTAATTAACTTATTACCTAGTTATTTAGACGCGATAACAGTCCTAAAACATTGATTATAATTAACAGCGATAAACAACAATACAATCAACAAGAATGTTAAACTTTCTTTGAACATTCCAACCTCTAACATAAATTGATACATGAAGTTGAGTGATTTGAATGAAATTAGTGTGTCCGTGAAATAACCCAACAAAGAGCCCACATACCTTGTTAGGGATTACACCCCAACGAAAATCCACAGAGCTAAGCTTGGTGTTCTTGTGTCTTGTTCTTCCTTCTGCTCTTTTTCCTTTCTCGCAAAATCCTAGTCTATTTTCTAATTGAGTAAACTGAATGGGATCATATCTCATTCTTATGACCTCATAAATTCACAAACTTGACATCGTTGGAAAGATATTCCAACGATCCAAATAAACAACTCACCAAAATTCTTCCTGAGCTGGGAGTTATATCCCTTTTAAAATAAGCAAAACTTACTTTCAGATTTCCTTACTTATCTCCAAATTTCATCTTTCTTGTCTCTCTTATTTTAACCTTAGCTTATCTAGAAGAGATGTTACAATATCTCTCCCTTGGGAACATTCATCCTCAAATGAGAATTCTTTCTCTAAACAAATGAGAGTAATATCATTTAAGCACTCAAAAGCTAGTAATAACATGCTTATACATAATCTTATAAAGTACTAAGAAGAGAATTTAGTACTTTGATTTCCATTCCCTCCGGATTCAAAAAGATATGGATATATCTTCTTCATATCCTCCTCAGCTTCCCAAGTTGCTTCTTCAAGAAATTGGTTCCTCCACAGGACCTTGACTAAAGAAACTTCTTTTATCCTAAACATGCAAGCATGCGGATCCAAAATCTGAACCAGAACTTCTTTATTCCATAAGTTATCCTTAATCCCCACATTCTCTGTTAGTACTATCTATGAAGCATCCCCTAAGCACTTCTTTAACATTGAAATATGAAATACCGGATGAACTGCTTCTAACTCTTGGGGTATCTCCATCTCATAAGCCACATTTCCCACTCTCTTGGACATTATATAAGGTCCAATATATCAAGGACTAAGTTTCCCTTTCTTACTAGACCTCATAACTGCATTCACAGGTGAAACCTTAAGATACACCCAATCATGTACCTCAAACTCTAATGGTCTAAATCTAACATCTGTGTTGGACTTTTGGCGACTTTGTGCAGTCTTCAGCCTTTCTTCAATCACTTTAACCTTCTCCATAGCTTGGTGAACTAAATATGGTCCTATAAACCTTGCTTCGCCAACATTGAACAGGCCAATAGGAGATCTACATCTTCTCCCATAAAGAGCTTCATATGGGGCCATTTGGATGCTCGAAGGATAACTATTGTTGTAAGAAAAGTCAATGAGAGGTAGGATATCATCCCAATTTTCATTGAAGTCGATCACACAAGCTCTCGACATATCTTCCAAGGTCTGGATTTATGATTTGCTTGTCCATCTATCTGAGGTTGGAAACCAGTGCTCAAATTCACCTTCGAATCCAAACCTTTCTTGAAAGATTTCCAGAATTGGGTAGTAAAATGTTCATATCTATCTAAAATAATGAAGATTGGAACTCCATGATGTATTACCACTTTCTGAGGTAAAACATAGCATAATCCTCGTACGAATAGGTAGTCTTGACCGGCGAGAAATGGGCTGATTTTTTCATTTTGTCTACAATCAGCCAAAATGGAATCATGCTGCCTTCACGATCTTGGCAAGCCTATGACGAAGTCCTTATTAATCATCTCCCACTTTTATTCTTGAAGTTCTATATTCTTAGTGAAACCTCCTGGTCTTTGTGCTCTACCTTCAGTTTCTTACAATTTGAAATTTAGAATTCAACAATACCTTCTTCATGCCTTCCCACCAATATACATCTCTCAAATCACGATACATTTTTGTTGAACCCGGATGAATGGAATATCTAGATCTATGAGCCTCCTCTAAGATCCACTCTTGAAGTCCATCAGCCTTAGGTTCACATAATCTGCCTTGGTGTTTCAACGCACAATCTCCCCTGTCACATCCATGGAGTACCCCCTAGAAGTAACATGGCCTACTTGACCTCTCAGAGGTCTTATAAAAGCCCATACTTATCATTCATAACATTTTCATAGTAAATTTAGCAGAAAATTTAAATCTTTTCATAGCACATCATATGCTAGAAACTTTATATATATATATATATATATATATATATATATATATATATATCATAAGTACATATTTAGACCGTAAGTCTCCTCGCCTTCCTAGACTCAACAACATTAGAGTACATTAAGGAGACACCCCTTAAAAAATAATACATAACTAAACAACTTTTAAACACTTTACAATAAACATAAGTAGGAGATCCTTTAAATTAAGGATTCCATTCATTAAGTTTGAGAATCATCTATAAAGATTTTCACCGTTCACGGAATCCTTTAAGCATCCATAATATACACTTTGTGTAAAAGGTACAGAAGAATGTGATTAGTATAATAATGCAATTAGTATGACAACCATGCAAAAACATGCATTTAAAAGAGACATTTTCTTGAAATGATGCATGATGCCTTTTTGAGTAAATCTTCATAACAACTTTAGACAATTATATTTATATCATTCACATACTTAATATAGACATTTTCTAACGCCAAACATCATAGAACATCACATATAGAATTTAAGTCAATTTTTAGGTCACTTTACAGTGAGCTCTTTTACCTTACAATGAGCATTGTTTTATTTTATTCATTAACCTCCCAATTAATCCTCTAGTGATACTTGGTGCAATGCATCACCTTAAGGCCACAAGATAAACCATACATACAACCTATAATATCCTACACATACCATCATCCAAGTATAAACTATCAAATACACATTTAAGTCAAGACTCCATTGGCATTACAGTAAGTTACATCCATTTTGCACATACATTCGTTTCACTTCATATCAATGCATTATATGACCTTATTCATAATCCTACTCTAAGTTTACTAATGCAATGTATATGTAAAAACTCATGAACTCACACATACTTAGTTAACCTATCATAAGACCACAAGCCTTAACATTCTATTTCATATATCAATAAGTAAGTTCAGACAACTCCATTCATGTCAACAACCTTCATCATATATTCATTAAGACTCACATAGTGCATATAATAATAAGACCACATCACATAGACTCATTCCATGCACATATTCATGGCAAATGGAACAATACTACCATGCCATGCATAAAGACATTATCAAATTCATACACCTTAGATCACCTTCCTAGAACTCCCTAAGGTGCCACTTGTGCAATGTCGAGATGGGTTCATTACTCCGACCTATCCTAAGTAATGTCCCTCGGATCATGTTAGGGTCTTAGTCATTTACGTCCATTGTCCATTTTACTTTATGGAAACTATAGCCTTAACCAACACTTAGATAATGGGTGTTGAACATAGAATTTGGTGTTGTAGAGCCTTACACCAATGGAAGGTGTTCTTACCTCTCCAAAGTAGACCACTATCACATGCTAGAATTTTAGTTTATATGACATTGATATATACTATGTGGAAAGCGTTGTTTATGGAACTTAAGGGAATCATGGAAACATTTATCTACACCTTTTTTAGGTAATGAGGCTATCCACCCTAAGAGAAATATGGTTAACGTACCTTCCCTACTGGGGAAGGTGCCACCCCCTTATCTACAAGTTAACTCGTTGCTAAGTGAAGTTCCCTTTATTGAAAAGCCATTATTACATTACTTTATAAAACATAGTCATAGGAAATACATCCCCTCATATGCTTTGCTCATAGGTCATAGATGAAAATTCATCAACCAAAATCATGTGACAAACCCTTTCACATAGACATAACATATATCATTAACACTATCTAGTTTCGGATACACTTGAGCACACCTTTCAAGATTCCTCTATTTATTATATCATCATTCATGTGTGTGTGTGTATATACATATATTAGACAAATCCTTTCACATAACACATTAAGGCCACACATGTTTATACATTCATATTCATGCACATAGAAACAAAAACTAGAAACTACCCTATGAAGAAACACATGTGCAATGCATAGGCTAAGTACCATACCCTTACCTATACTAGTACACCTATCAAGTCATCCTAGCGAAGGTAACACATATCATACTTTCATAGACAAAAGCTTAACATGCATAGAAGTAGACAATACTGAATATGAGAACTATCTTTCATTTATCATACCATATTTATACTCACAATTCAACAAACTTATTAACCTAAGGAAGTAGCTACAATAACCACAACACAATCGAATTCAAAATTTACTTATTAAAAGGTCAATGTTACAGTGAACATATAGAGTTATAGACTAAGCATGTTCAAATCTTCATACATTGATCCACATGGAACCTTCATAACTAATGAATCATAAATTCACCTAAATAACAATAGGTATAACAAATTTAACTTAAGAGAATCACAATTTAACGGATAACAAGCCATAATCACAATTTTCATGCAAGGGCTAAATCAATTTTTTGAAAAGATATGGGTTCATAATGCATTAGGATTGAAATCACATTAACCAATACATTATATCATTAAAAACATCATTAGAAATAACCCATGTCTAGATTGAAGAAGAAAAAGTTTGATCATGAAATCTCTTTTGAAACTTTAGATTAACTCACCAAGTGAAAGGTTACTTAGATATAAAGGATCACCATAACTTTTTCTAGTTGAAAACCTCTAATAATTTATTGTTAATACATGTAAATCCAAGCTACTAGCAATTCTTGAGCTTCACCAACAATGGAGGTTTGTAGGGAGAAGATTTTTGGAGGGAAAGTCTATTTTCTGTAGAAGAGATATCAAATGGGTTTTTCACGTGTTTGATCCCTTAAATATGAAAAAAATAACTAAATAAATCAAGTAGGGTAAGTTTAGGACGTGGAGTTAAATTCCCATGCACCCCTTTAATGAAACTGTGCGCAGGTAGTTGCACTAGGCTGCATCGATGGCCAGGACTTCAATCGACAGGATGTCTTGAGCACACCTTTCAAGACTCCTCTATTGATTACATCATCATTCATGTATGTGTGTATACATATATTAGAGAAATATTTTCACATAACACATTAAGATCACACATGTTCATACATTCATATTCATGCACATAGAAACCAAAACTAGAAACTATCCTATCAAAGCACACATGTGCAATGCATAGGAAAAGTCACATACCCTTGACCATACTAGTACACCTATCAAGTTATCCTAGCTAAGAAAACACATATCATACTTTCATAGAAAAAAATTTAACATGCATAGTAGTAGACAATACTGAATATGAGAACTACATTTCATTAAGACACCATGACATATACTACTTGAGAATGTATGTAAAGTTAGAATGTGTGTATATTGGTCAATATGATCACATAATGTATATCTACAACATATTGAGGCACACACCTTCTTAGGACCACAATACATATTCAAACATAGACCACATAACACGACTTTGCATAGGAGGTAAGCTAACTTCATATTATACATTAAGACTCCTAGCATTAGGTATTTACACCTTCACATAGGGGTACATGCGTAGGGGTCATCAGCCCTTAATACTTCATTAATGTCAGCACCTACACATAATCTTAACACAAACATTTATATACTCATAACAATAGTAACATAACTTAGATTCACCACTAAAATAGAATGCTAGGCATAAGTTACACATAAGGTGATCATCATAACACCTTATTCATATTTTCATCAACTTGCCTCAAAAGCCATGGTCAATACATATATAATGACAATAAAGTAAACACCGCCACCATAAGTGGATCATACCACAAAATACCATACAAGGCTTCGTGAACATTAAGAATAGAGCAATTCTTACCAATTCTTCAGCCATTAGTCATCATTGTGCATTACTACTCTTTCAGCAGCAATAGCTAAAACATAACAATCATATACTAAGTCATGCATAAGCTACTAGAAGGCCATGCTACAAAATAGTACAACACATCATTACATGCTAGAATGTAGAAGGACATAGACCATTAACCTATTTTTACTTACATGGATTATAGATCATATTTCATCAATATTATCAATCTAGGGCAGTAGCTAATCATACACTTAACATAACGAAATCATGTTTCATCTACCCTAGTTTTTATATCATGTCATATACATTACAATATTCACTTTCTAAGCTAGAAGAGTCTAAATCAATCCTTACCAAATCCAAGTTTATCTATTCATATTAGATCAATTATACCTAATCCTCATAGAATTATATGTATAGGCAGTAGCTAAGGAAAATTAACCATGATCAAGTCATATAACAACCATCCCAACATATGGATCACAAGTTACTACTTCATAGCTCAGAAGCACCTAGCTCAATTAATATCAAGCCTTCTTTATTTTGATCATACCATATTTAAACCCACAGTTTAACGAAGTTATTAACCTAAGACAGTATCTACAAGAACCTCAACACAATTGAATTTCACTTTTATTAATTACAAGGTCCAAGTTACAGTGAACATATAGAGTTATAGACTAAGCATGTTCAAATCTTCATGCATTGATCCGAATGGATCCTTTATCATCAATTCATCATAAATTAATGTAAATAATAGTATTTATTATAAATTCAACATAAGAGAATCACAACTTAACCAATAAGAAGCCATGATTATGATGCCCATGCAAGGGCTAAATCAATTTTGGGAAAAGACATGGGTTCATATTGAAATGGGAATTAAATCACGTTATGGACAATACATTATCATCTATTCATCATGATTAAGATTAATTATATTTTTGTAAGAACCCATGGAAAGATTGAAGAAGAAGAAGTTTGATCATGAAATCTCTTTTGAAACTTTGAGATTAACTCTCCAAGTGAAAGGTTACTAGAGATAAAGGATCACCATACCTTTGGCTAGTTGAAACCCCTAAAACGTGATGATTAATCCATGGAAAATCCAAGCCCCAAGCTGTTCTTTAGCTTCACCAACAATGGAGGTTTCCATGGAGAAGATTTTTCTAGGGGAAGTCTTTTTTGTGAGGAAGGGATCGGGAATGGTTTTTCACGTGTTTGATCCCTCAAATACACAAAAACAATCAATCAATAACTCATGTATGGTCAATTAAGGACGTGGGGTGAATTTCCTCTTCATCCATTTATTTAAATAGTGTGCAGGAAGTGGAACCAGGCTACATCGACAGACCACCATCGACCGCCTGTAGGTACATCAACGGGCCATTTGTGGCTTCAATCACTTGGACCTTGGCCTGTCCTTTGATGGAACCTTGCCCACGATAAGTGTCCATGGATGAGACCTCACAAATGGTCCGTTGGTCAATAAACTAGTCGTCATTTGGTTTAGTCGATGTACACTTTCAAGGTAGTGTCTCGACAGACCATGGGTCCTTCTTGTGGTCTCTTGGACCTTGGGAAGTAGTACCCGGATGTTTTGGAGGTAAATACAAACCTTAAAGAGCTGTAGACATCCCACATCAGTTTCACCCAAAACAAATACTCCCAACTCGTCAAAACATGCAAGGACCCATCAAGACACACATGAGCGTCTCAAAGATAACTTTCGAAAGTCTTGGACGTTGTTGGATTTTTGACCTCCAAACTTCACGAAACTTAATATATTGCTTATAAACATCATTAAAACTCATTTTAAGACTTCATAATCTCATTAAATATAAATATAAGCACATATAGACACATGAGGCACATAGGTGACTAGTCATAAAATATCTTGGTTGTCCCTTGACGTATGACTTCCAAATTGTCTCAAACATTACACACTACCTCTAAACCATATTATAAATCATTCTAGGACCTTAGAACCTTATGATGAACATGTTAGGATCTATAAACCCAAACTCATTTTGGGAGTCTTACAGCCCCCTTATTCAAAAGTCAATACTCTTTGGCTATGGACACTTGCCTTCAAATCAAGTAGAATAGGGTCCTTAGTCTTGCTTCACTTTCACTTCTGACACAAATGATCATTTGGCCCCATTAGTTACTACTATGTCTTCCTCTGTTGAGTCTATAAGTCGTACTTATAATCGTGTAAGTCTATGCACATCTTTTGCTAACTCCCTGTTTTCTTCTTCTACATTGGAAGTACTTCGCATGGACAACCTGCTTAGGCATCATCAACCATATTGTCCTTAACTGGGTGGTAAAGAATACTCATTTCATAATCCTTAAGTAATTCCTACTACCTTCTCTATATGAGTTTGATCTCTTTCTGAGAGAACACATATTGGACGCTCTTGTGATTGGTCAATATATCCACATGAACACCGTACAAGTAGTGGCACCATATCTTCAAATAAAACACAACAACATCCAATTTTAATTCATAAGTTGGATAATTCTTCTCGTTAACCTTTAACTGTTTGGAAGCATAAGATATGACCTTGTCATCCTGCATTAACGAAGTGCCCAAGCCTACTCTTGATTCATCGCAATACACCACAAATCCTTGAGTACCCTCTGCTAAGGTCAAAATTGAAGCGGTAGTCAATCTCTTATTCAACTATTGAAAGCTTTCCTCACAAGCTTCAAACCATTGAAAATTGACAATCTTCTAAGTTAACTTGGTAAAAGGAGAAGAGATAGATGAGAATCCTTCAACAAATCTTTTGTAATACACCAGGTAAACCCAAGAAACTCCTTATATCCGTCGAAGATGTGGGTCAAGGACAACTCTGAATTGCTTGTATCTTCTGAGTGTCAAATTTAATACCTTCACAAGAATCAACGTTGCCTAAATATGTCACAGACGTAAGCCAAAACTCGCACTTGGAGAAATTGACATGTAACCCCTTATCTCTAAAAGTTTGAAGAACAACCCTTATTTGACTAGCATGATCTTCTTCATTCCTTGAATAAACCAGTATGTCATCAATGAAAATAATAACAAACAGATCCAAATAAGGTTTGAAATCTCTGTTGATAAGATCTATAAACGTTACAGATGTGTTAGTCAAACGGAAGGACATAACCAGAAATTCATAATGCCCATACCTTGTTCCAAAAGTTGTCTTGGGAATATCACATTCCCTAACTTTCAACTTATGATATCGTGATCTGAGGTCAAACTTGGAAAAGCAAAAAGCACCTTGAAGTTGATAGAAGAGATCATCTATCCTTAGAAGAGGATTTCTATTCTTAATGAGCACCTTATCCAATTGGTGATAGTCTATACATATTCTAAGAGATCCATCATTCTTCATAACGAACAAGATCGGAGTGCCCCAAGGTGAGACACTCGGCTGAATAAAATCTTTATCTAACAGATCTTTCAACTGCTCCTTTAGGTCTTGTAAATCTATTGGTGCCATTATTTATGGAGGAATAGAGATAGGACGAGTATCTGGGATGACATATTTTGTCGATGTCTATCTCTCTTTCAGGAGGGACTCCGGTTAAATTATCAAGAAAAACTTCTGGGAACTCATTGACTATAGGATCTTACTAAAGGGAAGATACCTCAACACTTGAGTCATGAACTCAGAATTAGAGATAAATACATACCTTAAAAACTAACTTCTCACCTTATGGTACGAAGTGCAGAGACCCTTAGGCACTCTTAACTACTAGCCTACTCTATGACTGGCTCATTTGGAATCTGGAACTTGACAACTCATAAAAGGTATGGAGCCAGTCAATACCTAGAATGACATCAAAATATATCATATCTAACTCTATAAAATAAGACATGGTGTTTTTGTAATTGATAGAAACAAGACAATCACGATAGACTCTTTCCTCTAGAATAGACTCCCCTATAGGTGTAGAGCCACAAAAATGTTCATAAACCTTTTCAGGAGAATTTTAAAGTGATTTTCAACATAAGGAGTTACAAAGGATAAACTTGATCCTGGGTCTAACGGAGAATAAACATCAAAAGTAAAGACTTTTATCATAACCCTGACCACATCTTGAGAGTTCTCTTGCTCTTGGCAGCTAGTGATTGCATAGAGGCAATTTTCCCCTCCGCTATTAGCAGAAGTATCTCCTCTGGGTGCAGCCCTGTTTGGTGTAGAAACTGATGAAGATTGGTCTTTGTTGCCTGGATTTTCACCACCTTTCTTCTTATTAAGGCATACTCTCATGAAGTGACCCTCTTAAACACACTTCATGAAACCTGTTTGGCAATCACGATATTTTCCACGGTGTATTCTACAATATCTACCACATGCAGAACTTCCACCACATCGTTGTGCCATACTACTCTCAGATTAGGCCGATCTAGCCTTGTAGTACTGTGCATTGTGAGTACTATACTCACCTCGATTTCAGGGTGCAGCTACAATAGAAGAATATGGTGTATGCCTATTTGATTTCTGGAATCGTGGTCGGCCCGAACCACCTTTCTGTTGGTCAGACTCATTCCCAGTGTTCCCCTTTTTTTTATGTACTCTTCTCAATCTTTCATCTTCTCTTCTTCAACTTGTTGAACGTATACCATCATCTATGATATATCTATGTAACCTATCAACATGGAAGCCCTAACTTATGTAGTTGAAGCACAACCTAACCCTTCTACAAACAGACATATTCCGCTTCTAATGTGTTTCACCATCTCCGGAGCATAGTGAGATAGTTGGGTGAACTTCAAACTATATTTATGAAAACTCATGGAATCCTGTTTTAGAGTAAAGAACTCCCTCACCTTGGCTTCATTTAGTTCACGAGGAAAGAACCTTCCCAAGAAGGCTTCCCCGAAGCAAGCCTTATTTAGATGAAGTGCATCCTCAGCCCTACCATCCTTCCATTGATCGAACCATGTGATGGCCACACATTTCAGTTAATATGCAGCCAATTCAACCCTCTCAGCATCAACCTTATGCATTACCTTATACACCTTCATCAGATCCTCTATGAAGTTCTACGGATCTTCAGTAGTAATATATATCAAATTTGTGCACTCATCACTTTCCTTTAAGAGAGTCTGCACACTCTCTATGACATGTAAACATTTGTGGTGTATTTGTTCCATTTTATATTTTTTTAGGGGTGTAATTCTACTCAAGTTAAGTTTCGGTGTGTCTCTGGGATTTTGGTCATAGTGTAGGGGTACTTATGCATATTCCCTTATACAAATACAAATCTTCTCGTTTTAATTTATCTTTTCTCTTTCTCTCGTTCTCGCTTTATAAAACACAAATTATATAAATTACAATGTATAATTTATGTTGTATAAAGCGAAAGTGAGATTTTACATACCTTTTAGTTTGATTTAGTTATATATAAATTTAAATTATATGTAGATATACAAACACACTTATTGATATATATACATAGTAGTTACATATATATAATTATCTAACCGATATACATATACAATTGCTGCACTTTTATACGAACGAGAGGTCTACCTGAGACTTATACAAATCTGCTGCTCCTACCATCAATTTAGACAAATTTGATACTCTAATTATGCAAAATATAGGTATGACAAAAATAGGAAAAATGCACAAGTACCCAATCGATCTATGCCCGAAATCCTAAAGACACACTTGTACTATACAAAGGTCCTATTATCCCCCTGAACTTATTTTATAAGTAATTTTCTACTCTTTTCGACCTATTTGGCACTAGCTTTAAAAAAAGTCAACCAGCGTTTGGCCCACAAGATAGTGCCACGTAGGCATAAAAGGGGTAGAAAATTATTCATATGATAAGTCCAGGGGGTAATAGGACCTTAGTATAGTATAAGTCTCTGAAATTTTGGGCATAAATTTAGGGGGTACTTGTGCATTATCCCCAAATATTTTATGTTTGGAAAAGGTAAAAGTACCTCCCTAGACTATGACCCAAATCATAGAGACAAACCTTAACTAAACAATGGTCAGTTTGCCTCCCTGAACCCATTTTTTGGTAATTTTGTACACCTTTTTAGGTTACGAGTCATCAAAGTATTTCACACGTGCCTCAACTTCGTGGAATAACACGTTGTGCATATAAAACAAAAGGTATAAAAACTACAAATAAAAATTAATTAGGGGTGGGGTGTTATAGGACCTTAATTTAGTTAAGGTGTGTCTCCGACATTTTGGTCATAGTTTAGGGGTACTTTTGTCTTCTCTCTTTTATGTTTTGTAAACCTAAAATTATCTCTTTAAATTATCACATGTAGTTTTGATTATTATTAATGAATTTTTTTTTAACTCTATTTGTTAATTTATTTCATTATAGAATACTATTGCCTCATATACTTCGTTGACATTTTTCACTATTTCTTTTAATGAAAATAATGTTTTTCGTAGGAAATTTGATACAGATATTACAAATTATAAAATAAAAATAGGATAATTTAAAATAAGTAAAATACAAAGTAAAAAATTGCTAATGCAATAGTATAATTAAATACTTAAAATAATCAATTAGAGAAAAAAGAGGGAATATCTATTATTTTAAAAAAAGGGGCATATATTAAGTAGTTAAATTTAATATATATGTAACAACGTCATAAATACGTTCAAAAGTTCGTCGTTAAAACTTCCAAAAACACATACTTTGTCTTCTACCTTAAATATGACTTGTTTCTTCACAATAAATACAGATTGTTATAATCTCAGTTTGTTTGTTTGGTCTACTTATAAAGACGTGAATGATGACTCTGTTTTTGGAGAAACCTTATTTCTGCTATATTGCTCAAACGTATTCTTAATTTTATATTTTTGATGTTTGATAAATTGAATGAATTAAAAAAGATTTTTATGTGGTTAGCTTTTTGCTTTAAAAGTAAAAAGAAATTGTTGTTCAAAGGTTCATTTTAGTCTCATCTAAAATATTTTGTTGTTTCTTACTTTTGAGAAATTTTATTTATGACAAAAAAAAGTATTTTTATTGGTTTAGGAAATTTTTTTTATTTCTTTTTGTTGTTCAAGGGTTAATTCTAGTTTTATCTAAAAAGTTTTGTTGTTCACAGATTAATTCTAGATATGTACCTAGTTTTTAAGAGATTATGGTTTACATACATTGGTAATTTTGTATATGAGAGATTTTTACTTTTGAATTAGTTTGTTTTTTAAAGATCATTTGTTGGTTCATATTCTTGGTTTAAGGGAATTCATACGTTTCTAAGTTTTATGAATTACTCATACACAATGATGACTATTCTCTCACACAAAACTACTTTTTTTTTTAACTCTTTCCCCATTATATCTTACTTCTCTCTCATACACTTTAAGGATCGTTAATAATTTGTTTGTGCACAACTTCAGTTCCAAAACACTATCATAACTATATTACATATAACGTTTTAATTTTGAAAGATTGCCTTTTAATTCTCAAACATATAATGACTACATATTACCTATTGATATATCATATGATTATGAGACCTTTTATCTTGATAAATACATTAGTTTTATATATATATTTGAAAAAAATATTTCATATTTTGAAAATAATTGATAGTGTTATACTAACAAAAAACAGAGTTTTGATTAATGTTATGATATTTAAATTTTGCCTTTTCTTCTAATATAACAAATGGGAAACTAGAATTGAATAATCTTTATATTGTTAAAAAACGATATATATAAAAATATTATAACATCAAAATATCATAAAAATATTATTCTAATAAATATGAAAGAAGAATAGTGTAACTGCGCAAAGCGCGAACTTGTTTACTAGATATTTAGTAAAATATATTCATGGGGTAAATGACCTTAATATACTATAAGTGCGACCAGTGGAGGATCTAGGAATTTAAGGTTGTGGGTGCTCAAAAGTAAAAATATAAAAAATATGTGTTAAAAATGAGATTCGAACCTTGGTACAACAACACTAAAAAAGTCTTAAGTACCCAACAAGGATCCATTGGGCCAACTAAATCATTTATTCATTGGGTGCTATATGTTAATTTTATACAAATACCTCAATTTCTACATATATATATATATATATATATATATATTCGACATAGGTTTAGGCGTACTTTGCATTTTCCAAATTTTTAGATTTTTATATTCTTTACAGAAATGACTATTCAAGTTCATTAAAATAGCGCGTTGTTACATTATACAAAATTTATATGAAAATTAACTAGATATATTTAAAATATGAAGCTCGGATTGAGAATGGTATTTTAGCAACATGTTTTACTTTTGTCCCATTTTTGTACCACAAAAAATGAACAACAAACTTCAAAAAAAATGTACCATAAGAAAAAATATTATAGATCCAACTTTTCTACAGTTTTTTGAGTAGGGGAGGGGGGGAGGGGTCACAATCTCTTTAGAAAATGAATGTAAATTCTTCTTCGACTTCTCAAAAATTATGATTTGCCATTGATAATGGATCAGAAAATTATTTTGATCTATTTTCAGCCCAATAATCATTGCAAAAATCATAAACACAATTATTATTAGGCGATTAAACTGGAAATTGTAATACTAAAATAAGGAGCATCATCCATATGTATATGGACATTGAAGATGAAAAATAAAAAAAAAAGTCAGAAAAAAATGTTGAACAATAAGTTGGTGAAGATGATAAACTTCATATAAGGGAATTTTAAATCGATTGAGTGGAGAGAAAAATAAAATTGAAATTCAAAATTGTAATGAAGGAAGTCATTGTTGGTATTGAGGGAGTGAGACTACGAAGATATTGAAGGAGTGAAAGTAGAAAGAGAGAAATGACATTTGTTAGTTTAGAAGCTATGTATACAAGTGAGTGAAGTTTCGGAGGAGAAAAAGAAATTATTATAGTATTTTGAAATGCTAAGGAATAAAAAAAACACGGTTAATAGGGATGTGTAGATAAGTAATTTTTCCAATCATTATTATTATTAGGAAAAAATTACTCAACTACACATCATTTGTTAATGATTTTTGAGTTAAATTTCATCAATAGCTAGAGAAAAAACAGAAAATGATGTAGACATTGAGATTTTGAAGGGTAATTGGGAGATTGTTGGAAAAAAAATTGGGAATTTTTGAAGGTTCAATAGAGAGAAATTTTGATGAAAATGGATGGAAAAATCTTCAACCAGTAGCTAATGACATGCCTGGAGATAAAAATTAAAAACATAATTGATTCTTATTATTACGTGGCGGGCGCAAGTCTAGCACCACTTAATACAAATTTGGGATTGATTTTTTAAGGGGCTAATGTATTCTACTTTAAAATTGATCATGGGGTAACAAGACCCCCGTAAAGTATGAATGTGTAGTTGGAAATCTGGTGACAGGTTTGGCGGGGGGAGGCTTTTGACCATTTTCTCTTACATTACATGATTCAGTTCTGGACACTAATTTGAAATAAAATAACACAATTTATGATATTTTTATTTGATTTTTAGTTTTTCTCCCTCAACTAGAGGAAAAGATGGATACTATGAATTCTTAATTTGATTTTTGCAGTTTTTTCCCATTAATAAGCGCAGTGTGTGTAGAAGCAAAGCATGCCAAGAAACCTTTCAAATCTGTTATTAGTAGAAAGACTGAACTACATGAACTAATACATTAATATTTAGAAGATTTCAGGAACATCATTAGCAATGGTGGAAAAAAATATTACATTACTTTTGTTGATGACTTTTCCAGATACACTACGGTATATCTTCTCAAATGTAAAGATGAAAGTGAAAGCATGTTTTTAAAATTCAAAACAGAAGTGGAAAATCAATTAGACAGTAAAATTAAGAGGTTTAGATCTGATAGGGGTGGTGAATATAGTACTAAAACTCTAGAAGATTTTTGTGAGAAAAATTGTATTATACATGAGGTTAGTGCTCTGTATACTCACCAACAAAATGGTGTAGCCGAACGGAAAAATAGAACCCTTATAGAAATAATGAACTCTATGCTTTTAAGCTCTGGTCTATTTGACAATATATGGGGAGAAGCAGTCTTGTCTGCATGTTATATTCTTAATAAAGTCCTGCATAAGAAGTTAGACATGACCTCGTATGAGCTGTGGAAAGGGTTTTCTCCTAACTTGAAATTTCTGAAAGTTTGGGGGGTTTTGGCTATGGTTGGTCTACCTGATTTTAAATGATTAAATGTTGGATCTGAGACTTTTTATAGTGTCTTTATTGGTTATGCTCAAAATAGTGCTACATCATTCTATTTGTGAATCTATAGATGTAGAGTTTTTTGAGCATATTTTTCCTTTGAAACATAATGTGTTGTGTAATGTGCAAAATAATGCTTGTGCATCTATGTAATATAGCTCTCATGTTGTGCCTTCTACTAATGTTATTTCTAATGAGCATGAAAATGAAATAAGAAGGATTAAAAGACGTAGAACTGAGACAAGTTTTGATCCATATTTAATCACTACTTTCTTAAATGAAAATTATGATATTAATGTTTTAAATGATGAATTAGTGTCTATCTATTTAATAGAAGAAGATCCTAGGACCAATGATGAAGCAATGATATCAATAGATTTGTATTTTGAAAAGAGGATATTAAAGTGAGTTATACTCTATAGTTTCTAATCACACTTGGGACTTGCATGATTTGTCTAAAGGTTGTAAACCCATAAGTAGCAAGTGAATATTTAAGAAGAAATCGATGCCTGATGGTACAATGATAAATATAAATGCTAGACTTGTGATTAGGGGTTCTAACCAAAAGAAAGACGTTAATTACTTTGATATCTATTCTCATGTGACTAAACTAGCGACCATTAGAACTCTTATTTCTTTATCCACTATTCATGATTTAGTGGTACATCAAATGGATACTAAAATTGCATTTCTAAATTGTGATTAAGAGGAAGTGATCTATTTGACTCAACCTGAAGGTTTTATTGTTCCAGGACAAGAGGATAAAGTATGCAAACTGGAAAATCCTTCTAATGAATAAAACAAGAACCTAAGAAATAGTATGAAAATAATATTAGCACTTTAGTGGATAATGACTTTATTGTAAATTCATTTGATACATTTCTTTATTCTAAGATGATTGGTTCAGATTGTTTCATTATATGTTTATATGTAGATGACATGTTAATCTTTGGTCTAAATGTCAAGGTTATTAATGCGACTAAGAACTTTTTTTTTCTAAATTTTAAATGAAAGACCTTGTTGAAGAAGATATGATTTTGGGAGTTAAAATCAAAAGAACTTCTAATGGTTTTTTCTTTGTCAGTCTCATTACATTGAAATTTTTTTGAAACAGTTTGATTTTTTCGATGTAGTTCCAGTGGAACTCCTTGTGATCCTAGCATACTCTTGAAGAAGAATAAAGAAGCTAGTGTTTTTCAAATTGAATATGCTAAAATAATCGGGAGTGTAATGTTTCTGATGAGATATACTCCGCCTGATATAGATTATGTTGTTAGAAGATTGAGTAGACATACTCATAATCCTAGTAGTGAACACTAGAATGCTCTTCATCGGTTGCTAAGGTATTTGAGAGGTACTATGAATTTGTGTTTGCATTTTAAAAAAATTTCCTGCTGTTTTAGAAGGTTTTTGTGATGCAAACTGGGTAACTGACGATGAAGTTAGATTCACCTGTGGCTATATGATTACTTTTGGTGAAGGTGCTGTTTTGTGGAAGTCTTCCAAGCAGACATGCGTAGCACGTTCTACCATTGAATCAGAATTCATTTCTCTCGAGTTGGCAGGGCAAGAAGATAAGTGGCTGATAAATCTTTTGGATAATATGCCTTTGTGGGGAAGACAAGCTTCACCAGGTTCTCTTCATTGTGACTCATAGGCAGCAATTGGAATTGCCAAAAACAGTGTGTGCAATGGAAAAAAAAGACACATTTTTCATGAGACATGGTGCAATTAAATAATGGTTGAAATTGGCTGTTATTTCCTTGGAATATGTTAGGTTCGAAATAAATTTTGCGGATCCTATGATCAAGGGCTTGACAAGGAAAATAATCCTTGAAATGTCGAGGGACACAGGGCTAAATGTAATTGATTGAGATAATGCGGTGGACCTGTTAGGCCTCAATATACACAACATTTTACATCACTATGGCCTGGGGCAGTGTTTTATAAGGTTGACCTTATTTTGCTCTTAATGATTCGATAGTCGTAAGGCGGTCTATTTGAGATAGACTTGACGGAGTCACCTACGTGAGTGTAAAGGTGTGGTCGCCTTTTATTAAATACTTGGGTTATCTTTCTATATCACTCATAAGAACCAAGGTGTGTGTGCATGACCATAAAATCACTTTCTTTGTATCCCGGAGGTTGCTTAAAATTTAAGGATATGGTATGTGCTATGAGGGTCTCTATTCTTATCTACTCAGTTCAAGAGTACTTCAGTTTGTGGATAATAAATTGTTGCCTCATATCACTACGTGTCAATTCAAATTGAAAGATATTGACATTCAAGTAAATGTTCCTTCCTTTTGTCAAAAAAATTTTCTTACTCTTTATCTTTGCGTTAGTGGGGGATTGTAATATTAATTTTATAATATTGATTAATAGTAATGCAAAGAATACAAAATTTTAAGTTACAAAAGAATTACTTATGCGTTCCAAATTAAATTTTTATTTAAGTGTGATGTAATGACTTTTAATGTCATTAAGATTTCACTTATGTTTCTTAAGAATTCACTTCTTCTCTTTGAAACTCCTATTTGAAACTCATATATACAGATGTAGTTTGAGTGAGCATAAAAATATACTACCAACATAAATAAAAATAAGAGAAAAACATTTTCCTCCCTCTTCTTATCCTTAGAATACTTTTTTTTGGAAATTTGTTTTGAGTAACCTCCAAATTATTAGCCACGAGTGCACGTGTTTGAGAGTAACTGTGGAAACTTGGGGAGCGACCGATTGCAGTGATTTGCACTGGAGTCGAGCCGAAATCCCTCTCAAGGCAGTGGCTTTCCACGGCACATTATTTGTGATAAGTTCTTTACTACATTATAATTTCAATATAATATCAATATTGTAGTATTTTTCCTAACATAAGAAACTCAGAGAAGAGGATATTGCTATATGTGAATGCAAGTATGATGCAAGAGATTCTAATAGTGCATGTGAAGGAAGATGTTTGAATTCATTAACAAACATTGAATGTACACTGGGATACAATCTCTCTTGTAAGACTTGCAGAAATCAAGTAAACTAGATAGTTCTCTTAATTGGTTGAATGTTACTCTGTTGTTTCTTTTTATTGTTTACTTTTTCTATGGTCTTATCAATTTCTAAATTTACAATAGAATTTATGGATAGTGCACCAAATTTGTATTACAATCATGTGTTTGAGAAAGAGTTAAATTAGTGGTATTTCAGAACTTTTATGATAATCTTAAAAAGTCTTGTAATGATATCACCTTTCCTAGTATTTTTTTTATTTTATATTTTCATTTTTGATCATTAATAATGGAAAAAGGACAATTTTGCGTTTGGCACCCAAAACTTTTTCATGATTAGGGGTCTCGTAAATACTATTGGCAAGTTACATTGATTTAGTGCTAAATGTTGGGAAATACCATTTATTCATATTGAAGAGACGTCTAACATACTTAGGAAGGGCCATAAAAGAGTTGAAATGAACTCCTTAAAATACCTTGAGCAATTTTTTCAACAGGTTTATTAGCCTCCCTAAAGCAATAACCAATATGGTAACCATGCTCTTCAATTAATTTCCTAGCATATTGAACCATACCATTGATCTATCATGGTGGGTCCCATTCTCTTTTGATAAATATAGTTAACATCATGGAGTCTGTATCAACCTAGACATTAGAGAAGACTCTATTAGCACACCATTTAAGTCCATAGAAAAGAGCTGCTATTTCTGCAATGTTGCTCGTACCAGGCCCAATTGATGCAATAAGCACACATCAGGTTTGCCAATGAGTTTCTGATCAGCCCACCTCCACTAGAATGGCGTTTAGTGCAATACCATTACTGTTATGTTTTACAGACATAGTAAGAGGTTTTATCCACATAACTTTGATAGTAGTGCTGTGGTGAACTTCGGCATCCATAATGTAGTGTATATTTCTCCAAGAATCTACAATGTTAGCTTTGCCAAATTTCTTCAGAGTAATCTACACAATAGTAAAAATAATGTTAGATTTAGATCTTTATACAGAAGGCTTAATATCATCAAATTTGTTAGAGAATCTTTCTCTCCATATCTCCCTACAAATTATTGGGGGTACAACATGAATAATAAAATTTGCAATGGGCTTCTTTGTAACAACATTCCACCAATGAAGGATGCAGATTTGAAGAGACGTATGGGTATCTCACTCCCAGTGGACCTGCGATCTCACACAACATTTTTCTCGCATGTTCACTCTAACAAAATAGGTGATTCACTATTTTCAAGTTGTTGTTCTCATTACATGCATTACAACAATGTCAACCCCGGATAATATTGATGCCATACGTAGACACTTTCCAGATCTTATTGGTGGCATTGTTGTGGTTTCTTTCTAATAATATCCTAACCGTTGTGGAGAATGAATTGGCCAGAATTGGTGTTTTACCAGAGAGCGTTTCTCATTTGTGAGGTCCTTGAGAATAATATTTAGATTGATAGATATATTCCTTTCATTTTTGGTGTCGAGCAAGTGCAAGGTTCCTTGAGCTGACTATATAAAAAAAAAATCAGCATCTCCTCTTCCAACCTTCAAGTAAATATGTTGCTATGCCAATGAATTAACTTCACATATGACTTTCCAATGTTGATTATCAAGATACTTAACCTTCATGTAATATCCCAAAGAAGAAAAGAGGTTCTTATGTTCCACCATAGCTTAGCCTTGAAGTCTATAAAAAACATCTAAAATTATCCTAAAATTAGCATCACATTTATCAAAGGGGTAACTAAAATTATGCGATGCAATGTAGTGATGCTTTCCTCCAGAATCAAATGCAAGCCGATAGAACTTTGCAATGATTTTCTCAATGATCTTAATGGTACCTTTTTGTAGCACTCAGACAATTAGTAGGGAGAGCTTCTATAATATGACATGTTACGATAGCAATTTGGTGTGCCAACCTCTAATTTTATTAGTAACCCTATTGACAATGTCTGAGTAAGCCAATTTCTTATTTTAAATAATAAGAGGAAACCCAAGTTACTTTAGTGGAAAATCTTGATATCTCATACTAGTGTATCTTTTCTGTCTATTGATGTTGATGTTTATCTATTCATACCTTTCCACAATGTGAGTGATTAGGTTGATAAATATCTTGCTACCGTTGCAAAAAGAAATAAGGGTATTATCAGAAGAATGTTTCAAATAATGGTTCTGCCTTTGGCAAAACTACTTTGATTTCTTCCCCAAAGGTCTAGCTCAAATGACAAAGGGTGAAGGATTTTTGTGACTCAAATTAGCACCACCTTCTTCAAAGGGGTAACTCTAATTATCCCATAAAATCAGTGATGCTTTCCTCCAGAATCAAATGCAGACCAACACAACTTTGCAATGATATTTTTTATTGTCGCGTCAATGATATTTAGAACCTAAGAAACCTCCATTCTAAAGACCACACTCATTAAGGCATTCAATGAAATCAAGAGTTTCTTCCACTATATGAAGTCTTCCTCCAAATTTCTTATCACTGAATTCCACCACGTTAAAGTCGCATGTTTCTCCCCAAGGGTCTTGGATAATGTTTTCTTTAACTCTCAATTCAGCCCATAAGATTTTCCTTCAGCTTTGTACATTTTGCATAGATAGCTGAAAGGAAAAAATTTGGTCAACATTATCAGTAACTTTGAGAAAAACATGTTGATCCCAATCATGAATGACCTCATCATCAAAGTCAATCAATCAAAGGATCCATATCTTTTTAGAACTTTGGTTTTAGGTCTGATGAAAACCAAGATTTCATCTAAATTTATTCATTTTATCATAAGAAACAATAGGTTCGTGTAGGAATATGAGTAGAAAATAAAATTTTTGTTCGAAGAAGAGTAATGTTTCAAGGAACACTCGGATCATATTTCTCTAATATTCCATGATACGAAGCTAAACATTGGAAACATTAGTTGTAGGGGTTATTTGATTTTGAATATTGGTTGTGGCGACTTTGATGGTAATGTTAGAGCTTCCTCCCGGATTAGAGGGGTTCCTTGGAGGAAGGTTGTGGTTTGTTGGTGTTTCTAGAGAATCTTTAGGGGGTATTCAATCGATGAATATCTTTTTTCATGATCCATGGTAGCCTCACCGTCCGATTTAGAGGAGGTGAGATCCTCTTCAATATATTCCATGAACATATTACAGTCTCCACCTCTAATGGTGAGGGACTTGGCGAAGAAATTTAAAAGTCGATTACTGGACTTGACAAACTTTAGATCAATATATCTTGAGATTATATTTCTTTGACAAAGCGACAAACAATCTCAATGTGTTTAGTCCTCTCATTAAATATTGGATTTGATGTGAGATTAAGATACGCTAGATTATCGCACACAAGTTCCATCAAATCAATTTCATCAACTTTTAGTTCTCTCATCAACTGTTTGATCCAAACTAGCTCAGGGGTTGCTATAACCATTGCTTGATAATGTTCTTCTACACTAGATCGAGCAACCACACTCAGTTTGTTAATCTACTAAGACACCAAATTACCATTCACTAAAACACAATATTAAGATGTAATATGTCCATCTAATGGAGAACTTGCATTAAAATCTGTATGTCCAATGAAATGTTTGTAACCTTGATTCTCAAAAAGTAGTCCTTGACACAAAGCTGACTTTATTTATTGGTGAATGCTAACAATTGCATGTATTATTCATATCTATTATTGTTTATACCTATTCTATGATGTATTGTTGGAGACATGAGTAATGGTGATCATGTCTTGGGTTAAGGGTAAGTTGACATAATTCTTCTGATATATTGGAGTTATTCTTTTATGTTTTGATCCACTTATGATGGAGGTGGTTACTTATTGTATATTTATTGCGATTATGGCCTTGAAAGCATTAGATGGTGAATTGGAGAATTATCATGTTATGGTATATGTAAATGTATAGTGTAAAGGTGTTCATGTGATCTCAAGGAGATCTTGTATAATGGTTGTAGTATTGTGATATGAAGTATATTCTCTGTTAATGTAAAATGTGAAGGGTCTCTATATTGTGATGTTGAATCTTTATTGTTAGACTTGGGTGTCTCTCCTTGATGTATGAAAGTTATAGAATGTGATCTCTTCACTTTGTAGGCTTAGGTATCCTTTTCCTTCAATAATGAATGAATGAATGTGTAAAAATCGGCAGACCTACGCTTGGTGCCCTTTCTACGAATGATTAATGAGGACTCTAAGATATGTCTTGATCCAGTAGACTAAGCTTGGTTCCCTTTCATGATGAGTCTAGACCCCTAAGTGAATGCAAAACATTGAAGAGGTAGACCTCATGATGGTCCCTCCTTCTTGTGTGAAATAACAAACTTAGATATGGTGGGCCAGAATGGTAGAAACCCTTCTCTAAGAAATTTAATATTGTAGCATCTCGTATCTAAAAATAACTAAGAATAAGCTAACAAAACCAAGAATAATCATTTTTCGAAATAAATTTGAAAATCTGGAAAATTTCCAGATTTTAGAAGTTTGTTTTGGTCATTTTCAAACGGCCATAACTTCAATCTCAGAAGAAGTTAGGGTGAGTTCTTTATATGGAAACGGCACCTAGTTTACAAAATTTTAAGATCCTATGAGGGAGAAATGACTTTCAAAAGTTGGGTTGTTGGAATGAGGAAAGTGCAATCAAAATTTTTTAAGGGTTCTATGGTCATTTCCTTACCCAATTATTTAATTTCATTGTTGGGTAATAAGTTGGGATGTAAGATCATCTGATTCAGTTGACACTCTTACAAAAAAAATATAAGGTTTTGATTGAGGAAAAAATAAAGATGGGAAAAGAGAAGAAGAAGCAAAAACACAAAGAATCATTGCATGGATTTGTCGGGGATGATCCCTTGAAGGAATGTAAGATCTTTCAAAATAATTGATATTTTGATAAACAATTATTGAATTATTGATTGAATTGGTTATATCATGTTCTAGTTGATTGGGATCGTGTTTCTGGGTTGTTTTACGAGTCTAAACTAATTGGTATGGGTATATTATTAATTATAAGTGTTTGGGGGAAGATTCATGGTTGTTTGGGAAGTTTAGAGTTGAAGATCTAAGAAAGAAAAATTGGAAAACCCGTCTAACAAACAGGACCTAGGGCGCTGCGCCTACAAGAGCCCATTAGGATAGACTCTGTCTGTAACGCATTGGAGCGCTGTGCCAGCTAGAGCGCCTAAGGAAAGCATCTGTCCGTCGAGCTCTGGAGCCCCACGCCTCTAAGAGAGCCAAGGCCACCTGGAGTTTTATTTCTCCCTTATCTTTTCGTACTAGTTCCTAAGTTATGTACCAACATTTCTTGGTTGATTCGAAAACTCTAAAGTACATCTAAGCATCATGAAAGCATCCATAAACATGAGATCATGATCCTTGAATCCATAATTCAATTCAAAGAAAGATAATATCAATGTCAATAAAGTAAAGATTTAATTCTAAAAGAGAAGAAGTAAGTCACAATAAGTTCTTAATATTTTTAAAGTGTCTTAAACAATCATTTTATCTTTGTTTTAAGACTAGAGGTACAAGTTAAGCAAGCGTAAATAGTTGAGACCATTCTCAAAAGTTATAAGGTGACCAAGTAATACCTAAGAGTTACAATTGTTTTTCACATTTAAAAATGTAAACAAACTTTAGGTTAGTTTTCTGAAAAAACTTACAAATTTATGAAACGAAGCTAGTAGGGAAATTATGATTTCTAAGAGATCTATTAAACATAAGTTTTGAGTACTAATCTCAAACCACAAAATTCATATGTTCAAGACATAAGACCTAGTATATTTTTTTTCAATAGTACTAAGCACCAATTTGATGATGCGAGTTTCAGTTTAACTCAAGTCTCCAATGAAACCATGTAGCCATCATTGGTATGAAAGGTTCATTCTTTTTAGATGAACCCTTCTCACAGTTTACTAGTTGATCTATTAGGTAGTTCAGGTCCTATACTCTTGCAAGGTTAGGATGGCTGGACAACCTGATCCTAGTAATGTTGTATCATCCCTATAGCTCTTAAGTAAATGTTGTTAGTTACAAAATCTCCCACAGAAGTATTAAATTTTCATATACACCAGTTACTTGTATTTTACATACGTCTCAGATATAAGTTGTATACTTATATACATTCAGATTTTACAACATGTTTCGGTCAGTTTTCTTTATGTTGCATTTACTATTAAACTGCATATGAATAAGTGTTAGTAAATCCAGAGTTGAACAAAGCCAAGGGAAGTGTTCTTTCTTACTCATTTTACAGATTAAGTGTTGTCTAACATTCTAACACGCATATTCGTACATTCAATGTACTGATATCACTTGGCCTGAATCATATCATGATGAGTTAGTAAATCCAAAATTGAACAAAGCCAATGTAAGTGTTCTTTCTTACTCATTTTAAAGATTAAGTGTTGTATAACATTATAACTCGCATACTCGTACATTAAGTGTATTGATGTCACTTCGCTTGAATCATATCATGATGCAGATGCAGCTAACGAGGATCAATATCCACCGCATCGTTGATCTAGTTGATTACCCCATAGTAAGTTGGTGAGCCTCCTTCCTTTCCGGAGGATCCATTTCATTGATTTCTTTTTTAGTTTATTAGGAGGCGATGGGGTATGTCCCAACATCCATCTCAGTTATTAGAGGTTATATAGACAGTTAGATTGTTATGTTTGATTCCTCTTTTATCTTACATTTAGAATATATTAACTTTAAGACTCAAGTGCCATTTTCACTAGATTATTTCATTCTGAGTATCTTCCTTGAAAATGTCCTTTACTGTTCATATTAAGTTAAGTTAAGTCTTCCGTTAAGTTATATAAGTCGGGACAATGGTTCGCTCGAGGATAATTATAGTCACCAGGTGTTAGTACCGCCCAAGGTGTTGGCCCGGAGCGTGACAAATAGGCTATCTTTAATGAACCTTGACTGGTAGACCTAAGAATGGTGCCCTTCTTGGAAGAAGTTCTATGGATCAGTAGACCTAATGTTTGTGTTATCTGTACTACAACATGTGAATGAACTACTCTGCGGGAAGTAAGCCTAGCATCTAGTGGTTATGGTTAAGATGGTGCCTATTCTAGTAGAAAAGGATAGAGTTCAATGAAAATATTTTTATATCCCCTACACCATATGGCCATATGGGTTGTGTATGAGTTCTACTCTTGGCAAGTAGAACACCTTCCATGGGGTGTTATGACACTGTAACACTTTGAAAATTCAAGACGTCTTCTAGAGCCTAACATAAGTTTCATAAGGTTTAGAAATAGTTTTAAGGTAACTTTTTTTTGAATATAAGTCATTAAGGAAGACTAGAAACCAAAACGTCCATGACATTAAGAAACTAGTTCAAAGAGGTACTAGCGTGCCATAGCCTATTTCACTAGCTTATAGTTGTCGAAACTTCATAAGATTTTGTAGAAGTGTTTTTAACATGTGTTTAAGTTGATTAATTATTAAAAAATCCAGGTACGACTCCCCAAGGACCAAACAAGGTCCCCTGAGGAGGACCCTTGAACGATGAAGTCAAAAACTACATGGGTAGTGTGAACCCACGAAATGTAATGGATGGGGCGTAGGTTGGTAGACGGGGCGTCAATGTCATCCATTGACCAAAACATATCCAGTTTGTATAATGAATCATTTGTAAGACTCTCTGAACTCATTGAAGAATGTGTAGCACGGAGGGGGAGGGGATAGTCGTCGACTCACAGATCTACCATTGGTCGAGGTCTCATCTATGAGGGCTGAGTTTTCTGCACTTTTTAACTTAGTTCCAATTAATTAATTAGGGGTTTAGGTTGTTAGTAAGGGTTTAAAGAAATCATAATAATTTAATTACCCCCCCCCCAAATATATAGACCCCAACCCCATTAGAGTAATCATAACTCACAAAACAAAACTCTCTTTTTTCTCTCTTCTTTCTCTCTCTAGTGAAGAACTCCATTGAATAACAAGCTAGGTGAGAGTTTAAGGGAGGAAAATATTCAAATTTCACCATAAATATCCATTAATTAGTAATGTATGGGATCTAATTAACCTTTTAGACCACATTCCTCAAAGGGTTTCTTTAAAGTAATTTCAAAAATTAAGTTTTCAAGTGGGTTTCATCCAATCTCGAAATTGATATTATGAATTGATTTTTTATGATTTATCTCGGATAAAATGAATATATTAACATGTATTCTAACTCAATTGTGATACATCTTGATGGTTTCGTCTAGTTTGTAGAAGATCACCTTCACCCCTTAACACTAAGTTATGATCTTGATATGAATTGTTAAATGTTTGTTCAATTGACTATGTTATTGATTGAATTACTACAACATGTTGTTATTGTATCAATAATGAATAGATTAGGATGAATTATATTCCTATCATGTTAATCCTTGATAAGTTTATCTAGGTTATGAAGTATGTTGTGAATTGACCTAAGTCTCTTGTCTTAAGTTATAAACTAGTGATGAATTATGATGTAAGGATTCAATTAGTTGCTATTAAGTTGGTTGTTATTTTATGATAAAACTATACCCTAATTTGCTTTAGTTAAGGGTTGATGGTTAGACCTTGATGATGGATTGTGAAGGATACTTGGTAACTCTAATGATCCCTATTCTTTACTTCAAATTATGGTCAATTGTGATTAAGACATGATGTTGTATTTGAGTATGCCATGTATTAGGATTTATAGGGTTGGAACGATGTTGAATTGAAATGCCTTGACTATGACATATGAGGTGTTGGATAAGATGTATATGTTAAAGGATGCTGAATTAGTTAACAAAGTGCCTTATTTTGAAGTGATATATAAATGTGCTAACCTCACTTATATGAATTGTAATGAAAGGATTTATTCTCATGAAATTCTTATTGAGCTCTGATAATGATTATTATATAAGAGATAGACCTTATGAACTAAAGTAAGCTATGATTATTAGAAATTAAATACATTTCAAAAGGACTCTAACTTAGTACCGAGTAACCTTGTAGGTGAGGGGGTGACACCTTCCCAAATAGGGAAGGTAGGGTTAACTATGGTCCTCATGGGGTGGATACACTCATGACCCAAATAGGGTGTAGAGTTATATTTCCAAAACGGACCCAAGTTACATAAACTATGTTGCCAGCCACCATAGGGATACTATCTAGTGAATCCACCTAGATGTTATGTTCATGTTGGCTCTACTTTGGCCGGTAGACAACCTTCCATCGGTGTAAGGTGTCACAACACCGGAATCTACACATATCTCTTATGGTCTATTTCGATTAAGGCAAGTGTTTCCTAAACTAAAATGAAGTAATAAAGTATAAATCAACTAAGGTGACTTGAGAGGTTTGAATTAGCTTAGGTAGGGGTATGGGACTTTACCTATGACTTGCACTAGTTTTCCTTGAGGGAAGATTTAGAGGGTTTATATTTTGTATGTATATGATAATGTATACAAATGATGATAACATGATGGTTTTATATGTAAATGACATTATATGGTGATGGTTATTGTTATGAACGTGTAGTTGGTCTATATTGCTAAAGTATGATCATAGGTATCCTTAAAATTTATGCAATGTGAAGTTGGATTTTTGTCATGGTTCTTGTTGAGTTACTTGATTGAGTTAGGTTATGGGGTTTTATTTGGTCATTCCACTTGTTGACTTTATGAGTATTCATGAGTAGTTTTCTTGCTTTATTATGATATGATGAACTCTTAACCACGCTTCTGATGCTATTACTTGAAGTAGGGTTGTATTTGGTTTGGTTGCAAGTATGTTGATATGCATGCTACTTGCTTTGACTTAATGCATATGTCTTGTTGATTGTTATGGTTTGCTTGATGATGCATAAGACTTTTAAAAAAAGTAAAATAACATGTTTTAATGAAACTTCCCTTTTTATCATGATTTAATCTTATATGTGCATATGATCTCATACTTAGTACAAGTGGTTTACCCATTTCCCCCTTTTCCCCAATATTTTAGGTTCCGATCGTTCAAGTCTTTTAGAGACAACTTTGAAGATGACGTGGAATTTCTCAATCATCCAAGTGGGTAGGTCCTCACTTTCCAAGGGCAATGCCAATATCGAGCTTATGAAGTTGTTTTAGTTTTAAGACTCTTATGTTCTATCTTATTTCATTTGATTACGAATTTTATAGCCTATATGTGGCTCTTATACATTGATATATGGATATGCCCAAATTGCTATAATCTTTTAGATGGTTATGAGATGTGACACTCTTTAAAGACTTGGTTCTATCTTATATGCTTATACTTATGAGCAATAAAAGTATAAGACTAAGTAATCTTCCTATATAAAGAGTCTATGTATACTCGATACAAACATATTATGTGTATGTAGATGACTATGTAAACCTCCTTGTAGAAGTAATGAAAAGTTTTAAATTTTTTTGTATTTTTAACCTATGAATTTAATGATGTATGCTAAGAGGCTAGCCTTTCTCCTCAAAGAAGAAGACGACGCCAGTTACGTCTATGGGGTACTCCCTAGATGTGACAAACTTGGTATCAGAGCATGAGGTTGAATATCTTTTATTTTGATATCTCTCTCAGCCACATCTAGGTAGATTTATACTCATAATAGTGAAGCGTGTTACACTTATGAATAGGAATCTATGAGATGCTTAGGAAACTCTCTCTTACATAGAAATCCAATATCGTGCCTCTTAGAGTATACTTGTTGTGTGCTTTCACCTAAACCTTGCAATTTGGTTAAAGGCAATGAATACTCGAAGGAATGCAGCATGAAGACTTGAAGAAGAGATTTCCAATGCAGAAGTTCCTCCCCATGGTGATCAAGTCCCTCCTCTTGAAGAAGATGCTAATGATGACCAAACTCTGCGAAATCCTCCTCCTTTGACGGATGAAAACATAAAGGCTTCTCTCTTCCAAATGGCCAAAGAATTAGTTCACAAGCCTAAGCCGTCACTACTCAAGCATATTCCATGACGTCCTAAGCTAATCGGGAGGTTGTACCCCAACAAAATAAACATGGTTCTACCACGGTCTCCCATCTATGAGATTTCACTAGGATGAATCCCCCTACTTTGTATGGGTCCATGTTTGAAGAAGAACCCCAAGAGTTCATAAATTAAACTGTATAATATCCTTTATGCTATGGGGTTGACTACAAGTGAGAAGGCTGAGTTAGACACTTACAAAGTCAAGGTTGTGACTCAAACTTGGTACATCAAATGGAGGGGCAATAGGCGTCTAGGGGGTGGACCTGTAACTTGGTAGATCTTCAAGAATGTTTTTCTTGATTGGTTATTTCCTAGAGAGATGAGGGAAGCCAAAGTGGTGGAGTTCATCAATATTCGTTAAGGAGGTATGAGTGTGCTTGAATATTCTTTGAAATTCACTAAATTGTCTAAGTATGATTCTACTTTGGTTTCCTATCCTAAGGATGAAATGCGTCGTTTTGTGACGGGGTGTCCGAAGATTTGCAAGAAGAGTGTCATTTTGCTATGCTACATGAGAATATGAAATTTCTCGTCTCATAGTTCATGCTCGACAAGAGGAAGAGGCAAGGACTAAGAGAAATAGTAGACATTCCAATAGGAAAACATCTTTTGATGGTGGTTCTTCAAAGGGAAGGCTTGATATCCACGACTGGCCTAGGTTCAAGAAGAGGTTTTCTTATTAAGTTCCATCCAAGTTCCCGAAGGCTCGTGGTGATAAGGTTTCAAATCCTACGCCTAAAAATAAAGGGGTACTAGTTCACCAAACGAAAAGCAAACTTGTGGTGAGTGTGGCAAAAAGTGCTATAGTGATTGCCTCATTAGGATAGACAAGTGTTTCAGTTGTGGTCGAAATGGGCAGAAGGTTTGACATTGCACTAATTTGAAGGGTCAAGACAAGGGTAGTGGTCAAGCTCAAGCAAGTGGTTCTAAGGATGCTCCTTAGAAGAATCGCTTCTATGCTCTCGCTCTAGGGGTGAGCAAGACACTTCTCCCGATGTGCTAACAGGAATGTTGAAAGTTTTCTCCATTGATGTATATGTTTTACTTGATCTCGCATATACCTTTTCATTTTTTACTCCCCTTGTAGCTAAAAAGTTTTGCATTTTGCCCGATATCTTTCATAACCTTCTATATTGTGTACCATGGTGGGTGAGTCAGTTGAAAAAAGGGTGTATAGAAATTGTCCTATAAAGTTATTCAATAGAGTTTCTTATTTTAAACTAGAAGTGAAGTTTCACTTTCAAAATGAAACAGTTTTAGAGTAGAAGGGGGGGAAATTCTATTCCTAAGGGTCATATCAGTACGCAAAATAATCTCTAAAGGTTATTTATATCATATAGTAAGAGTCCAAGATTTAAAATCCAAAATTCCTCCCATTGCATCGGTCCCCGTATTGAGTGAATTTCCGGAGGTCTTTCCTAATGATATTCTCGGTATTCCTCCAAGATGGGAAATTGATTTTCTTATCAATTTACTACCGGATGCAAATCACATTTTAATACTACCTTATGGGATGGCTCTGGCCAAACTGAAATAGTTGAAGTCTCAATCCAAAGATTTACTAGACAAAGGCTTCATAAGACCTAGTATTTCTCCATGGGGTGCTCCGATTTAGTTTGTAAAGAAGCAGGATGGGTCCCTTAAAGTGTGCATTTATTATCGCCAAACTCAATAAGGTCACTATTAAAAACAAGTACTCTCTCCCTCGGTTTTTTGATCAACTCCAAGGGGCAAGCTACTTTTCTAAGACTGACTTGATAACGGGGTATCACCAACTTAAGGTGAGAGGTAAGGATATACCAAAGACGGCATTTTGGAATAAGTATGGTCACTATGAGTTCTTAGTAATGTCATTTGGTCTCACTATTCCTCCTGCGGTCTTTATCGACCTAATGAATAGGGTGTTTTGAAGTTATATAGATTCATTTTTTATTCTCTTCATTGACGACATCTTGGTCTATTGAAAAAATTAGGGTTAATATAGGGGTCATTTGAGATTGCCGTTGCAAGTACTTAAAGAACATCAACTGTTTGCCAAGTATAGAAAATGTGAGTTTTTGTTGAAGTCGGTGACATTACTTCTTCATATCATCTCTAGTGAGCGAGTGGAGGGTGATATAAGAAAAACGGATGGTCAAGCGGAGCATACTATTCAAACCCTTCAAGATATGCTTAGAGCTTGTGTCATCGACTTCAAGGGATGTTGGGATAAGCACTTGCCTTTTGGTGGAGTTTGCTTACAATAATAATTTCCATTCATCCATATCCATGGCTCCTTATGAAGCTTTGTGTGGTAGGAGGTATAGATATCCTTTTTAGTGGTTTGAAATCCGTGAGTCATCAGTTCTTGGTCTCCATTTGATTTATAAGACTTTGGAAAAAGTTCACATCATAAGGAACCGGTTGCAAACGGCCTATAGTTGGCAAAAGTCTTATAGAGACCGTACGAGAATGGACTTAGAGTTCTAAGAAGGTGATAACGTGTATTTGAAAATTTCGCCTATGAAAGGGATGATTAGATATGGCAAGAAAGGGAAATTGAGTCCTCGTTATGTGGGTCCCTATTAAATATTGCAAAGGGTTGGTAAGGTTTCCTATGAATTGAAAATTCCTAGTGAATTGGCTTTGGTTCATCCGGTTTTCCATCTTTCCTTTCTTAAGAAGTGTATTGGTGATCCCCAGTCTATTGTTCCTATTGAGGGTCTTGGTGTGAAGGATAACCTCTATTATGAGGAAGTTCCGATTCAAATCCTTGATAGGAAAGGAAAGAAGATGAGGAACAAAGAGGTGGCTTTCGTGAAGGTGTTATGAAAGAATCACCTAGTTCAGGTTGCAACATGGGAGGACGATGCCTACATGAAGTCACATTACCGTCATCTATTTGATATCTAAATTTTGTATTTCTTATTAATAATGAAAATTATGACTAAAAAATGAAATTTATTGATTTTTGGAGAAGTTTTAAAAAATGTGCATATTTGAATATTGTTATTGTGAATTACAGTGAAGTATTCTAATAAATTGCAATTTTCTTGTTTTGGGTTATATTTTGATATAGTGAGTCTTTATGAAATGATATGTACCATGTTGGCAAGTTTAACTTTGACATAATTGACTAAGAAATGTTATGTTGAGCTCTTGTTTTTGTGAGAAAGATATTCCTCATAATTTAATATTAAGCGTTAAGTGTGGAAATTGAAAATTTTGAATTTCCTTGTGTAAATAATATGATTGGTGTTGTAACTAATGTTTTTATGTATTGTGGTTGGTTGGGCTGCTGGTCTTGAGTATGTTCCTTCCTTCAAATGATTTTTTGTGTCATTGGGGGACAAATGTTCCTAGGGAGGAGGAATAATTTAACAATATGAAAATCTAAAACGTGTTCTAGAGCCTAACATAAGTCTCATAAGGTCTAGACACTGTTTTAAGGTCCATTTTTATGAATATAAGACATTTAGGAAGTCTATAAACCAAAGCGTCCAAGAAAGTCCATGACGTTCGAAAAGTAGTTCAAAAAGGTACTAGCGTGCCTTAGCCTATTTAACTAGATTTTTGGAGTTGGAAATTCATGAAATTTGGTTGAAGGGTGTCTAACATGTATTTAAGTTTATTCATGGTTGAAACATCTGGGTACGACTCCCCAAAGATAACCAAGGGCCCTTGAGGATGACCCTTGCACGTTGTAGTCAAACACTACTTGGGCAGTGTGACCCAACGAAATGAATCGACAGGGCGTAGTTCGGTAGAGAGGATGTCGATGCCATACGTCGACCAACACTTAGACATTTTTGCTAATTGTCCATTTGGATCACTCTCTGAACTCATCGACGGATCTGCAGCAAAGAAGGGGTTACTACTCGTCGACTTAGAGATAGATCATTGGTCGAGGTCTCATTTGTGAAGGCTGAGTTTTCTGCACGTTTTTGCATAGTTCCGATTAATGAATTAAGGGGTTAGGTAGTTATTTAGGGGTTAAAGGAAGCGTTATTATGTTAAGTAACCCCCCATATAAATACCCCAACCCTATTAGACTAATCATAACTCACCAAATCAAAACTCTATTGATTCTCTCTTTTCTCCCTCGCTGAAGAACTCCATTGAAGACAAAGCTAGGGGAGGGTTTATGGGCAGAAAAGAGTCAAGTTTCACCATTAATATCCATCAATTATTAAGTTGTGGGTCATAATTCACCTTTGAGACCTCTTTCCTCAAAGGGTTCCTTCAAAGTAATTTAAAAGTTTAGTTTTCAAATGGATTTCATCCAATCTCGAAATTGATGTTATAATTTTTTTTATGATTTCTTTAGGATAATATTAACAGATTAACATGTATTATAACTTAATTGTTATATATCTTGATGGTTTGGTCTAGTTTGTAGAAGATGACCTTCACCCCTTAACCCTAGGTTATGATTTTGATATGAATTGTTTAATGTTTGTTTAATTGACTTGGTTACTGATTGAACTACTACTAGATGATGTTATTGTGTCAATAATTAACATATTAGAATTATTTATCGTCCTATAATTCTAGTCCTTGATTAGTTGATCTAGGTTATGAAGAATTTTTTGAATTGACCTAAGTCTCTTGTCTTAAGTTATGATTTAGTGATGAGTTCAGATGTAGCGTTTCAATTAGCCTTGTTATTATGTTGGTTAGTTTTTTATGATGAAACTATACTTTAATTGGGTTTAGTTAAGGTTTGATAATAAGACCTTGATGATGGATTGTGAAGGAGAATATGTAAGTCTTATGATCCCTTTTCTTTACTTCAATTATGGTCAATTATGATTAAGTCATGATGTTGTATTTGAGTATGCCTTGTATTAGGATTGATAGGATTGGAATGATGTTGAATTTAAATATCTTGACTATGACTTATGAGGTTTTTGTTAAGAATTAAATGATATAAGGATGGTAAATAAGTATCCAATGTGCCTTATTATGAAGTGATATGTAAATGTGCTAACCTCACTTATATGAATTATAATGAAAGGATTTATACTCATGCAATTCTTACTAAGCTATGATGATGATGATTATATAAGAGATAGAACCTATGACCTAATCAAATCTATGATTATAATAATAACATTAAAGACATTTCAAAAAGGAACTCAAGCTTAGCACTAAGTGTTCTTGTAGGTTAGGGGGTGACACCTTCCTAAATAGGGAAGGTAGGGTTAACTACAATCGTCACGGGGTGGATATCCTCATGACCCAAATACGGTGCAGAGTGATGTTTTAAAGACAGCCCCAAGTTCCTTAAACTATGTCGCCACCATAATAAAATTAGCTAGTGGATCCACCTAGATGCTATGTTCATGTTGGCTCTACCTTGGCCGAGAGACCACATTCCATCGGAGTAAGATTTCTCAACACCAGATTCCACACATAGCTCTTGTGGTCTATGACGGTTAGGATAGTGTTCCCTAAACTAAAATGAAGTTTTAAAGTATAAATCAACTAAGGTGACTTGAGAGGTTTGACTTAGCCTAGGTAGGGGTATGAGACTCTACCTATGCCTTGCACTAGTTTGACTTGAGGGAAGCCTTAGAGGGTTGATATTATGTATGTATATGATAATGAATACAAATGATGATAACATGATGGTCTTATATTTAAATGACATTATATGGTGATGGTTATTATTATGAACAATTATTTGGTCTATATTGCTAAAGTATGATATTACGTATCCCTAAAAGTTATGATATGTTAAGTTCGATATTTGTCATGGTTCTTGTCTAGTTACTTGATTGAGTATGCTTATGAGGCTTTGCTTGGTCATTGCACTTGTTTACTTTATTAGTATCAAGGAATGGTTGTCTTGCTATATTATGATATGATGAACTTTATGAGCATCAATGCTTGTTATGCTTTTACTTGATGGTAGGGTTGTATTTGGTTTGGTTTCAAATATGTTGATATGCATGTTACTTTCTTTGACTTAATGCATATGTCTTGCTTATTTGTATGGTTGGCTTGATTATGCATAAAGCTTTCAAAAAAGCAAAATAACATGGTTTAATGAAACATTCCTTTTTATATTGATTTGATCTTATATGTGCATATGATATCATACTTCATAAAAGTGTTGTACTAACCCCATTTCTCCCTTTTCCCCAACATTTTAGCTTTCGGTCGCTGAAGGATTATAGAGACGACTTTGAAAAAGACATATAATTTCTCAATCATCCAAACGGGTGGGTCCTCACTTTACAAGGGTGATGCCAATATCGAGCTTATGAAGTTGTTTTAGTTTTATGAATCTTATGTTCTTTCTCTTTTAATTTTTGGACGGATTATATAGTGTATATGTGGCTCTTTTACATTGATGTATGGGCTATGCCCAAATTGCTATAATCTCTTTAAAGACTATGTTATGTGTATATATATGTGTGTGTGTGTGTGTATGTGTGTGTGTGTGTGTGTATGGGTGGGGGTGTGTGTGTGTGTGTAATAAAAGTAGAAGACTATGTTATCTTCCAATACGAAGGGTCTATTTAAACTTGATACAAATATATTATGTGTATGTAGAGGTTTATGTAAACCTCCATGTAGAAGTAATGAAAAGTTTTTATTTTTCTACATTTTTAGCCTATGAATGTAATTATGTATCCTAAGAGGCTAGTCTTAGTCCTCAAAGAAGACGACGACACCGGTTACGTCTAGGGGGTGTTCCCCGGATGTGACAGATATCGGATTCCATGCCTAGCTAGTGTGGTCTATGTCGGTTAATCCCAATTCCCATCATGTGGGATGTGCACTCTTATTACTTCAGAGGTTTTACAGTGTGTAGGTAGTACTATAAAATGGTATCTTCACATGGTAGTAGCCTTAGAAGGTGCTATAGTGAGTTCCATAAGTCATTAAAGACTATTATGGTCCCCTAAATTCATGAATGTCTCCTTAAATGACGTTAATAATGAATGTTGACTTATTGTCTTAGGTTGAAAAAGAAAAGTCCCCATCTAGTGTAGTCTTGAGAAACACCTAGGTGTGGCATGAAGAGGTAGTATGGGCTGCCACTGCATTTCTTACTCAGGTGGGTATTGGAGTAACTTTAGCTAGAGGGTGTAAGATGATTAAATGGTCTATTGGACAAATATGTATATGTGTTGAATATTAGTAATACTTGAACGTGCTTATAATGTAAGTATTGTTTTGTAAGTGGATGGTGACTTGTGATATACTTCCTATACTTGTTTTATGATGTTATTACCAAAATAGCATGAAAATCATATATCTGAAATAAATATTTTTTTGGTATATTTTTGCATGGTCATCATATTTAATGCTTAATTGTGCTAACACTATCATCATCATGTTTTTACTACAAAGTGATGGTTCAGGTGGCTAGATGGATTCTGAGTTGAAGGCTTGGATCTCATTTCTCGATAACTTTGTACATCCTCATGTATTCGAGGACGAAGCTTTCTTATGTTTTTGTTTGATGTAATAGACTCTTATTAGTTCTTTTAGATGTGAAGGGTTGTGTCCCTATGTTGTTGAGACATTTCTTAGATGTCTATGTTGAGTCTTAGTATCCTTTCGTTTCGTAAAAGAGTATCCTATTGGTGGTCTTACTGAGAATATTTTTTTTTCACACTATTTTAGTTCCTATGTCATTAATGAATTTTAAGGGCTTACTTGTATAGGACCTCTTCGAGGTCGAGTACGCCATATCGCAACGTGGGAGTTCTCCCTGGTAGTGACATTTAGCAACCTATGGGGCATCATTTTCCTACCTAATTCTTAAGAAATTAGACAGGTCAAAAATTTAGAGTTGTATCTCTTACTCAAACAAATACAACTCACAAGACTTTGCCATACACACAAAATATTCCTCAGACTTAAAAATTGTCCACATGTGCATATCATTGTACGAATATTCAACATGCAACATAGAGCACACACACCCATTTGGCTTCTTTCCCTTGATTCCACAATTGTATTGGTTATAGCTATATGCAATTTAACTGTAAAACCACAAATATCAATAAATGGTCATGTTAAACTATTAACATTCTTAAGGGTTTCACGGGCTGATCTTTACTTCTCATTCAAGGTTAACTACCTTTTCTTGTTTCCATTTCTTGGGTACACACTTTTTCATAATATACAAATAGATAGTTGATAAAATGACGAATAGATTAGCACTTGAAATGCATTTAACAATGTCTTTCATCTTCAATCCGTGACACACAACACTTGCACCTGAAGATTTTAACAGTTAATATTGGAAATATAGAACATAATTTCTATGAGCGGTAACCGTTCAAATCCACATCCAACATATTATGCTACAAAAAATGGGTAATGAATTTCCCATTTGTGGTAGTGCCACCATTTCTACAAATATTGCACATAAAATTAAGTAGGGTTGAATGTCCATGCATTAACCTACCAAGCAGACATAACTTCACTTCTGTGCCCGCTAAAAATATCTTCAAAAAATGCACGAGTGTACCGAAAAAGGCCTTAGAAAGGAGCTTCGTACATGGTGGTGGCTATTTGTACTAAACTATCAACTAGTCTATTCGGTTCTCCATACATATGGATCAGCATTGGAATATTCAACCTCCGGAAGAAGCACATGCAATAATCCAAAATTGAAGAGTTATGCAAGTTTGTGTTATAAAGTGGCCTAATTACTTCGTGGCCATCAATATTAACATGTAAGGGTTGTAATATGTAAAAAATTTATAATCAATCCATGTAAGGGAGAAAGTGATTAAGCTTAGTAAACATTTTTGTAATTGAAATTGAAGAAGTAAATCCTAAAATCTATTGTCCGCTCCTATCATAAATACTCCTTATCATACAAAATTCTTGTTATTGTCGACCCGTGCATCTGTATTAAGCATGTAAATAGTTTCCTAAAGAGGTTTCTATGTCACAAATGGGAATTTTAGAGTGTCTTTACTTGTTTGTACCTGCAAGCATCCAATAGTCATATTTTCCACTGCTACATCAACCAGTGCCGTACCCGTGGCCTAGAAAGGATGTCCCAGATTGAATGGGACATTAGGATCAGGTTCAAAGTCCAAGACAACAAAATCTACCGGAAAAATCATGAACCTACTTGCATTAACAAATCCTGTACTACCCCCTTAGGCTTAGCAATTGATCTATCTGCGAGTTGGAGGATAATAGTAATTTATTTTGCACTACCCGACCCAAGTTTGAATAAAAATATAAGGGAATAATATTTATACTTCCCCAAATCATACAACCCCGGGGATGAACACTTTGATCATTAGTAATAGGCACAGTTAAACTACCCAGATCTTTAAACTTTTGGAGCAGTCTTTTTTGGATTCTAGAGTTTCACTCTTGTGTTAGTGCTACAATTTTATAATTTGTGAGCCTCCTCTTTCTAGCCACAATATCCTTTAGATACTTAGCATACTTTGGGATTCCCTTGAAAATGTCAATCAAGGGAAAATTAATGTGAACCTATTTAAGGAGAGAGAGAAACTTATCAAAGCATTAATCTTCATTTTTTCTTTTTTAGTCGTTGTGGAAACGGAGGTGGTAACTTCTGTTGAGGAACAGTTGCCTCAACAATTGGAGATTTTTACTGTCTCTTCCACTTTCTTCTCTTTAATACTTACCTCATTGTCTCTCTTCTTTGGATCTAATTCCTCTAATTGCAGTCTACTTGTAGTACTTACAATATGAAGTTGCCACTTCTGCAACTTGTTTCTCAAAACTCATTTGGGACATTTGGATGTTTCTGATATCCTCATCCTGCTTATCTATTATAGCAATTAACTTGTTCCCCATTTCAAACATGAGCTTTTGAAATAGCTCTTCATTGGTCATCCCACCTTTTGGTACACTTGGTTTACCCTTTGGTTGTGATTTTGGTATTATTACCCCGCCCCTTTGTTACAATATTTGATTTATAGATTGTGACTGATTTTGATTTTAGTTTGTACCCCAAAAAAAAGATAGAATGAATTCTCCAACTAGGTTTGTAACTATTACCATAATTTTGTTGGCCTTGACACCTTTGCATTTATCCACATAGTTCACAGAATCTGGGTTAGCCTCACATTGCTTAGTTTCATGGGTTGCAATACCACATACCAACACCAATTTAGTGTTTTTTGCACCACATTTACTGATGCTTAATTCAGAGCTACCTACTTAGACTGTACGGTCATGCTATGTTTCATGGCATCTATTTTGGCATTTAAGGTCGTTGCTTGGTCTACATTTAAGATCCCTGCAGCCTTTCGGGTTGTGGTTCAAGAAGTATCTCCTTCACACCCTTGGTTCCCTTCCGAAACTTTATCAAGCAAGTAAAAGAATGTTTTACTTTAGATAGGCTTGTCCACCTGCTGGACTATATAGAAGTGAACGAGCATTATACTCTAAACCCTCAAAGAAAGTGTGAGCAAGTACCTCTTTAGTCTACATGTGGTGTGGGAAAGCATTCAACATTTGATTGAAGCGTGCCCAATCTTGGTACATGTCTTCCCCTTTCTTTTCGTCAATGTTTGTCATTTCACTTCTCAGTTTTGTTGTTTTCTTGGATGCATAGAATCTATTCAAGAACTTTCTTGTAAGACCACTCCAAATAGTGATGAAGTTCGGTGGTTCAGAATCTAACCATCGTCTTGCAGCTCCTAACAATGAGTATGGGAATAATGTTAGTCTCACATATTCCGGTTAGACTCGAAGTGGAATGTGGGTATCAGTGGCCTCCGTGAAGTTCCTAATGTGAAGTTGAGGATCTTCATGGGGGAGACAAGTGAATTGCCAATTAGAGTGGAGCATATGCACTCTAGTTCTCTTTAATTCAAACTGCCCTCGGGTCGAGGTTTCCTAATACTTCATATCAAATTCGTGCTTAGTGGAACTGCCACATCTCGCATTGGTCGTGCTGGAAGGATAGGGACATGAGGGGGTATTTCTTGTTTATCAACATTCTCAGGATTATTCACAAAACTTTGGTTATTCACATCTTCTAGGTTATATTTTTGATAATCACCATGATTTCCCGGGTGTCCTAACCCTAACTCTCCCTTGTTCATCTTTCTTAGCAGAATTAGAACTCTTTCAGGTTCGTTATAAGGCTCAACAAGATCAACTTCCGAGCCAGACATGAAAATCAAATGACTGCAAAATACCACCTAAGATAAAGTATTTAATATTTGAATATTCTAATTGTTGACTTAATAATATTGACTATAAAAAAATTATTAAGTCCCTAGCAGCGGCTCCAATAACTTGTTGTTCCCCAATATACACGCAAGTGTACATGGTCGTGCAAATAATATAGATTCTTTTTGGAAACGAGTTACTTTCCCCAGGGACTTATTATCAACTTCTATTCAAACTTAATTCCTCAATTGAAAGTAAAAGTAATTGTTTCAAGAGTTGATGGTTTGTAATTGTTTCAAGAGTTGATGGTTTGTAATTGTTTCAAGAGTTGATGGTTTGTTATTAACTACAACTACTTTAACAACAAGTAAAAGTAACTAAGATTGAACAATTTAAATATGGTGCTTAAAGAAAGAAAGAGAAAATTCAAAGGTTGCAGTGTATGATGAATCTCATGCATCAGAATATTGACTTAGAGCTAACTTTCGTTGTCAAGTTACTGTTTATAGGGTTAATTATATGATTCGGGCTACACACAACTTGTCGTCTACCCCAACTAGATACCTAACTACATCGTTGAGCGGGGATAAGCAAAATAATTTGTGAGCGTTTATATTTCATTCTATTTTGTAACCAAGCAAGTTGTTATTACGGGCGTCACTCTTGAATAGAAATCACCTCAATCTAATGGGTTGAACGAGTTCTCTATATCCTGTGGTCTTTGATTTTAAGATTAGACACTAAATTTATCTTATGGTGATCAAGCATACAATAGTAATACAAGAATATAGAAGTAACTTGTGTTGACAACCAAGAATTAATTCAAAAGCAAATAAGATTCAACATTCAATTTATAGCTGCATCCCTAGAACTAGGGTGTTTAGTTACTCATACTATTCAAAAACCAAAAAAGATGATTGTTCATGTTATTTTCAAAAAATAAAATAGTTAGACGATTAAAACCTATTACAAACTTGATTTATTGCTCTCGCACACCAATCAAGGAGTTTAACCCTAACAATGAGGCCCTAAGGGTCTATTTATAGTAAATAGAAAACTAAAGTCAAATTCAACTTCAATTCAGATTCCTTATGATTTTAAATTTCTTCAAAATGTCCGCACAAGACTGGGGTGACGAACCAAAATTGTGCCTTGCAGGCAACAGGTTGTAGTAAAATGGGCCTGGCGCATGGCACCAAGGTTGTTGGCGCGCCAGACCAGTATCTCGTCTGGTTGCAACTTGTCGCCTTCAACTCAGTTTTCTTCAATCACTTGATCATTTCCCTTAGTAACCTACAAAATTACTAATCATGTCTATTAGTATACAATCATCGCAATCTTGAGATAAAATATGCTAGTTAAATTAGATAATGTTCTAAACTAACGTTAAAGATGGATAATTTGTCGTAATTGGGCATATAAATATACCCAAGATCATAGTCTTTGACTTTTGGTACTTCATATTAATCGAATGTTATTGTTGTTATTAATTTTGATATCTCGTATCATCAATTGTCTATTATGTTTAATTTATAGTACAATTTTGTTGATTCACTGCGTTAGTTGCTATTTTTTATACACTTTTTTCTCCTTTGAACTTTGATTTGTGTTACTTGAGTCGAATATCTTTTGAAAAAACAATTTGTCTACCTCATGAATAGAGATAGATGCAATATTTGCACTCATTCTACCCTTCTCAGACTTTACTTATAAAATTTATTGAGTACCTTGATGTTATTGATGTCTTAAAATTTTCATGCAAAATTTATACATTAAAAAAAAAAAAGCAAAACAATTTTTTTTTTAAAACGTATTAATAAATCAAATGTATATTTTTCAAATTGGGAGAAGAGATTACAATATAGACCTACCTACCAACCAACAAACTACTTTAATTCCAAAAAAAAATACAATAATTATGTTATTTATGTATATGAGCTTATAGATTTCATGGCTTTCTCTAGATAAGGGTTTAAACTAAATTTTGTCTTCCGAATGTTTGCCGTGGTTTTTGCTATATCACTTTGGTTGCCTTCAGAAATGGGAATGCCATCCCGACTTAACAAAATGTTTGTCAATAGCTGCCTTGAGAAAACCATTTTTCTTGTGGATTCCTATCCGGAAGCCCTTATGAACAGGCTTTGTGCGCCTACAAGACTGACTTACCAATACTTGCTTTAATTCCTTAGTATAAGCTGATATACTTTGTCATCTATCTTGACCTAACTAGTTCTTGCTAACAGTAAATTTCTCATTGTTGAAGGCTCTTATCCCTCTTACTGCAAATTTGTATATTAGATCTCGAAATCTCAAGTTACCTTTTGTACCTTTTTATGCACATCATGTCCGATTACCACCTATCAGACCGTGTTTCTCATAAGCTCTTGCACTTCTCAAGATTTATGTTTGTAAATGTCAAGCTGAAACTTTTACGAGGCTCTTATCAACTGCCAAATATGTCCACTTTTGAGGCTTAAAATCGGAATGTAGTTGATAAGTGAAAACATGATTAAAAACTCTGTATAAGATATAACAGTTCATGTCCATTATATTTTTGGTTTTAAAATTCTTGAAATCTATGTTTACTGCCACCTTTAACTTTATCTATATTGACTTTCTGTTCTGAAAATATAGCTTATCTTGTTGCACACTTCCTGTGGTTACTCATTTTATTCACTTCACTTTGTCAAGTCTGTCCTGCAGCTCTTCAATCATAATTCCGGAATTTCATGATTTACAGGCTAAAGAACCAACTGAACTGGCATTGAAGAACAAAAGATAACTGATGGTCAGTCAAATTTACCTGTATGTCTTCAAGTTAAAACAACACTTAAAAAGAATATTGCAGTATCCATACTTTCCGTGGACATAAAGAGCAGACACTTTCTTGAACCAGGAAATTGAATTTCCAACTGCTGGATTGAGTTCTCTACCAGGTTATGCATAATTGTCCTCCTTACTTGGCTGTTTCTCCTGATTTGTGCATGTGAAGATCGGTATAATCTACACTAGCTCACTAAGTTCCCATTCCTGTCAGGTGATTTTGATCTCGTGTTAACTATCAACAGGTGACGCTGAGAGTGGAATATAAATGACGGGAAGTATACAACTAACACGTGAGTTCAGTGATCTCTTGGTCATATCGGGGAAAGCCACAAGGACCAGAATTTTAAGTCTCTTGTTCCGAATGAATTTTATAGTATACACAGTCAGTCTCGAAAAGGCTCTCTTGCTGGTTATTGCTCTCTTCATTTGGTTTACTCCACTTAGAGACAAATATACATTCTATTGGAGGAAACAATCATCTTGTAGCTCGGAAAATAAATAAGGAAAATTTTAACCATAAATTAAGTACTTAGAAAATTATCGGGGAAAAGCTGTTACTCAATCCTTAACTGTTGTACTGTACTGCATAGATTGTGGGCTTAATTCTTCTATTTGCCACATTATAAAAAATAAACTAAATTTCGGCTATTTGCAGAGTCCATCTATGTTATGTCCTTGCATGAGCTTTGCCGTTGTTAATTATATCTCTATATCACAGGATCAATCAACCTTCATTTCTTGTTTAACATGTAAGCCGTCACTACAACTAAGACAAGAAGCTGAAGATGTTTTATATTTATGTTAATCGAACGCTGCTACAAAACTAGTGGTATTGATTTTTCCTCTTATCATATTGCTCCCTAATAGTTTCATCTTCTTGTACTTCAAAATTAGCGTTCCCTGTAAATGTTTGTGATCACCTTGTTTCCGACTAAGCACTTTTATTCTGGGAGGTGTGATCTATCAAAGTTGCCTTAAACCTTTCAGTTTTTCCCAGAGGCTAATGAATGAAGTTTGCAAGACAATCAATTTTTCGATAACCATCTTTCAATTTGGACTATTTGACAAAGCCTTCTTTTTTTGAAGATTTCGGTTTCACCGAAAAGGCCAAGAGTACTGACCGTGTTAAGCCAGAAGATTACCTCTTTATCATCGCCTATCCATACTTTAATGTCAATGGTAACATTGTGCTCTTGCACCATATATAGCATACATCAAAATGATCTCTTTCATAGAAATGCTATGATGGCATAATTTATTTCTGCAATGTAGAGATTCTTGTCGTGGAAGAGCTATACAAAGCTTTGTCGAACACATCTAGGCAACTGATTATATTTAACGGAGTGCTTGATCGAATAAAATCTAGTTGTGTCCTTTTTTACTAGCAACTTTTTTTTCTTCAATACGATCAGAGAACAAAAGTTCCTTATTACTCTGCATGATTGTCTGCATCCGGAAATAGGATGAGCATCGTAGTATAAATATTGCTGCCTTTTTAAGAATTACAGAGAAGAAAAAATGTCTTCTAAACAATTGTTTTACGTTAAGTTACTGTATTCCATTCTATCTTTGACAAAATAAGATTGTCCGCCATTCTTTTATCCGACACTGGCTGCACTATCCAAGACTCTTTTTCCTAAAATGGAGACGGCATATTATATTCACAATTTTGAAGGACGATATGGAGGAGTCCTGTTTAGGTAATCTATTTTACCAAAGCTTTGAATGACTGAACTTTTTCCTACATCTGCTTGCATCAACAGGAATCAATGCCATCATTGAAAGAAGTTGCTTTGGACATCTCCCATCAGCTTGATTGTTTTGTTTATATGTTGCACATTTCCCCCTCTTTATCCTGTAATCTGAAGGAAGAAGAACTTTTCATATCTGTGTTTTATTTTGACCTATGTTAGTGTAGAATTCTTAATTCATGCATTATCCAACAAATCCCTTTTCAGTGTGAATATGTTGATTTAGTTATACTTATGAAACATATGTATATTAACCGTCAAAAGTTGTTGAACACCTAACAACCAAAAATTCAGCAATTTTTCTGATGTCCCTTTCCGTTGGAAAACTGACGGATATAAGGAATTCCGATGCGGTTCAAATGGTTCTTGATCCTTCTAAAGAATAGATAGTCAGAGAAAGCTAATGTCCTTGTGTAGTTGAATTAATGACTATTTGAATGGGTCCAAAATAACTAGATGTAGTCATTAAGTTATTGGTAGATTGGTGATAATTGTTATTCTTGTAGTAACGTGTATTTATAAGGTTAATAAACAGAAACAGAAATAAGATGAAGCAGAAAATACATAGAATACAAGAAGAAATCCGAGTCCACAGAAATTACTGTGTGTCCTTAATAAATTTAATCCCCTCACTGTACCCAAGGTTATGGATTATTTTTCCCAAGATAAAAATGGATTAAACCAGTTAAAGAAATAGCGGTACCTCAAATTTATTTAATTTTAGCAAACTTTAGAACAACAACAAGTCACAGAGACTCAGTCGATCGACACATTGATTTTATTTGAGAGAAAAATAAATGCAGAGAAGGAAAAATTTTCAGTTTTTGAAAAATCGAAAATTTACTTCCTTTATAGCCATTTTCAGCAAGGAACGTGTCTGTTAAGTGAAATCTGTTCAGACCCGTTTTATCAAGAAAGTTGTGTCTTTTGGAAAAAATAACAACTTTTCAGAAAATTGTGTCTATTTGGAAAATAACGACTTTTTGGAAAGTAACGACTTTTCGAAAAGACTATCGACTTTTCGAAAAGACTATCAACTGTTCGAAATGTTACTGTTACTCGCATATTTATAAGAGATAATATTAACAGGATTTATTTGATTTATAAATCAATCACATCATTTGCCAAATCCAAAACAAAATAAAAATCCAAATCCGAATTTGAAGCCGAGGCCGAGCGAGCACGACGACGACGGCGCTATGGGGAATCTTCTTCTTAGCTCTTTAAGAAGTAATGAAAGTGTTTCCTTATATAAGGACAACAATTTCCCTTTCTTTTACCGATATGGGAGAAATGACTTTTCATTTGCACTTTGCAAATGACTTTTCATTTTCCCTCCAAAGTAGTTCCTTCACTTTTCATATTCTCTCTTTCCTTTTCCCATTCACACTTCCTAAACCCCAATAATCCCCCACATGAATGGGGAAGGCTATTATTAAAACTTATGCATGAAAAAACATGTGTGTCTTGTAGGTAAATGTTAATCGCATCTGGATAAGTAGGTTTCCCTTTAAATTTTTCGTAGTGAACATATATCCGAAATACTCGGTCATTCGGTAGATTTGATATCTTTGAACCGTCGAGATTTGGTGTATACCTTGACAACATATGTCGCACAATCAACACTTGAACTGTTCTTAGTTCACATTGTTTTGTTCGTTTCAGCCATGAACACATCTTGGATAGTAAGTTCTTAAAGAACTGGCCTTACCGGATTCTCCTTGAAACGACTTTCACTTCACACTTACATAGGTGATTTCTAAATGTTTTATCCCATAGATACACCATTTGATATTCCCTGTATCAAACTTAGAAACCATTAAAAAGTCCATATGTCTTTATCCTTGTTACTAAACATTGTCTCATCATGAGAATGGACCATAAAATAATAATAATTTTTTTTCTTTACAATGTTGAACCGTCATCAATGACTTTGTTTTATCTCCTTGAACCTTGATCTTGGGATCTCCTGTCTTCTAGGTAGAGATACCACCACGATGACTTGTTCTCGGCCATAGTCCCATTCCCGTCGATGATTTCTCATCTCTCTCTCTATTTAGGCCTTTTGTAAGTGGATCCGACACATTATCTTTTGACTTCACAGAGTCAATTGTGGTAATTCCACTAGAGAGTAGTTGTCTCACAGAGTTATGTCTTCGTCTTATGTGGCGAGACTGAACGTTATACATAATGCTTCCAGCCCTTCCTATTGCAACTTGACTATCACAATGTATGCATATAGGGGCCATTGGTTTGGTCAAAAATGGAATATCTTCTAAGAAATTTCGGAGTCATTCAGCTTCTTCACCTGCCTTGTCTAAAGCAATGAATTCAGACTTCATTGTAGAGCGAGCTATACATGTTTGTTTGGATGATTTCCAAGATATTGCTCCTCCACCAATAGTAAAAACGTATCCACTTGTGAATTTTTTTTCAGTTGACCCATTAATCTAATTTGCATCACTATATCCTTCAATAACGCCTGGATATCTATTGTAATGTAAAGCATAGTTTTGAGTGTCATCTAAGTATCCCGAAACTCTCTTCATTGCCAACCAATGATTTTGATTAGGATTACTTATGTATTGACTCAGTTTATTGATAGCGTAAGCTATGTATTGTCGTGTACAATTCATGACATACATTAAGCTTCCCAATACGCTAGCATAGTCCAATTGAGACTGATTTTCACCTTTATTCTTTGCAAGATGAAGGTTTACATTAATTGGAGTTTTTGCCCCTTCAAAAAATTTAATTTTTCAAGTATCTTTTGAATATAATGAGTTTGAGACAATGCTAAACCGTTAGGACTTTAAAGAATTTTAATTCCTTATATCCCATCAGCAACTCCTAATATCACATCAACAACTCCTAATTCTTTCATATCAAACTTACTAGTGAGCATACGCTTTGTAGCTTTTATATTAGGAATGTATTTGCTCATTATAAGCATGTCATCTACATATATGCTTAAAAATAACTTCCTGATTTGGAATATCTTTAATGTAAACACATTTATTACATTCATTTATCTTAAATCCATTTGACAACATGGTTTAATCAAACTTTAAATGCCATTATTTTGGTTCTTGTTTTAGTCCATAAGTGACTTAATAAGTTTGCACACTTTCTTTTCTTTACTAGGAACTACAAAACTCTTAGGCTGTTCTATGTATATTTCCTCTTTAAGCTCTCCATTTAAGAAGGTTGTTTTCACATCCATTTGATGAATTTCAAGACCGTATACTGCAGCTAGTGCTATTAACATCTAAATTGATGTAATCCTAGTCACTGGCGAGTATGTGTCAAAATAATCAAGACCTTCTTTTTGGCTAAAAACTTTGACAACAAGTCTTGCTTTATATTTGTCAATAGTTCCATCGTCTTTCATCTTCCTTTTAAATATCCATTTTGAACCCAAGGGTTTGTTCCCTGAAGGAAGATCAACCAACTCCCATGTATGATTGCTTAAGATTGATTCAATTGCACTAGTAACAGCCTCCTTCCAAGAGGTTGTGTCGCTAGACAACATTGCTTCCTGGAATGTTTGAGGCTCACCTTCAAGAAGAAATTTTACAAAATCTGGTCCAAATGAAGTAGATGTCTTTTGACGTTTACTGCGTCTTGGACTTTCTTCATTTTGTTCATTCTCTTTTGGTTCTTCTAGGTTGTTTAGATCCCCCACTAGATGAATATACGGATATATATGTTCAAAAAATTTAACACTATCTGATTCCATTACTGTATTATCATGAATATCCGGATGTTCGGACTGATGAACCAAAAATTGACATGCCTTACTGTTTGTGGCATATCCAATAAATACACAATCCACAGTCTTAGGTCCTATTTTTACCCGGTTAGGTATCTTAACACAGACTTTGGCTAGACATCCCCACACTTTGAAATATTTAAAATTGGTTTTTCTACCTTTACATTTCACATATGGAATTACATTTTTCTTTGAGTGAGGCACTCTGTTAAGTATTTTATTTGCTGTAAGGGTAGCTTCCCCCTAAAAGTTCTGTGGAATAACCTAAACTTATAAGTAATGCATTCATCATTTCTTTTAAAGTTCCGTTTCTCCTTTCTGCAATTCTATTAGACTGAGGAGTGTAGGGAGTAGTAGTTTGATGGATTATTCCATTTTCTGAACATATTTCTGCAAATGGAGATTCATATTCTCCACCTCTATCACTTCTAATCATTTTGATCTTTTTATCTAACTGATTTTGAACTTCAGTTTTATATTGCCTAAATGCATCTATTGCTTCATCCTTGCCATTTAGCAAATATACATAACAATATCTAGTTCAATTGTCAATAAAATTTATAAAATACTTTTTTCCACCATGTGATGGTGTTGACTTCATGTCACAAGTATCAGTGTGAATCAATTCTAAAGGATTTGAATTCCTTTCAACAGATTTATAAGAATGCTTAGCATACTTAGATTCATATCAAATTTCACATTTTGATTTATTGCACTCAAATTTTGGCAAAATATTTAAGTTAATCATTTTTTGCAAGGTTTTGTTATTAACGTGTCCCAAATGTTCATGTCATAAACATTTAGACTCAAGCAAGTAAGAAGAAGCAAATTCTTCATTCATATCAACTGCAATTACATTGAGTTTGAAAAGGCCATCACTAAGGTAGCCTTTTCCTACATGCATATCATTTTTGCTTACTACTACTTTATGACAAATACACATTTAAATCCATTCTTTGTAAGAAATGGAATTGAAACTAAATTTCTTTCTCAATTTTGGAACATATGAGATCCTATTCAAAGTTACCACCTTGCCTTATGTCATCTTTAATAAGACTTTGCCAGTTCCTTCAACCTTTGCGACAATGGAGTTTGCCATAAAAATTTTGCCATAACAATTTTTCATTTGTAAGTGCTGGAGTATATTATGAAAATAATTATTTGTTGGCACACACATGGTACGAGGCACCAGAATCTATTCACCATTCTCTTGGATTTCAAACCAAGTTACATTCTGAAAGCATTGTACAGAGATCGTCCATTTCTCCTTTGGATTCATCCAAATTTGCTTGATCCTTCTTTGGACCCCAACATTCATTAGCCCTATGACCATGTTTACCACAGTAAAAATAGTTTCCATTGAATTTCTTTTTAGGAGGATTGCTTTTTGGACCAGATGCTTTCTTTCTTTTCTTTAATTTGTGGGATCTTCTTCAACAAAATTTAATCCAGATATTGCTGAATTACCATGTGACCTCTTTTCTGCGGCCTTATTATCCTCTTCGATTCTCAACCTTACAATGAGATCCTCAACAGTCATCTCCTTGCATTTGTGTTTCAAGTAATTTTTGAAGTCCTTCCATAATAGAGGTAACTTTTCAATAATTGCAGCCACTTGAAAAGCATCATTCACAAATAAATGCTATATTAAAGATTATGTGAGTATTAAGGGAAAATTTAATATTTCTAACATAGACATTAAATAAATTTATACCTTCAGCAAGGAGATCATGGATTATGACCTGCAATTCTTAAACTTGGGTGACGACAGTCTTAGTGTCTATCATCTTATAGTCCAGAAAATTTTCCACAATGAATTTCTTCATTCCGGTATCTTCTGTTTTGTACTTCTTTTCTAAACCATCCTAGAGTTCTTTTGAGGTTTTGGCATTGCTGTACACAGTGTATATCATTTTGCAGACAGTCAAAATATAATTTTTACACAAAAAAATCTGAGTGTGTCCATGTTTCTTTTACCAAGAATCGTTCATCAGCCAGAAATTCATCTAACATAACAGGAACATTCTCATTAATGAACTTCTGCAGACTCAACATAGTGAGATTGAAGAACATCTTTTGCTGCCATCTCTTAAAGTCGACTCCAGAAAACATTGCAGGTTTCTCAGTCGGCGTTAAGGCAGCATTTGAACGATTATGTGCAACCGATGTTTTTGTAGCACTTACTATTCCAGCATTTGTTTGACTTGAATTAGTCATTTATATTTCTATCACAAATGGCAGATAAGTTAAGTATTTGAAATACTAACTGTAAAGAACAAATTTTTACACAAACTGTTTCTGATTTAACGATAAAGTTTTTATGTTCTTTTAATCGTTAATCGAATGAATTTTAAAAATTCAAGCAAAGTAGAAAACCATAAAGGTTTTAATCTCCAGAAAGCTCAAATAAAGAAACTGTTAAATTTCTTAATATTGATATTCTTATAGTAACCTGTATTTATAAGCTTAATAAACCGAAAAAGAAATAAGATGAAGCAGAAAATACATAAAATACAAGAAGTAATCCGAGTCCGCAGAAACTACTGTGTGTCGTTAAGAAATTTAATCCCCTCACTGTACCCAAGGTTATGGATTAATTTCTCCCAAGATAAAAACATATTAAACCTATTAAAGAAATAGTTATACCTCAAATTTCTTTAACTTCAGCAAACTTTAGAACAACAACAAGTCACAGAGACTCAGTCGATCGATACTTTGATTTTATTTGAGAGAAAAATAAATGAAGATAAGGAAACATTTCCAGTTTTTGAAAAATCAAAAATTGACTTTCTTTTTTAGCCATTTTCAGCAAGGAACGTGTCTGTTCAGTGAAATCTATTCAGACCCGTTTTATCCGAAGCCAAGGCCGAGCAAGCGTCGACGACGACGGCGCAAGGTGACATCTTCTTCTTAGCTTTTTTAAGAAGTAATGAAAGTGTTTCCTTATATTATGGCAACAATTTACCTTTCTTTTGCCGATATGGGAGAAATGACTTTTCATTTGTACTTTGCAAATGACTTTTCATTTTCCCTTCAAAGTAGTTCCCTCACATTTCATATTCTCTCTTTTCTTTTCTCATTCACACTTGCTAAACCCCAACAATAATGCACCTAAAGTTGATCACCAACCCACTAGAAAAAGATCATATATTATATTACAAGTCCATGCCCTACTCAAATCAACTTTGAGTGTCCATATTTCATTCAAACATCTTACATTGTTTCAAGAATATAGATTCAGTGTTTAATCGCATAACTTTGTGTTACAATTCCAGTAATCGCATAATATGGCTGAAGCTTTCCTTCAAGTTCTGCTAACTAATATCACTTTTTTCATCCAAGGGGAACTTGGACTGGTTTTTGGTTTTGAAAATTAGTTTAAGAAACTTATATGTATGTTTTCTATGATAAAAGTTGTTAGAAGATGCTCAAGAGAAGCAACTGAAGTACAAGGCAATAAAGAACTGGTTACAGATACTCACTGCTGCTGCATATGAAGTTGATTACATCTTGGATAACTATAAAACTGATGCAGCAAGATACAAGCAGGCTTTATTGGGGCGTTATCGTACACGGACTATCACTTTCTGTTACAAGGTGGTAAAAAGAATGAAAGAAATGATGGAAAAACTAGATGCTATTGCAGAGGAACATAGGGATTTTCATTTGGATGAAAGGACTGTAGATAGAGAAGCTGCTAGACGGCAAACAGGTGCTGATATTAATTTTATTTTAAAACTAATAAGTATTACTAATTGCAGAGGAACGAAGGAATTCATATACACTTTTATTTTTGGAAATTATCAAAGTCATGTCTGTTTTTAAGCTGAGGTAAAGTTTCAAAGATTTTTTCTAATCCTAATGTTTGTCTCACTCAATCACCGTGATTTTCTCAATCCTTTACTTCAACTCTCGTAGGAAATATGAAAGGAAAATATTTTTTTAGAGAATGTTCAAGTTCATTTAAGGCTATTTAAGGTCACTGACATGATTACAATCATCAATTACATCACTATTTAAACTACTTAAAATAGAAAACAAAAAGTTTTACACAAATAACTTAATACATAGATCACAATTTATTAGATATTTGTACTACGAAATTCTAAATAGAGTTCTTGAAAAACTAAGAGACAAATTCGGAAGACTAAACATTGATGCATTAATTTCAACACTCATCCTTAATGCATTTGCTTGATAGCTCTACAGCGTTCTCGAAGATAGCAAATTTTTTCTCTAGGAAGTGCTTTGGTGAAGATGTCAGCAAGTTGTTCTCCTGTCTTACAATAATGCAACTAAATTTCGTCTTTCTCTTGTGCTTCTCGGATAAAATGATACTTGATGGAAATATGCTTTGATCTTTCATGGCTAATTGGATTCTTGACAATTGCAATGGTTGATTTGTTATCACAATACAGGACAATACTTTTTATTATTTTTCACCAATATGTTTAAATATTCTCCTAAGACAAATAGCTTGAGAAGTAGCCTTGGATGTTGAAACATATTCTGCTTCGGCAGTAGATTAAGCAACAACACTTTATTTTTTGGATAAACAAGAACAAATACTTAATCCAAATAAGAAAGCATAACCAGAAGCACTCTTCATGTCATCTATATTTCCAGCCCAATCACTATTATAATAACAAATTAAGTTCAAATCTCCACCAAATTTGTACATTATCCCATAATCCATTGTTCCTTGCAAGTAGCGTAGAACATGCTTTGCAGCTCCAAAATGCACTTGGCTTGGTTCTTGCATGAACCCGGATAATAAATTAGCAGCAAACATAATATCTGGCCTTGTTGAAGTAAGATATATCAAACTTCCAATTAAACTCCTATAAAGTGAGCTATTAACTTTCTATTCTCCATCATCTTTTGTAAACTTCTCATTTGTTGCTAATGGTATGTCCACAAACCTGCAATCCATCATTTTCAGTTTTTGAATAATACTTTTAGTTTACTTCTTTTTAGAAATGAAAATTCCTTCTTTCACTTGTGAAACTTCGATGCCCATGAAATTATTTTGCAACCCAAGATCACTCATTTCATAAGTTTTGCATCATATCTTGTTTGAAATTTTGCATCATCTTTACATCATTTCATGTAAAGAGCAAATCATCGGCATAGAGACAAACAATGATAATGTTGTCATGTTCTTTCTTCACATACAAAGTGACATCACTTTTACTTCTCTGAAAATTAATTTTCAGAAAGTATGATTCAATTTCATCGTACCAAGCTCTTGGAGCATGCTTCAGCCCGTAAAGAGATTTTTTAGCATGTACACCTTTTCTTCTCCCCCTTGAACAAAAAATCCTTGAGGTTGCTCAACATGAATATCTTCATCAAGTTTTCCATTCTGAAATGCTGATTTAACTTCAAGTTGAAATATCTTCCATTTCTTTTGTGCAGCAACAACAATTACAGTTCTAATTGTCTCAAGACGAGTAGCTGCAGAGAAAGTTTCATAAAAATCAATACCTTGTTTTTGCGTGAAGCCTCTAGCAACCAACCTTTCTTTGTGCTTTTGAATGTCTCCTTCCGGTTTGATTTTGATTTTGTAAATCCATTTTAGACTATGAACTTCTCTTTCTCTAGGAATAGCCACACGCTCCCAAGTATTATTTTTTTCAATCATTTGAATTTCTTCTTTCATGGTTTTCTTCAAAATATCATGCTTTATTGCTTCTTCATAATATTCAGGCTCAACAACGGCAAAATTATATCTTTGGTAAATGTCACTCTACATTTTTGTTCCTCTTGGAGGCGGTTCTTCATCATCTGAATATGGGATTTCTCCCCCTTGTGAGACATCTTCATCTTTCTCATCCTCTTTTTTATTTGAAGATATGATAGGAATATTTTCTATCTTTTTATCCTCCCAATTCGATGTTATCTTTTAATAAAAAATGGCATCGCTACTAACAAGAAGTTTGTTAGTTTTGACATCGAGAAGCCTATATCCTTTTGCCACATCACTATAACCATGAAAGATACATTTTTTACTTTTTTTATCCAATTTTGTTCTTTTCATAGCAGGTACATGAGCATAAAAAATACACCCAAAAAATTTAAAATGAGTTACAGAAGGTTTAGTTACACTTCAAGCTTCAACTGGTGTCTTGTTCTTTAGTGTCTTTCGTTGGACACCAGTTAAGGATGTGAATTGTTGTATGCACTGCTTCTGCCAAATAATATTTTGGCAGCCTTTCTCATTCATCATAGTTCTGGCCATTTAAACAGTTGTTCTATTTCTTCTTTCAGATAAACCATTTTGTTGAGGAGTATACCGTGCTGTAAGTTGCTTCTGAATGCCTTCATTTTTGCAATATTATTCAAATTCTCGACTTGTGTACTCACCTCCTCGATCATTACGAATGGTTTTGATGCTGCAACCTTTTTGCTTCTCAACAAGGGCTTTAAATTTCTTGAATGTAGCGAATGCTTCTGACTTTTGTTTCAAAAAATAAACTCAAGTCATACTTGAAAAATCATCAATAAAGATTAGAAAATACCTTTGACTTCCAATAGATGGATTTTTCATTGGTCCTCAAATGTCGGTATGAATTAGCTCCAAAAGTACACTTGCTCTTAAAGACACACCTTTTGGAAAATACTTCCTGTGTTGCTTTCCCATTATTCAAATTTCACATATATCCACCTCAGTATGTATTACACGAAGGCCTTGCACCATGACCTTTTGCTTGAGAAGTTTTAAACAATCAAAATTCAAGTGACAAAATCTTTTGTGCCAAAGACATAAATCGTCTACAATTTCATTTTTAATGCATTGTAATGGAATTGCAAAGGGAAGTTTCTTTTTGTCATCTTTACTTAAACAATGACTTGATTTAACTCAATTTTATCATAAATCATGCAATAATTATCTCAATACACAAGAAAATAACCATTTTCTATGAGTTGACCAACACTAAGTAAATTTTCTTCCAAGTCAGGAACATAAATAACATCATGAATTTGCTTACCACTTCCTTCCATGTTGATCAAAATAGTACCTTTACCTTTCGCAGCAATTAAGGCTCCATTCCCCATCTTAACTTTAGTAGTGATGCTATTATTAATTTAGAGGAAATGCTTTTCATCTCCTGTCATGTGATTACTACAACAACTATCAACATACCATTCATTACTTTTTGTTGAAGCATCTGATTTAGAAGCAAAGAAAATGTTTTCTTCCCTTTCTTCGTCTTGTCTTTCACAAAAATTTGCTTGCTCCTGTTTCTTGTGCCAACAATCCTTTTCAACATGGAAAAATTCTTTTCAAAAGCTACATTGGGGCTTGCCTTTGTGCCATCATTTTTCTGGATTGTGATTAATCTTTACTTTACAAAAAAAGACTAGTGTTTTTCTCACTTTTTTCTTCAACCTTTTTGAATGAACCATCATGATCCTGCTTCTTTTTTTGCTAGTGATTCTTCTTTTCATGATTTTTTGAGAAATTTTGAGAATTCTCATTAGTTTTAGATTGGAAATTCGTCTCTTTGTGTTAATCTTCACCAAAAAATCACCGCTTCTCGTGTACACGAAATGATCCAACTAGCTCTTTGATGGAAAGCATAGAAAGATATTTTGTCTTCTGAATGATATAAACGATGGACTCATACTTTTCTGTGACACTAATTAGAATCTTCTCCACCACTTGTTGGTTAGAAACTGTATCACTATGATTTCTCATTTCATCAACAATATTCATGACTTTTGTGCAATATTCGTCAATTTTTTTTTCAGATTCCATCATCTTTAAATTTTGAAACTCTCTTCTAAGATTTTGAAGATTTATAGTTTGTCACCATACACCTCAGTCTCCAGAAAAACCCAAGATTAATTTGCAGTCTCACAAGTAGCATTTTTTACAAAATATGCTCTTGAGACTCCCATTTGGATTTTGCTCAAATCTTTTGCATCTTGACGATACTTAGCCTCAAGATTTTTCATCTCTGCTACAGTAAGACCAGCATCGTTGTCTGGATCTTCAAATCCATTTGCAACATTACTCTCCAAACCTTCAGCTTTCAAATGTATTCTCATTCTTATCTTCTAGTATTCAAAATCAGCTCCATAAAAAAATGGTGTAAGAACAACTGAAGAATCAACACCTTCATTTGTTTTGGATGCAAAACTATTTTTTCACCTAACCCCAGATTAAGAACGAAAACCTGCTCTTGATACCAATTTTTAGGAAATATGAAAGGAAAATAATATCTTTAGAGAATGCTCAAGTTTATTATAGACTACTTAATGCTACTTGAGATGATTAAAATCATCAATTACATCACTATTTATTACTAAAAATAGAAAACAAAAAGTCTTGCACAACTAACTAAATACATGTATCAAAATTTACTAGATACATGTAGTACGAAATTTTAAAGAGACCTCCTGTAAAACTAAGATACAATTTTGGAAGACTAAACATGGATGAATTAATTCCAACAACCCTTAATGTGCAAATATACTCTCTATTTTCTGTTGACTCCTAATGATCTTGAATTTAACAACATTCTTGTTTGGAGCAGGTTTTGTTTTAACTGAGCCAAAAGTTAGGGAAGGGACAAAGAGGAGGATGAGATACTGGAAATCATGATAAACAATGTTAGCCATTTCGAAGAAGTTCTATTATTCCTAATAGTTGATATGGGGGGACTTGGAAAGACGACTCAACCCTAAATGGTCTTTAATGACCAGAGAGTTGCTGAGCATTTCAATCTAAAGATATGGGTTTGTGTCTTAGAAGATTTTGATGAGAGGAGGTCGATTAAGGCAGTAATAGAATCTATTGAAGGAAAGTCACAGGTGACATGGACTTGGTTCCTCTCCAGAAAAAGCTTCAGGAGTTGTTGAACGAAAAAGATACTTTCTTGTTTTGGATGATGTTTGGAATGAAGATGAAGACAAGTGGTGTAATCTTAAGGCCGTATTGAAGATTGGAGAAGGTGGTGCTTCAATTATAGTTACTACTCATCTTTAAAAGATTGGATCAATTATAGGAACTTTGCAGCTACATCAGTTATCAAATTTGTCTCATGAAGATTGTTTGTTTTTGTTCAAGCAACGTGCATTTGGACATAAAAATGAAAAAAGTCCTAAACTTATTGAAATCGGAAAGTAGATTTTGAAGATATGTGGGGGTTTGCCTCTAGCATCAAAGACTCTTGTAGGTATTTTATGCTTCAAGAAGGAAGAAAGTGAATAGGAACATGTGAGAGATAGTAAGATTTGGAATTTACCTCAAGATGAAAATTCTGTTTTGCTTTACATAAAATGTATCGTAAGTAATTATTTAAATGAAATTTAGAGGAATAATCTCTCATATTGGACAAAATTCAAACTTATTATATATACTTTAATGAGAATAATATTACAAAAAACTATTGAATTTGTTTGAATGTTTTTAAAAATCAAGACCAGTGTGCTGAAGTTCATTATTAAACTAAACTTTTATTCCAATCACAATGTCGAGAAATACATCTATTACTTTCATAAAAGTATATACCACTTGTAGTAAAGTTGAAAACATTGTCCATACTTCACATTGAATATGAGAAATTAATTTATTATGTCGTTATCTATGTCTTTAGGATTAAAAGGGGTTGCAGTCTAGTCATACTCCTATATAGTCCATTTGGCACATTCTTGAGTTTATGTCAAAAATTTATTTATTCTTGTCTTCTTTTCCTGATTCACTTCGCACATCAAGGTGCGATAATGTTTTTGAGGTCTTTACGTGCTTACAATAACATATCAAATTTGAATTTTATCTTCAAGACAGGTAGTACAAATCATTTTAAGGTCTTTATGTTACAATAATATACCAAATTTGATTTTTATCTTCAAGATATGTTAGTAGAGATCTTTAAGGAATTCTTTTACTGTATCTTCAATAATTTTAGTAGAGAAAACATGCATCGATACTTAATTAATATGTATTATTTAACTGTACTAACAAATACTTATAAGAATAACTTTGCATAAATAGAAACAACAAAGTTAAAAAGATGAATTAAAAAATAACAATTAATAACATACGTATAATATAATGAGAGTAAATAAAAAATACAACAATATATATCAATAGAATGAAACAGAAGAGGTAAAATCAATCCCACTAAGTTCATAATGGACCCATTAGAAAATTATTACCCTCTAGTACCTAGGGTTTAAAGGAATAGATCCTCTCAAGATAGGAGGATTCCATTCACCAGTGTATTGATACAAGAAATGATGGTGTAGCGAGCCACCTAACAGGAAAAAAGTACACGAATATTCAAGTGTGAAAAAGAAGCATACGAAGTAGTTCCTAATTTTGGTTCTTTTAAAATAAGAGTAAATCCCTCTATTTAGGTTTGATTTGTAGCAAGAATTAATGAGAAATGGGGGGAAGATGAAAAGAGAGGAACTTGAAAAGTCCTCTTATGCTTTAGTGATAAGGTATTCGTCCCTCATTGGTGGTCGAAAGAAAAATAGGAGATTTTAAATATGGAAACACTCCTATTAATTTTTAAAGGGATTGGAAAGAGGGACAACCCTAGCGTTTTCGTTGCTCGCTCAGTTTCAGCTACTGCTATGACTTTCGAAAATGATCTATCGAGAGTTTTTTTGGACGAAGTTTGTTTTAATTATTTAATTAATTCTTTATTTAATTAAATAAATTAAATTACCAAAACATTTTCAATTAATTAGTTGATAACAAAAAAAATTTCAATAATTTAGTTGAGATTAATAGAAAAATTTCAATTGTTTTGTTGAATAACTAGACTCGACACGAATCCGCACGACCTATTTTATTTAGATCTTTTCCGGTTTTATTTGAATTTCCCACCATTTGGAAATGTCTGTTTTGAAAGGTTGCAACTTTCAGGAACAACCACGACCATTTGAAAGGTTGCAAACTTTCAATAATAGTCGTGCGGATTCTGAAAGGGTTGCAACCTTTCGAAACATGTTCCTTTTGCCTATAAATACCATTTATTCTTTATAATTTTTCCTTACTATTTTTTCTTATTTCTTCTTCTTCTTCTTCTGCACAGAACATTTATGTGTAGTTGTCTGTTGTTGAGTGGTTCGCTGACATAAGAGTTTTTTGTATATACACGGTGGAGATTGAGATCATTTTATCTTGGGAGGACATATTCAAAATAAAACCTCGGATAGTAGAGGGGAATTATTTTCTTTAAGGGACACTGTGAATTTCAGTGGACTTGATCTTTTTCTGTTAAAATTATTTTTCCAGATTCTGCTACGTTACAAATTTTAGTTTTTTTTATGAATCAACTTATGGTCATCTTTTGTATTGATTCAGTAAACTTTTGTTATTTCAAGTTTCTGCAAAGTTTTGTCTAAATTAGTAATTCTTATTTTTCAAACACAGATTATAAACAATCTTAAAGAAATTATTTATTTTATATTAATCTGTGTTTCTGGTGGAGGAAAATCTTCGTGATTTTATATTTCTTGAAGTTTGCAATTATAAATTATTGCTTACTAAGACTATACCTATTTTTGTTTATTAGAAATTACAAAAAACAATGCTACAGTGGCTATCACTACATAAACCCGAACTGTTGTACCACAAGAATACTGTCACATCCCGAACCACACCCTAGAAGTTTGGGGCAATCTCGGGCTGCAACCGGCGTACTTGACCTCTTAGAGGTCTTGTGCAATCCCTCACATATCATTCATTGCATAAAGATAGTGAAAAGTAGTGCGAAATTAAAACATTTCACAAAACATAACATAGTCTTTAAGAATCTCTTTCATATAAAGTAATAGGAAATACTAAATCTCAATCTCATCATCTTAAGACAAAAGTATACTTGGGACACGGCCCATACTTCAATACTAATATAGAAATACTTAGTCTATTACAATACTTTAGATGAAAACATAAAAGACATATATGCCCTAGAGTCAAATGAGGACATACTTCAACTTCTCTTGAACGATTCTATGGTTCAAGTATTCCTTCCCAAAAGATCATCACCTATGAATAACTACATAGAGATAAAAGCATGGATTAGTACAACCACATGTACAAAGTATGTCATAATGCATAAAATCATGATAAACGGACATTTATTAGAAAATGCATCTTTTCATCTTTATTATTATATTAGAATCATAAGAACAATATTTAGAAACTTAGAAGCACTTAAGGAAACATTTAAACTAAACATCACATTTTAAGAGTCACTTTACAATACTTACTTAAGTAGATCAAGAAGATAATGTCCATGATTGACCTTTTCAAGACTACCTATATAATCCTTAAGACTTCCTAAGTTTGGATCATGTCCATATAATCAACATCTTCCCTAACTAGAGTAATTCTTAAGACTCATCTAGGTAAGATACTAAGTAACCATTCATATGCCCCCTTAAAACCTTAACTAGGCAACCCTTAACTACTCTAGATAATTACTTATTACATTAACATACTTTGACACTTAACTTAAGTCATTACATTCATTAGTTCATTTAGGAGACACTCAACACATAAAGGACATTGTAGTAGTGATCTTGGACAAGGCCTAGGGACTCCAACTAACACCTTCAAAGCCTATTGTGCAATGTCTAGATAGCGTCACAAACCACCACCAGAACCTCATAGAACTTCTCTATTACTAGTAAGTATCCCACATGATGACAATAGGAAATAGCCTACATAGACCATGATAGCAAGACATGGAATTCGGAGTTCTATCATACTCCGATGAGGTTGTTCTACTTGCCAAGGGTAGAACCTACACACATCCCATGTAGGCACATGGTTAAGGAATATGAAGGGTATACTTTGTAATCTAGTCACACTCTTTAACAAGAATTACTTCCCTTACCATACTAACTTTGTGTTAGCCTTCTTTCTCATAGAGTAATTCACACATTAGGTTCACACAAAAGGGTTCCATAAAAATTTCATAACCCAATCATATTTAACCTACCAAAACAGGTCCACTAGTGCTACCTCACAATGGCAACAAGAAGCTCATAATTATTTTCCTAATGATTAATATTTTGACAGTCCAGCCAATTAACCATAAGTCAATCATTCCTTTACTTTGAAGGATACCATTACGGCTTACGACTTCAACATTCTTAACCTTACCACTAAGTCAAGGTTTTCACATAAAAAAATCTCTTAACATCATTTAAGGTCTCATGTCATTAATACAACAAGACTAAAAGCTTTAACATACTAAGTCAAGACTTCACATATTCATATACATATATACATCATGTAAGGGACCCAAGTCAACCAACACAAGACACTACATACTTCACTTTCAACTCACAATGCATGTCATTCTAACAACACATTGAAACAACCGTGACATCTTCAAGTCATCCTATAAATTATGATAACATCATCATTGTGACCAATATAAACTCATATAGTCAAGTAGGAATAACCAATATTCCACCTTAAGACTATACACACAAGGTTATATCATAGCCTAACATGATCACCTAAATAGCTTTAATAGAACAACACACATATGACTACTTCACATGTAGATAGATAATGTCGTGATTCACATAATCAACTACACAAATAGCCACATTACTTCAAAAAGTTGTCGACAAGGCCATGATCATCATATTGCATAAAGTAACGCCAATAAGGCTACATCAATTGCAAGTAAGGTACATAAAACCACCACCATAAGTGGACTATACCAATCACAACATAATTGAAGTATAAATAGTAACAATCTCACATCTAGGTTTACCCCTAGATGAAACCGGCATCGTCGTCCTTTTCAAGTACTAAGACTAGCCTCTTAGTCTAATGTCATTACATTCATAGATTAAAAAATGCAGAAAAATTTAAAACTTTCATTATCACTACATTGAGGTTTACATAGACTTCTACATTCACATAATATATATATTCATATCGAGTATACATAGATCCTTCGTATAGGAAGGTTACATAGCCTTCTAATTTCATTACACATACATATATGTAAAATTTAGAAATAGTTTCAACGACTATCTCATCTCATACCATCTAAACGATTATCACAATATGGGCTTTATCCCTTACATAAATCCAACAAGACCACATATAGGTCATACAAAAGTATTGTACTCAATTGAAAGGGAAATAAATGAAAGAGTCGTTAAGTTCATAACAAGTTCGTATGCTAGATGATGGCATTGCACTCAAAAGTTGAAGACCTACCCCAGACTGATGAAAGGAAGTATCCAAGCTATCAAGAATGTTGTCTTCAAAACTCTTCAATAACCAGAACCTAAATTGTTTGGGAAAAGGGAAAAAATGAGGTTAATACTCCACATGTACTGAGTATGAGACCTTATGCACTTACACAAGAAAAAGATGCTAAAAAGGGACTTTTAGTTAAAACATGCCATTTTACCCTTTTAAGAACTTAATGCAGAGTCACGCAAGTCATATCAACCAACCAAACATGCTTACTATCTCACAAGTAATACTTATCCCAACATATTTGAAACCATGATTTACTACAACCCAATCATAAAGGAATAATATGACAAGAATGAATAAGAGTCAATCATATCATAATAAGCAAGAAAAATTTTCATGTATCCTTATCAAACAACACGTGCAATGACCAAGAAAATCCACATAACCTTTAACAACCAAGTAAGCTCCACAAGAAAACATAACCAATGTCCATATTTAACAATATAGTCCAACTACATATATCAAGAGGATAATCATAATCATATATAGAAATTTAAATTGTAGCATCAACATATTACCATCATATACATAATTATCATATGCTTAAATAATATCAACTTCCTAAAGCTTCCACCAAAGTTAACTAGTGCAAGGCAAAGGTAGAGTCTCATACCCCTACCTAGGCTAAGTAAAACCTCTCAAGTTACCTTAGTTAGTTTATACTTCATTACTTTATTTTACTTTAGGGAACACTTTCCTTAACTGACATAGACCACATGATCTAAGTGTGGAATCTGGTTTTGTAAAACCTTAAAATGATGGAAGTAAGTCTACCAGCCAAAGTAGAACCAAACACAAACGTAGCTTCCTAGGTGGATCCACTAGCTAGTCTTCTTATGGGGGCAACATAGTTCAAAAACTAAGAGATAGTGTATCCCCTCTTGATACCACTTGGTAGTTGGGGCCTCCTCTCATGGGATTCCATTAGATGAGTATTCCTCTTTGGGAGGTCAACATCTCATATCAAACTATAGGGTGAATCTTCGTCTTCAGGAAGTCATCACCTCGCATTGTGAAGTTCACTAGGTGCTAAGCTAAATCTCTTTATTGAAATGTCTTTAAGCCTTTAATTATCGATCATAACTTAGTTTAGGTCGTAGGGTATACCCTTTGTATGATCATCATCATCAATAGCTCCATAAGAATTGTAGGAGTATAAGTCCTTTAATCACAGTTCATATAAGTAAGGTTAGCACATTAGCATTTTATAGCATATCAAGGCACATTAATAGTTTTCACCACCCTTGTATAACATACACCTTAATCAATCTCACAACATAGTCAAGACATTTCATTAAACATCATACCACCCTGTAATCCTAGTATAAGTTATACTCCAATGTAACATAATGACTTAACAACAACTAATCACAATTAGAAATTAAGATAAAGATTGTAACACTTACGAACACTTCCTCATAGTCTATAATCAACTTCTTACAATCAAACCATAACTCAACCCTATTTGGGGAGTAAGATCATCACACAATGATAACGAATTAAATAATACAAACAATTGCATCTCTATAACACAATTCAACACTAGATCACAACTTAAGACAAGGTACATAGCCTAATTTCACATTACAATTGATAACTTAAATCACATATCAAGAACTAGAATTATAGGCCTATAATTCATCTTAATTTAATGAAAATAACACCAAAGGATAGTAATCTAATCAATAAAAAACTGCATTGAATGATCACAATAAAATATAGGTCAAGATCACAACTTAGGGTTAGGGATGGAGGATCATATACTTCAAATTAGACCAAACAACTAACAATTACAATAATCAAGTTGAAATTCATGTTAATATGTTTAATCTAACCTAAATAAATTGTTAACAACTCAATTCATAACTTCAATTTTGTCATTGAATGAAACCCATAAGAAAACTCTACTTTTGAAATCTATTTTGAAGGAACCCTTTGAGGAAAGAGTCTCAAAGGTTAATAGAACCTATACCTTAATGTTTGAAAACAATTTGATGGTGAATTCTTCCTTTTCCAGCTCCCAAATACTAATCCTTTCTTGTCTTCAATGGTTAGTTCAAGTAGACAAAGAAAGAAGAGAGAAGGAATAGAGTTTATTTGTGAGTTGTCTTCTGATTAATGAGGGTTGGGAGTATTTATATTGGAACTTTATAAACTTAATTAGACCCTTTTAAACCTAATTTATAACCTATACCCTTATGGAATGAAATGAAACTAACTTAATTAGCGCAGTAGATTCGACCTTCACAGACGAGACCCCGAACGACAGGCCATCTGTGAGTTGATGGTCCTACACCTTCCGTCCCGCACTCCGTCGATGAGTTCAGATTCTGTGCATGCGGAGGCCTTCCTCAACTTGTCTAAGTATGGGACGACAGTGGCAGTGACGCCCTGTTATTCCACACACAGACCGTAGGTGGTCACGTCGATGCCCAGTGTCCAAGCCGTATTTCTTTAAACACTAGGGTCCTCCTCAAGGGCCCTTGTTTGTTCTTGGGGAGTCGTACCCTGACGTTTCAACCATGATAAAAATCACACCTATTATCTACCTTTCCACAAATTTTTGTACATTTCGGACTCCTGAAAGTTAGTCAAATAGACTAAGGCACACTAACACCCCCTTGAACCAACATCCTGGACGTTCTTGGACGTTATTGTTATTAAACTTCCTAAATGTCCTATATTCAATAAAATTGACTTAAATACAATACTTAGACCCCATGGCACCTAAGTTACAATTTATGACACGTCTTGAATTTTGAAGGTGTTAAATTATACCCCCCCTTAGGATCATTCGTCCCCGAATGACACTGAATTTTTTTTTGAAGGAAGTAATAAACTTAAGACTTGAAGCACGACCTCTCAACAATATAAAATCAACATAAACCATGTTTTTTCAACAAGTAAAATATCAAAACTCATATTACCTACATACAAGGCTCAAATCACTTCATCATGAGGCATTTCCTTCTCACCACACTCATGAGTTCAACATACATTACATGAGTCAATAGCAAAAACATAAACTCAACAACCTGCTCATATCATTTTATAAAGACTCACAATATAAAAATGAACATCATAACTCAAAACAAGCAAAAATTAAAATTTCAAGACTAAAGAACCAATTTCACTACAACTTCACTATGAAGTACTCAAAAATGCGCATTTTACAAAACTTCACTTAAAAATCAATAAACTTCAATTTCTAATCATATTTATATTATTAAAAAGAATTACTAACCTTAACTCTCAAAATGATGATGGTAAGAGAACTTCATGTCTGCTTCGGTCTCCTATGTTGCACCCTCAACTAGATGATTCATTCATAACACCTTTACGGAGACCATCTCTTTATTATTAAACTTCTTGACTTGCCTATTAAGAATTTGAACCGGAAATTCCTCGTAAGAGAGTTTATCCTTGGAACAAAGACCCTTAATAGGAAAAATGTACTCGGGATTGTTGATACACTTTTTCAACATAGAAACATGTAAAACCGAATGAACCGAAGTCAATTCATTAGGAAGTTTCAATTCATAGGCAACCTTACCAACCCTTTGAAAGATTTCATAGGGACCCACATAACGAGGACTCAATTTCCCTTTCTTGCCTAATCTAACCACCCCTTTCATTCGTGAAATTTTAAAATACAGCTTATCACCTTCTTCAAACTCCAAATCCCTTCTCCTATGATCGACATATGACTTTTTCTAACTATAGGCCATTTGCAACCGGTTCTTTATGATATGAATTTTTTGAAAACATTCTTATAAATCAACTAGGGATCCAGAAACGTTGGCTCACCCACTTCAAACCATCGAATTGGAGACCTACAACTCCTACAATACAAGGCTTCATAGGGATCCATGGAAATGGATGAATGAATACTATTATTATAGGCAAACTCCACCAAAGGTAAATGTTTATCCCAATTCCCTTTAAAATCAATAATGCACGCCCTAAGCATATCTTCAACATTTGTATCGTACGCTCCGCTTGACCATCCATTTGGGGATGAAAAGCGACGCTCAAATTCATCGTAGTACCCAACCCTTTTTGGAACGACCCCCAAAATCTAGATTTTAATTGTGCATCCCGATCTGATATGATGGATAATGGAATGCCATGGCGGCACAGAATCTCATATAGGAAGATTCATGCATACTCTTTCATCGATTATGTAGACTTGAAGGGAATAAAGCGAATGGACTTAGTCAATCGATCCACAACCACCCATATGGAAACATATGACTTTTGAGTCTGAGGTAAACCTACTACAAAGTCCCTACTAATGTCTTACCACTTCCAATTAGTAATTTGGATCTCTTGTAGTAAGCCACCCGATTTCTGTGTTCAACCTTTACTTGTTGGCAATTCAGACACTTAGCGACAAACTCCACTATATCCTTTTTTAGACCTTCCCACCAATATATCTCCCTTGGGTCATGGTACATTTTTATCAACCCCGGATAAAATTGAGTAGCGGGACACATATGCTTCTTCAAGGATTTAATCCCTCAACTAAGCTACATCGGGAACACATAATCGCCCTTGTTAACTTAACACACCATCCCCCCCAATGAGAATTATTCATTCAAATTTCCGATAACCGATTCTTTCAATTCCATTAAGGCTAGATAGAGGTGTTGTTTGGACTTCACCTCAACCAGTAAAGATGACTCAGATTTATGATGAACTATAGCACCCCTATTCGGAGAACTCTCCAAATTCACCCCCAACCTAGCCAACGTATTTACTTCTCTTGCTAGGTCTTTCTTGGCTTCATCAAGATGGGATACACTACCCATAGTCATATGACTTAGGGCGTCCGCAACTACATTAGACTTCCCTGGGTTATAAAGTCCACTCATATCATAATCTTTTAACAACTCTAGCCACCTTCTTGTTGGAGATTCAACTCTTTTTGGGTAAACACATATTGCAGACTCTTATGATTGCTAAAGACATCAACATGACACCCATACAAGTAATGCCTCAAAATATTCAAAGAAAACACCACGACCTCTAACTCAAGGTCATGAGCGGGATAGTTTCTCTAATGTATCTTAAGTTTCCTAGAGGATTACAGTATCACCTTCCCATGTTGCATAAACACACACCCCAAACCCACTAAGGATGCATCACAATATACTACAAAACCCTTTGTGCCCTCCAATAAAGTCAAACACCGGAGCAGAAGTAAGCCTATCTTTCAACAATTGGAAACTTTTCTCACATGCCTCCGACCACTCAAACTTCTTACTCTTTTTGGTCAAAGTTGTCAAAGGAGACGCAATAGACGCAAAACCGTCTATGGATCTCCTATCATAACCGACTAGACCCAAGAAACTCATTATGTCAGTTGGAGTCAATGGTCTAGGACAATTTTTTATTTCCTTCATTTTCCTTGGGTCCACCTCAACTCCCTCACTAGAGAGGATGAGCCCATGAAATGTATCAACCTCAACTAAAACTCGCACTTACTATATTTGACATAGAATTGATGTTCTTTAAAAGTTTGCAATACCACCCTTAAATGACCCATATGATCACCCTAATTTTTTTCATATACCAAGATATCGTCAATAAAGACAAAGACAAATGAATTTAGGTAATTTCAAAACAATCTATTCATTAGGTCCATAAACACTGTCGCAGAATTAGTGAGACCGAAAGACATGACCAAGAACTCATAGTGCCCATACCTAGTCTTGAAGGCCTTCATTGATATATACTCACCTCTCACCCTAATTTGTTGATATCCCAATCGTAAGTCAATTTTTGAAAAGTAACTCGCCCCTTGGAGTTTATTAAAGAAGTCGTCAATCTGAGGGAGAGGGTACTTATTCTTAATGGAAACCTTGTTGAGTTGGCGGTAATTAATACACATTCTGAAGGACCTATCTTTATTCATAACAAAAAAAAACGGAGAACCCCACAGAGAAATACTAGGCCTTATATAACCCTTATCTAGTAAATCCTTGAGTTGAGCCTTCAACTCCTTCAACTCGGCCAGAGCCAACCGATAAAGAGGAATTGATATGGGATTTGTTTCCGCTAGTAAAACAATGCCAAAGTCAATTTCCCATTCTAGAGGAAATAAGGAAGGTCATTAAAGAAGATGTCAAGAAACTTACTCACTACGGGTATCGACTTGATGTGAGGAACTTCGGATTCTTGATCTTGGACTCTTACTATATGATAAAGTCAACTTTTTGATATCATTCTGCATGCTTTTAGACGAAATAATACGACCTTTAGGAATAGAATCTTCCCCTTCAACTCAACAACGCGTTCATTTGGGAAGTTAAACCTCACCACTCTTGTCCTACAATCATTGGAGGCAAAACAAGCATGGAACCAATCCATACCCAATATAATATCAAAATCAACCACATCGAATTATACTAAATAAACATAAGAAACTCCATTGGGCAACATTATTGGAAAATTTCTATACACACTTTTTGTAAAAATCGACTCACCCACCGAAGTAGACACTATAAAAGATTCATGCAAAGCATCGAGTAAAATATCAAACTTTTTAGTTACTCGAGGTGTAAAAAATTATTAGGTAGCGTCGGGATCAAGTAATTCATATACATCAAGAGAGAAGAATTTCAACATACCGGTCACCACATCAGGAGAAGTCTTTTGTTCACCCCCTGGAGCGGAGAGAATAGAAATGGTTCTTCTTCGCAGCATCACTAGAACCACTTGTTTGAGCTTGACCACTACCCTTGTATTGGATCTTCAAGTTTAGAAAATCTCTCATCTTGTTACAACTCTTTGAACAACTAAAGAAATTCCCCCTACCTACGAAGAACTCACCTAGATGGCCCTTTCCACACTTTGTACAATTAGAGTTCTCATTTGGTGAATTAGTACCTTTTACCCTCTTGAATATAGGGTTAGACACCCTATCACCCCTAGATCTTGGAAACTTGTAGGGGACTTGATTTCAAGCCTATTTTTCGTAGAAACACAATTAAATGATTGTGCTCTTTTAGCATCTATACTTATTCTCTTAGGCCTTGCCTCTTAAACACTTCTTGCATGCACCATAAGACGGGAAATGTTCATGTTATTATGTTGCATCGACGGTTGTTACTCCTCTTGTAAGTCCTCCGACATTCCAGTCACAAAAAATCTCATTTGTTCTCGATGATCGGATACCAATGAAGGAGCATATTTTGACAACTTAATGAATTCCAAAGATTACTCATGGAAACTCCTTCTTCCTTAGCGAAGATTGATGAACTCCACCACTTTTTCCTCCCTCGTCTTCCTTGGGAAGAACCAATCTAGAAAAGCCGCATTAAAGATCTCCCAAGTCACCGGACCACCCCCTTAATGTCCTATTATCCCTCCATTGCATATACCAAGTTTGAGCCATATCCTTGAGTTGGTATGTGGCTAACTCGGTCTTCTCACTTGAAGAGACCCCCATAGCATATAGTATCTTATAGACCTCATCGATGAATTCTTGGGGATCTTCATCAACCTTAGACCTTTAAAAAGCAGGAGGATTCATTCGAGTGAATTCCCTTAGACGTGAAGAAATAATAGTGACTTATTGATGAGGACGGGGAGCAATCACCTGATTAGCTTGGACCGTCATAGATTCGGCTTGAAACATCGCGAATTGTGCCTTAAGTATTAATTTTTTGGGACATTTAAGCAAGAATATCCCTCATCTTAGCCTCCGTAATAGCTGGAGTGTTATCCAGGGCTTGATCAACATTAACATTTTACTCAAGTGGGGGAACTTATTCACCATGGGGAGGATCTCCCGCATTAGCAACTTCCTCCTCAAGTCTTCGAGCCACATTCCTTCTAGTGTTCATGCTATTGATAAGCACAAAATATGATTAGATGTAAAAGCACACCATAAGTAGACTCTATTGGCACGATATAAGATTTCAAAGAACAAGCGTGATTTCTAAGCATCATATAGGTTCATACTCATTAGTGTGGCGCACTTCACAATTATGAATAAAAACCTAAGTAGACGTGGTAAAGAGAGATACATAACTTAACGATATTCAACCTCATGCTCTGATACCAAAATTTATGACATCCAAGTTTGTCCCCTAGATGTAACCGGCATTGTTATCCTTTTTAAGGACAAAGACTAGCCTCTTAGTCTCATGTCATTACATTCACAGGTTGAAAAATGCGAAAAAATCTAAAACTTTCATTATCACTAATTGAGGGTTTACACTGACCTCTACATACATATAAGATATATTCATATCGAGTATACATAGACCCTTCTATAAGAAAGTTACATAGCCTATTACTTTTATTGCACATACATACATGTAAAATATAGGAATAGTTTCAATGATTGTCTCATCGCATACCATCTAAAAGATTATCACAATATGGGCATAGCCCTTACATCAATCAAACAAAACCACATATAGGTCATACAAAAGTATAGTACTTAATTGAAAGATATAGAAATTAAAGATTCATTAAGTTCATATTACGCCCATAAGCTACATGATGGCATTCCCCTCGAAAGTTTAGGACCTACCCAAGTTTGATGAAAGGAAGAATCCAAGACTTCAACAATGTCGCTTTACAAGCTCTTCAATGACCGAATCCTAATATGGGAAAAGAAAAAAATATGAGGCTAGTACTCCACATGTACTAAGTATGAGACATTATGCACAAACAAAAGCAAAACATGCTAAAAATGGACTTATAGTTAAAACATGCCATTTTACCCTTTTATGAACTTAATGCATAGTCACGCAAGTCATATCAACAAACCAAACATGCTTACTATCTAACAAGTAATACTTATCCCAACATACTTGAAGCCATGATTTACTACAACCCTATCATAAAGGAATAATATGACTAGAATGAATAATAGTCAATTATATCATAATAAGCAAGACAACTTCTCATGAATCCTTATCAAGTCAACACGTGCAATGACCAAGGAAATCCCCATAACCTTGTCCAACAAAGTAAGCTCAAAACATAACCAATGTCCAATTTTAACAATATAGTCCAACTAAATATATCAAAAGGATAATCATCACCATATATATAAATTTACATTGTAGCATTAACATATTATCATTATATACATCATTATGATATTCTTACATAATATCAACTTGCTAATGCTTCCATCAAAGTCAACTAGTGCAAGCCATAGGTAGATTCTCAAACCCTTAACTAGGCTAAGTTAAACCTCTCAAGTAACTTTAGTTAGTTTATACTTCATTACGTTATTTTAGTTTAGGGATAACTTACCTTAACCGACATTTATCACATGAGCTAAGCATGAAATCCGGTGTTGTAAACACTTACACCGATAGAAAGTGGTCTACCAGCCAAAGTAGAACCAAACACAAATGTAGCTTTCTAGGTGGATCCACTAGCTAGTCTTTCTATGGGGGAAACATAGTTCAAGAACTAAGAGATAGTATATTCCCTCTTGATACCACTTGGTAGTTGGGGCCTCCTCTCATGGGAATCCATTGGATGAGTATTTCTCTTTGGGAAATCAACATCTCATATAAAACTGTAGGGCGAATCTTCCTCTTTGGGATGTCATCACCTCGCATTGTCAAGTTCACTAGGTGCTAAGCTAAGTCCCTTTATTGAAATGTCTTTAAGCCTTTAATTATCGATCATAACTTGGTTTAGGTCATAGGGTCTACCACTTGTAAAATCATCATCATCAATAGGTCAATAACAATTGTATGAGTATAAGACCTTTCATCACAATTCATATAAGTGAGGTTAACACATTAGAATTTCATAGCATATCAAGAAACATTGATGTTTTCACCATCCTTATATCACATACACCTTAATCAACCTCACAATATAATCAAAACATTTCAATTCAACATCATATGACCTTATAATCCTACTATAATACATACTCTAATGTAATATCATGACTTAACAACAATTAATCACAGTAGGAAATAAAGCTAGAGATTAGAAGACTTACCAAGTCTTCCTCATGGTGTATCATCAAGGTCTTACCAACAACCCATAAATCAACCCAATTTGCGGATTAAGATCATTACACAATGATGACCAATAAGATAATAAGGCCAATTGAATCTCTATAACACAACTCAACACTTATTCACAACTTAAGACAAGGTACATAGGCTAATTTCACATTACATTTCATAACCTAAATCACATATCAAGAAATAGAATGGTAGGACTATAATTCATCTTAATTTAATAATAATAACACAATAGTATAATAATCTAATCAATAACAAACTCAATTGATTGATCAAAATACAATATAGGTCAAGATCACAACTTAGGGTTAGGGATGGAGGATCATATTCTTCAAGTTAGACCAAAACAATTAACAATTACCATATTCAAGTTGTAAATAATTTTTATATATTCAATATAACCTAAAGAAATAATTAACAGCTCAATTCATAACTTCAATTTTGTAATTGAATGGAACCCCTATGAAAACTGAACTTTTAAATCTAATATGAAGGAATCATTTTGAGGAAAGAGTCTTAAAGGTGAATAAAACCCATACCTTAATGTTTTACAACAATTTGATGGTAAATTTGTCCCTTTCCAGATCCCAAACCCTAATCCTTTGTAGTCTTCAATAATGAGTTCAAGTAGAGAGAGAAAGAAGAGAGAAGGAAGAAAGTTTATTTGTGAGTTGTCTTTTGATTAATGAGGGTTCAGGTTATTTATATTTGGACTTAATAAACTTAATAAGACTCTTTTAAACTCCTAATTAATAACCTAACTTCCTAACTAATTAAGTGAAACTAGCTTAACTAGTGCAGTAAATTCGACCTTCACAGACGAGACCCCAAACGATAGGTCGTATGTTAGTCGACGGGCCTTTTCCCCTTCGTTTTGCACTCCATTTATGAGTTCAGAGAAAGTGCAGGTGGATGCCTTCCTCAACTTGTCTATGTATGGGGAAACGGCGGCATCGACCCGGACGTTTCAACCATGAAAAAACTCAGACACCTATTAGATACCTTTCCACTAATTTTCATACAATTCTGACTCCTAAAAGTTAGTCAAGTAGACTAAGGAACACTAACACCCCCTAGAACTAACTTCTCTAACATCATAGACTCTCTTGGACGTTTTGGTTCTTAAACTTCCTAAATGACCTATACTTAATAAAATGGACTTAAATACAGTACTTAGACCCCATGGCACCTATGCTAGGCTTTACGACACGTCTTGAATTTTCAAGGTGTTTACCCCAGGCTATAACCAACAATTTAACATAATTATCATAATATTCATTAATCTAAGTCAAATTACTTGATATTCATCAATACAATACATTCTAGATATAGATTTACTATAATTATTACATCAATGAATAGCCTACATAAAAATACATAAGAATTCATCAACATTAGATCAATATCAAGTAACCCATAACTTAGTCAGAGACTAGAGTTCATCCAATTCATGGTATCATAGGTAATTTAGGTTAAAATAATCAATACAATATCAACTTAATGGATAATAAGTTTTTAAAAGCAATTGATGCAAGAACCCATGGTAGAATCATGAAATTGCCCAATTCAACTTTGAAAACATTAAAAAACATCTTGAGAGTTTGGCTCCTTGATTAAAAGAGTTTAGAGGATCAAAAGTCATACCTCAATGATGATAATTATTTACTTTGATGAAGAATATCCACTCAATTCGTCACACCAAGCTCTTTTTTTATTTTGGACTTCAATGGAGTGTTAAGGAATTTCTAAGGGATTTTTGGGTTTTGATTTGGAAGAATGAAATCTTCTAAGTGTTGAACACTCATATGCATGTTTAGAAATACCCAAAGAATCCTAATTAAACCCCAATACTATTATTTTTATGTGGGGTGAAATTACAACATCACCCCTCAACTTACAGTGAAGCTGCGTGTAGACAGACCACTACCGACGTTTGCCCATCGACAGGGCGTAGGTCCATGCACGAGCCGTCCTGACCTTCATCGATGGGTATAGAGAGATGGAACAAGTATCTTATCTCCCCAGTTTAAGTACCAAATGACGCCCACCACCTACGGAGTGTCGATTAGGCCACTGGCCGTCGATTACCATCCGTAGGTGTACTGCCTTGGGCAGTTTTGGCCACCAATATGGGTCCTTCCACAAGGATCCTTGGTTGGTCATTGGGGATGTTTTCCCGGATGTTTACAAACTAAACATGAGCGTATACGAGTTTATCACCCCTCTCAAAAATTTCATATAAAACAGACACGTAAAACTCGAAATAACATGCTTTGACATACAAGGTCGTTTCAAGGCACATCTTCAAACGTCATGGACGTTTGACCTCCAAACTCTACGAAACTTGACACACTGACTATATATGATATAATAACTCATTTAAGGACCTTATTACCTTATTAATCACACTTAAACACCTAGAACCACATATGAGGCATATAGGTGACTTATTCATCGAACATCTTGGTCATCCCTTGACGTTTGGCTTCTAATGCACCTAAACTCTTGGACACTGCCTCATTAACACATAATAGACCTATTTAGGACCTTAGAAAATCATGAAAAACATGTTAGTCACTAGTTAACCTAAGTTATTTTCGAGGCCTTACAATCTCGACCACTTGGACAACATTCATCCTTGAAAGACACTTGCCACTCTCCAAACACTTCCTAGAATAGAAATTCAACTACAAGCTAATAACCACACCATATAACATATAACCAAGAATATAACATCAAATTCACATAGTCAAGAGATTCTTAAAATAATAAGAAACTAGAAGACAAATCTATAGATCATTATTCTACAAAACTCACATGCTTCATTCCAAATAGCAAAAACTAATCTTATATTCAATACCATACTTATATAAATCATCTTTAACCACATTACAAAAATTTTATACTAAAGAATTGATCAAATTTCCAAAATTTTATTAATGAGCAGTTTCACAATGCTACAATAATTTTCCAAAAAAAAAAATTAAAAATCCAACTTTTAATGAATTCATGACATAAACATGCTAATATGCAAAGTAATATCATATAAATACATTTTACAACATAATCATGTCTTAATAAATAACACAACTCAAGAAGTTAATGAAATTAAATTTCAACAGAACTCGTAAACACCATGCACATGCAAAAACATCTAGGACTTTCTATTCTATTTACTAACCATACTCCCCCACTTAGAAGGAACTCATATAACAACAAGAAAAAGGGAACTTACCAACATCATCATCACTCTCATCCGACTTCTCTCCTCTAGTTTGGAGTTCATAGAAACGCCTATGTATTGGAGCATTTTTCTTTGGAACACTAGGGGCAGCTTGCTTACCCTACTTTCTCTTACAAGCATCATACGACAATCTCTCACCTTGTGTCCTTCCTTACAACAATCTATTGTGCATACACCATGAGTATAAATAAGGTAATATACTCATGTAGCATAGCCGTACGAGATTCTTTCATCTCTAAGTCAGTGACGCCGGTAACAAAGCGACTCATTTCATCCCTCAAATTAAACACAAGGGAAGGGGCATACCTAGACAATGTTGAGAATTTCAAAGAGTACTCCTCAACACCCATATTGCCTTGCTAAAGATTTCTATACTCATTAACCTTAACTTCTGTCCTCTAACGAGGAAAGTACTTACAAAGAAAATCTTCCTTAAACTCATCCCACTTAATAAGAACCAATTCCTCAGGCCTATTGTCTTTCCATTGTGTGTACCATATTTGAGAAACATCCCTCAATTGGTACAAATCCAACTCCGTCTTGTCCATTGATGTAACCCCATAGCACTCAACACCTTGTACACTCAATAAAGAAACTCCTGGGGATCCTCTCCCACCATAGAGACAAGAAATATAGGAGGATTCATTCCCATAAAATCTCTTAACATAGATGTCATAGTTCTCTCCACGACATTCACCCTAGGTACCTTACTCAAATTTGATTGAGTAGTCACAGCTCGGGCTAAAGTAAGAAAATACTCTCTAAATCTTGATTAGTCAAATCTAGATGAAATAACGGCACCTTATAACCCCGTTACAAATTACGTATATGACCACCTTGGGGAGTCACTTGACACCCTTGGACACCTTGACCATCTTGAGGAAATTGCTCCACTTTAGGAGGAATCTCCTCATTCATCCTCTCCTCTTCCAACCTTCTAGACGTCATCCTTTTTGTATTCATCTCCTAGAAACACAAGGAAAAACATTAAGAAGGATACTCATAACATTTACTATTCCACACGACATAAGAGTAGAAAAAAGGAAAACTCTATCAACCTATGGCTTCTTGCCCATAGATGTGTCGTGACTCACACCAATGTTCAAGACTCTACTAGACGTGACCTGATGAGACTTTTCAATTTCATATACTACTTTCACAACCTATGCTCAGATACCAAGCTTGTCACATCCCGAAATTACACCCTAGAAGTTAGGAGCAATCTCGGATTGCAACCAGCGTACTTGACCTCTTGGAGGTCTTGTACAATCCCTCACATATCATTCATCTCATAAACATATTGAAAAATAGTGTGAAATTAATAAATTTCACAAAACATAACATAGTCTTTATAAATCTCTTTCATATAAGTCAATGGGAAATACTAAGTTTCAATCTCATCATCATAAGACACAAGAATACTTAAGACACGACCCATACTTCAATATTGATATAGAAATACTTAGTATTTTACAATACTTTGAATGAAAACATAAAAGACATATATGCCCTCAATTAAAATGAGGACATACTCAAACTCTCTTGAACAATTCTATGGTTCAAGTCTTCCTTCCCAAAATCTTTTCACCTACCAAGAAATATAGACATAGAAAAAAGCATGGATTAGTACAACCATATGTACTAAGTATGACATAATGCATAAAATCATGAAAATGGACTTAGAAACTTAGAAAAACATAAGGAAACATTTAAAGTAAACATCACATTTTAAGAGTCAGTTTACAGTGAGTCGATTGACTGTTACAGTGAAGTCTCTTCACTGTACAATGAAATTGACTTTATTCAATTAATAAACCTTATAGCATGTAATTATCCCACTCAAAGCTATCCTAAGATTCACTTAAGTCATACAAAGAGAGACCGCCCATACACCCGCTCTAAATGTGCCTAAACGACCCTTAAGATTACATATAATAAGTCATATACACATTTAAAAAACATTATAAACATCAACACATAGATAATATGACATTTCCTCATTAAAGGCTATCAAAAGACTTACCTAAGTTTGGATCATGTCCACATAATCAATATCTTTCCTAACTAGAGTCATTCTTAAGACTTATCTAGGTAAGATACAAATGACCATTCGTATGCCCCCTTCACACATTAATTGGACAACCCTTAACTACTCTAGATAAGTACTTATTCCATTAACATTCTTTCATACTTAAATTGATTCATTACATTCATTAGTTCATTGAGGATACACTCAATAAATAAAGGAAATTCAAGTAATGGTCTTGGACAAGACATAGGGAATCTAACTAACACCATCAAAGCCTATTGTGCAATTTCTAGATAGTGTCTTAGACGACCACCTAAACCTCATAGAACTAGTATTAGTAAGTATCTCATATGATGAGAATAGGCAATAACCTACATAGACCATGATAGAAAGATATTTAATCCAGAGTTTTATCCTACTTTGATGAGGTTTTTCTACCTGCCAAGGGTAGAACTTAGACACATCCCATGTATTCACATGGTTAAGGAATATGAAGGGCATACTTTGAAATCTAGTCTCACTAATTAACTAGAACTACTTCCCTTACCATACTCACTCGGTGCTAGCATTCTTTCTCATAGAGTAATTCACACATTAGGTTCACATAAAAGAGTTCCATAACAAGCTCATAACCCAATCATATTTACCCTACCAAAGAAAGGTCCACCAGGGCTACCTCACAATGGTGATAAGAAGCTCATGATGATTTTTCTAATGATTAATAGGATGCCGTTTCAGAAAATTAACCTTTAGTCTGCCATTCCATTACTTTGAAGGATACCATTTTGGCTTACGACTTCAACATTCCTAACCTTACCACTAAGTCAAGGTTTTCACATAAAGACTCTCTTAACATCAATTAAGGTCTCATGTAATTCATACATACAAGACTAAGAGCTTTAACGTCCTAATTCAATACATCACATATTCATATTCATATACACATCATGTAAGGGACCCAAGTCAACCAAGACAAGACATCATATACTTCACTTTTAACCCATAATGCATGTCACTCTAAAAGCACATAGAAACAACCCTAACATCTTCAATTCATCCTATATACTATCATAACATCATCAATGGAACCAATAAAGACTCATATATTCAAGTAGGAATAAGCAAGACACAACCTTAAGAGTATACATACAAGGTCAAAGTCATAGTCTAATATGATCACCTAAATTGCATTTATAAAAGAACACACATATGATTTAACATGTAGATAGATAATTTAATGATTCACATAATCAACTACCTAAATAGTCACATTACATCAAGTAGTTTCCGACAAAGCCATGATCATCATATTGCATAAAGTAACGCCGATAAGGCCACACCAATGTCAGGTAAGGGACATAACACCATCACCATAAGTCGATCATACCAATCACAACGTAATTGAGGAATAAATAATAACAAAACAAAGGAAATAGCGCAGCATACCCCTACATCATCCTCAACACTTTAATCAAAAGTAAACCTATTTATTCGATAACACCATACCCAAGGCCATAACCAATAATAAGAAATAATTCTCAGAAAAATTCATGAATCTAGGTTGAATTTACTACATATTCATCAATCCAATACAACCTAGGTATCAGTTTATTACAATTATTACATCAATGAATAGCGCACATAAAACTACATAAGAATTCATGAACATTAGATCAATATCAAGTAACTCATAACTTAGTCAAAATCTAAGGTTCATCCAATTCATAGGTTCATAGGTAATTTAGGTTAAAATAATCAATACAATATAAACTTAATCCATAATAAGTATTTAAAAATAATTGATGCAAGAACCCATGGTAGAATCATGAAATTGGACAATTCAACTTTGAAACTTTAAAAAAACATCTTGAGAGTTAGTTTCCTTGATGAAATGAGTTTTAAGGATCAAAAGTCATACCTCAATAATGATTATTATTCACTTTTATGAACAATCTCCACTCAATTCGTCACACCAAGATCTTTCTTGATTTTAGACTTCAATGGAGTCTTAAGGAAGTTCTAAAGAATTTTGGGGTTTTCATTTGGAAGAATGAAAATTTTCAAATGTCAAACACTTATATACATGTTTAAAATTCACAGAGTACACCTAATTAACCACTAATACTCTTATTTGGTAGTGGGGTAAAATTACAACATCACCCCTCAACATACACTGAAGTTGTGTGCAGACAGACCACCATCGACGGTTTCCCATCAATGGGGCGTAGGTCCATGCACGACTTTCCTGGCCTTCGTTGATTGGTTCAGAGACCTACAACTGGTAGCTTCACTCCCCAGGATAAGTAAAAAATTCGGCCCACAACCTACTGGGCATCGACCAAGCTATTGGCTATCGGTTGCCATCCGTAGGTGTACTGCCTTTGGCAGTTTTTGCCTCCAACATGGGTCCTTCCTCAACGACTCATGGTTGCTCCTTGGGGATGTTTTCTCGGACGTTTCCAACCCAAAAATGATTGTATACGATTGAGCACCCCTCACATGAATTTAATATAAAATGAATACATAAAACTCGACGAAACATGCTCAGACACAAAAGGTCATTTCATGGAACATCTTTTCGAACGTTCTTGGACGTTTGACCTTCAAATTACAAAAACTTGACACTCTGCATATATATGATATAATAACTCATTTAAATACTTTATAAACTCATGAATCACAGATAAACACATACAACCACATATGAAGCACATAGGTGACTTAGTCATCGAACGTTATTGCCGTCCCTTGATGTTTGACTTCTAATGCAGCTAAACTTTTAGGAAATTCCTCATTAACACATAAGAGACGTATTTAGTACCTTAGAACATCATGAACAATATGTTGGGATCTATTTAACCTATGTAATTTTTGAGGCCTTACACATAGAAATCGGGTAATTCACTTGTGTGAATTTCAAAGGATTGAAACAATGGGTGTTTTCTTGATTACCGCTCTTCATCTGTAGAAATATACCAGCAAAGAAACTCCAGAATTCATATTTAAGGACTATTTTTTTAGTGCTTTGGAAGATGACTTATATGATGTATATATTACAATGAAAACTTCAAAAGAGTTGTAGGATGCACTTGAGAAGAAATATTAGACTGAAGATGCATTCTTGTGAAAATTTGTTGTCGCAAAATTTTTAGACTATAAAATGGTAGATAGTAAAACTGTTGGATCATAAGAGGAGGATGTTCAACTAATTCTTCATGATCTGATTGCTGAACATATGGTAGTAAATGAAGCTTTTTAAGTGGCTGCAATGATTGAGAGGTTGTCTCCTTTATGGAACAAATTTAGAATTATTTAAAGCACAAGTTTAAGGAAATGAATCTTGAAGATCTTGTGATTTGTCTCAAGATTGAGGAAGATAATAAAACAGCTGAAAAGAAGTCTAGTAAGAGTTCGACAATAATTGAAGTTAATATGGTTGAAGAAGCTCCTACCAAAAACATTAAGAGAAAGAATTCCAACGAATAGTAGTCAAAATAGGCCAAGAAGAAATTCAAGAACATCAATTGCAATTGTGGTAAGGCTGGTTACAGGTATTTTGACTGTCGTGCTCCAAGAAAGGACAAAGACAAAGGGGAAGAAACATCATGGAAAATATGGAAGATACAATAACTTGTGTGCAATGGTCTTGGACTGTAACTTAGTTAGAAATCCAAGGAATGGTTTCTCGACTAAGGTGCCACTCAACATATTTGCCCTACGAAAGAATACTTTGCAACGTACATTCTTGCTGTGTACTATGAAGATTTGTTGATGGTAAACACAACAACATTAAGGATTGCAGGAAATAGGAAAGTAATGTTGAAAATATCAACTAGAAAGGTGTTGACTTCTAATAGTGTACTGCATGTACCTACTATTAAGAGGAATTTAGTTTTTGTTGCACTACTCGTTAAGAACGGGGTTAAGTGTTTCCTAATTAGTGATAAGGATGTAATAAGTAAGAATGAGTTGTTTATAGGAAACGGATGCCTCAATAAGGGTCTTTTCGAACTGAATGTAATGGTTCTTAACAGTCAAATGATTTATGGCATGCCCGTTTGGGACATGTAAATTTCAAAGCCTTGATAAAATTAGTTACTTTAGAAGTATTGCCTGATTTAAAATGCGACAAATAGAAATGCGTAATTTATGTGGAAAGTCAGTTTGTTAAACATCTTTATAAGTTTGTTCAAAGAAATTCGAATCCTTTAGAATTAATTCATACAGATATATATATATATATATATATATATATATATATATATATATATATATATATATATATATATATATATATATATATATATTCATGTGTTTTTTAACAACTTTATATGTAATCATTTGAGTTAAGTATACTCTTGAGTTGATAAGACCCAAGGTAAGTTCATGTAATATCCACAAGTTGTTTAGATCTCCAACTCGCATACTTGTACATTTAATGTACCGATGCCAGTGGGCCTGCATCGTTTCATGATGCAGACGTAGGTACCCAAAAGCAGCATACATGGCTTCTTTGATTCCAGATTGAGTTTCAGAGTTTGTGGTGAACCTCTTCGCATTCTAGAGGACATCTTTTTATTACTATATTAGTTTAGCTTTTAGGATGTTGTGGGGTGTGTGACAACATCCCTATCTATACAGTTAGAGGCTTTGTAGACTAAAGTATTTCTATTGAATTTTTTTTTTCAAATTTTAACATTCAAGTGACATGCTGGCCAAAGTTATGACATGACGTATTTCCCTTTTATTATGTGTACTCATGTAAAAATTGAGGTTTTGTCTTCTTCTGATATAAGTATCCAGGCTAGGGGTTCACTTGAAGTCCAGCAACGGTCTTCGAGTGCCGGTGCAGAAAAGGGTTTTGGTTCGGGGCGTGAAACACTTGGTATTAGAGCACAGTTTTCAAGAGTCGTAGGGATTCTATGAAATCGTGTCTATAGAGTGTTAGCCATTGGTGTGAAGCACGCCGTATCTATGATTATGAGGCTACAATATTTACGAATCTTTCCCTTCTTTCATGTTACTTTTGTGCGAAGAGTATATCTCTAAAGTCTCTATCTAATTTGTGCTTCTGCGTATTTTCAGATCATGCCTCTAAGAAGATTACTCAAAGGTCATCCACGAAAGAATGTTGAGGAACAAGAGGTTCCCAATGCACCTAAGGCACAACCTCAAGGAGAGGTTACCAACGGTGAATTCTAGGAAGCTATCCGGAATTTGAGTCAAGTTGTGACCAACCAAGTAGGGCAGTTGAGAGGAGCTCAATATGAAGGGGTGGATACTTTGAGAACTCGTGAGTTCCTTAGTATGAATCCTCCTAGTTTCACTAGATTAATTACTACTGAAGATTCAGAGAACTTCATAGAGGATTTGAAGAAGGTGTATAAGATAATGCATGTTGTCGATGTTGAGAGGGTTGAATTGGCTTTATACCAACTGAAAGGTGTGACCAGAACATAATTTTATTAATTGAAGGATGGTAAAACTGAGGATGCACCACATCAAAGTTGGGCTTGCTTCAAGGAAACCTTCTTGGGTAGTCATTTTCCTCGTTATCTAAAGGAAACCAAAGTGAGGGAGTTCCTTTCTATTAAACAAGACTCTATGAGTGCTCATGAGTATGGGTTAAAGTTTACCCAGCTATGTCGCTGTGCTCAGGAGATGGTTAAAGACATGAGAAGCAGAATGAGTCTGTTTGTTACAGGGTTGGGTCGTGCTTCTAGTAAGGAAGTTAGGGATTCCATGTTGATAGGTGACATGGATATATCAAGGCTGATGGTATACATTAACAAGTTAAAGAAGATAATATGAAGGGTAAAAAAGAGTACCGAAACAAGAAGGCAGAGACTCGGAATGAGTCTGGCCAACAGAAAGGTGGTTTGAGTCGACCACAATTCCAAAAATCAAAGGGTCATGCACCATCATATGCTAGTGCACCTGCATCCAGAAATCGGTGTAAATATAGCGGTCACAATTCACAGCACTTTAAGGCTAGACCAGCCCAATATCAGGGTAGTGTGGTACAAAGAGGTGGTCAAATTTATGCGTGTGGTAGATGTGATAGACTCAACCCTGAGAAATATATTTATGGGCAAACAGGTTGCTTCAAGTGTGGTTAAGTGGGTCACTTCATGAGAGAATGCCCTAAAAAGAAGCAAGGTTGTGAAAATTCGGGCAGTAGAGCCCTATATTCATCAGTTTCTAAAAAAAATAGGGCTGCACCTAGAGGAGCTACTTCAGGTACCGACGGAGGGGTAAATGGCCTCTATGAAATTACTAGCCTCCAAGATCAAGAGAACTCTCAAGATTTTGTCACGGGTATGATCAAAGTCTTTACATTTGATGTTTATGCATTGTTAGACCCAAAATCATGTTTATCCTTTCTAACTCCTTATGTTGCAAATCAGATTGAAATTCTCCTTGAAAAGCTTTGTGAACCTTTTTGTGTCCCTACACCTGTTAGCGAGTCTATTCTAGCAGAAAGAGTCTATCGTGATTGTCTTATTTCTATCAATCAAAAGTGTACCATGCATGATTTAATAGAGTTATACATGGTAGATTTTGATGTCATTCTATGTATTGATTGTCTCTATGCGTGTTATGCATCAATAGATTGCAGATGTCACGACCCAAAACGGGCCGCGACTGGCACCCACACTTATCCTACTATGTGAGCGAACCAACCCATCCAATTCCCAACGTTTCAACCATAAATAACAAAATATAATGCGTAAGACTTAAAACTCATTAATAAAAATCGATTTAATAACTTATAAAAACTCAATACTATTTATTCCCAAAACCTGGAAGTCATCACCACAAGAACATCTATCCTCAAGAAAAAAATGATCAAGTAACCATCCATCGAGCAATATACCCAAGCATACAGAACGTCTAACAATACTATTGAAATGCAAGATGAGGTGCTATCATAGGCAACATTTAGAATGACAAAATTACAATGGCCCTCACATTCCAGCACATATACCAAAACATAATATCGATGATGAGATAAATCTTAAGTCTATCGAAAAATTATAAATTTTCATGGTAGCTCCCTATAAGTTCTTATAAGCAAAGTGGTACATGTAGAACCACTCAATTACTTCAATTACACCAAGTCAACACTAAATATGTCATATCAAAAATAACCAAGGTGGAATAACTCTAAATACTCCTTTCATAGTGTCCATATCAAACATTTTCATTCAACTAACTCTGTCTTTTTTTTTTATTTTCTAGATACCCACAATCACCAATTTAGTCCCTTTTATAATTGTGCACGCACTTGATTTATCGAACCACACATCCACTAAAGTCAAAATTTTAATACTCACAAAACATCATAACCACATCTATCATCCCAACCCATCATCAGTATCAAAGTATTCTTATAAAATACATGTTCAAGCTATGTCTATCTCTCTTTCTATTTAAGCATTTCATGATAAATATGTGGCTCAACAAGGTAATAGCACCAATTTCAAACTTGTTAGTACCTATTCATTGAGATAAAACTAATAAATCACACTCAAAGTCAACTCCACATCATATCCACATATCATGCTTTAGATACCATTTTAAGTAATCGCATACCTCATGCCAACACTTAGGGAAATTTTTGATCACTCAAAAATATTGTGTATACTATAAGCTCATAACCTCTATTCACCATCAAATTTATATGTATTACATCATAACTTTCTATGAGTCCCATCAATAGAATAGTATTAATTCAACTCTAAATTTCTAATAACCATGTAGAGTTATACATCACCTCGTGCATCATTCTTAACTCATCTATCTCAATTTAAACAATCTAACCCCACGTAAAATTCTAAATTTTTCATACCTCACTGTTTGTCACCCAAATCAAAATTCAATCTTCATAAAAGTCGATGACAAATTACTAATAATTCTCTACTAAACTAGTTCACACCTCATTTTCATATCAAAACTCATAGAAAATAAAAAAAGAAATATAATTAGTACAACCTTCAACTTTACCCCAAGGTTTTATACGAGAGGTCTTATTCCTTTTACCTTTCTCTAATATTCTCATGGTTCATAATTTTAAATATCTCGGCCCTTCAATTTGAGAAAAAAAAATATTTTTGCTCTCACTTCTCTCTAAAGGTTACCCTACATTCCATTCCTTCTTTCTTTCGTGCTACTACTTGAATCCAATTGGTATCTGGGTGATACGAATTGGTATCTAAACTTCTTCACTCTATTTAAAATATGTGATCTACTAGAGTATTTGAAGTTGAAATAGCAACAACAAAAGAAAAAATAAATGTTCGAGTTGTCAAGTTCTAGTTTCCAAATGAGCTACTCATAAAGTGGGCTAGTAGTTCAAAAGTGCCTAAGGTTTGCTTCATTTTTAAACTTAAGGCGAGGAGGTTAGTTTCTAAGGTATGTACTTATCACATAGTATGAGTTAATGACTCAAGTGTTGAGGTACCTTCCCTTAAGTAAGTTTGTAGATATCTTTTCTTTATGATCCACCCGGAGTCCCCCCTAAAAAAGAGATAGATTTCAACATAGATGTCATCCTATTTACTTGTCCTATCTCAATTCCGCCATACAGAATTGAAACAGAACAGTTAAAAGACATAAAGCAGTAGTGGAAATATGTGTTATATAAATTTTATAATTCGACCGAGTGTCTCACCTTGGGGTTATCCGGTCTTGTTCGTTAGGAAGAAGGATGGGTCCCTTGGAATGTTTATAGACTATCACAAATTAAATAAGGTCACGATCAAGAATAAATATCCTTTTACAAGGATAGATGATCTCTTCGATAAACTTCAAGGTGTGTATTGCTTTTCCAAGATTGACCTCAGATCAGGCTATAATTAATTGAAGGTTAGGTAATGTGATATTCCCAACACAACTTTCAGAAACAGTATGGGCATTAGGAATTTCTGGTTATGTCCTTTGGTTTGACTAATGCACCTGCAGCGTTCATGGATCTTATGAACAAAGTTTTCTAACCTTTTTTGGATCAATTTATCATCGTTTTAATTGATGACATACTGATAAGAAGATCATGATAGTCATATGAGGGTTTTCCTTCAGACTTTGAGAGATAACGAGTTATATGCCATGTTCTCCAAGTGTTAGTTTCTGCTTAAGTCTGTGGCGGTTTCAAGCAACATTGTTTCTGGTGAAGGCATTAAAGTTGACACTCAGAAGAAAGAAGCAATTTCGAGTTGGATTAGAACCACATATCTGACAGATATAAGGAGTTTTCTGGGTTTAGTTGGGTATTATAAGATATTTGTTAAAGGATTCTGATCTATCTATTCTCCTTTGACCAAGTTAACTCAGAAGACAGTCAAGTTTCAATCGTCTGAAGCTTGTGAGGAAAGCTTTCAGCAGTTGAAAAGAGATTGACTACCGTTGCGGTTTTGACCTTACTGGAGGGTACTCAAGACATTGTGCTGTATTGTGATGCATCAAGAGTTTTCTTGGGTTGTGTGTTAATGTAGGATGGCAAGGTCATAACTTATGCTTCGAGAGAAATGAAAGTTCATGAGAAGAATTATCCAACTCATGACATAGATTTGTTGTTGTATCGTTTGCTTTGAAGATATGGAGCCACTACGTGCATGGTGTTCATAAATATATTGACTGATCAAAAGAGACTCCAATATGTGCTCAGTCATAAAGAGCTCAAACTCACGCAGAGAAGGCGGTTGAAATTACGCAAGGATTATGACATAAGTATTCTTTACCACCCTGGTAAGGCTAATGTGGTTACTGATGCCTTATGCAGGTTGTCCATGGGAAATACTTACCATGTCGAAAATGAAAAAAGGATGCTAGCATAGAATGTGTAAAGACTTGCACATTAGGGAGTCAACTTATGGAATCAAAAGAAAGAGGCATAGTGGTAACCAATGAGGCAGAATCATCCTTGGTGTCAGAAGTGAAAAAGAAGCAAGATGAAGACCCTATTCTACTTGATCTGAAGGCAAGTGTCCATAGCCAGAGAGTATTGTCTTCTTAACAAGGGAGATAAGTTGTGCTAAAATACGAAGGCAAATTATGTGTACCTAAGGTGGATGGACTTCAAAAGAGGATCTTGGAGAAGACTCATTGCTCTAGATATTCCATTCATCTGAGTTCCACCAAAATGTACCGTGATTTGATAGAGGTATATTTGTGGGAAGGTATAAAGAAGGATGTTGTTGAATTTATTCCAAATGTTCAAATTGTCAACAAGTGAAAGTAGAGAACCAAAGACCAGGAGGTTTAACTCACAATATACAACTTCTAAAATTGAAGTCGGATATGATAAATATGTACTTCATCATAGGCTTGCCAAGATCACGAAGAAAGCATGACTCTGTTTTGGTGAGTGTTGGCAAAATGACAAAAATCAGCCCATTTCTTGCCGGTCAAGACTAGACATAAGACTTCATGGAGTTCAAATCTACATTATTTGAGATAGAGGTTCATAATTTACTGCACAATTCTTGAAATCTTTCCAGAAAGGTTTTGGTTTCAAGGTGAATATGAGAACTTTTTTTAATCCTCAAACAGATGGACAAGCAGAGTTTACTATCTAGAACTTGGAAGATATGTTGAGATCATGTGTGATCGACTTCAAGGGAAATTGTGATTGTCACCTACCTCTTATTGAGTTTGGTTACAACAGTAGTTATCATTCGAGCATCCAAATGGCCCCACATGAGGCTCTTTATGGGAGAAGATGCAGATCTCATATTGGGTAGTTCAAAGTTAGTTAAGCAGGGTATATATGACCATATTTAGGTCAATAATCTATGGAGAACGTGAAAGTGATTCAACAAAGGTTGAAGACTGCACAAAGTCGCCAAAAGTCTTACACATATGTTAGAAGAAGACCATTAGAGTTCGAGGTAGATGATTGGGTGTATCTTAAGTTTTAACCTATGAAAGGACCTATGAGGTTTGTTAAGAAAGGGAAACTCAATCCCCGGTATTTTGGACCTTATAAAATCTCCAAGAGAGTAGGAAATGTGGATTATGAGTTGGAGCTACCCAAAAAGTTAGAAGTGATTCATCCAGTATTCCATATTTCAACGTTGAAGAAGTGCTTAGGTGATCCTTGATTGATAGTACCAACATATATTGTCGGGATTAAGTATAAATAATCCTATGAGGAAATTCCGGCTTTAGATTTTGGATCGGCAGGTTCTCAAGTTGAGGACAAAAGAAGTTCCTTCAGTCAAGGTCCTTTGGAGGAACCTATTTTTTGAAGAAGTGACTGGGGAAGTTGAGAAGCATATGAAGAAGGGATATTCGCATCTCTTTGAATCTGGAGGGAATGAAAATTAAGGTACTAAATTCTCTTCTTAGCACTTTATATGATTATGTATAAGCATGTTATTACTTGCTTCTTTGGTTGAGTTCTGAAATGATATTACAATCCTTAGCTTCGAGAAAGAATTCTCATTCAAGGACAAATCTTCCCAAGGGGGAGATATTGTAACATCTCAGATTCTAGATACACCAAGGTCAAAATAAGAAAAACAAGAAAGATAAAATTTTGAAATAAGTAAGGAAATCTGGAAAATTTCCATATTTCAAAAGTAAGTTTTGGTCATTTTCAAATGCCTATAAGTTCCACCTAAAAAAGAATTAGGGTGAGTTCTTTATATGGATGGAAAGATCCTTGGAAGATATTTCCTATAGCGCCATGTTCCTGAATTTCCGAGGTCGTATGAGTGAAATATGACCTTCGGAAGATGGGTTTTTAAGCAGGGAAAGGTCCATTACTAGGTTTAATAAGGGTGTTTTGGTCTTTTCCTTAAGTCAACTAATTATTTCGTTTTGGATTAATACTTTTGGTTCTAAACTGATCCCATTCCATTTACGCACTTAGAAAATAGACTAGGGTTTTCAAAGCAAGGAGAATCGAGGAGAAGGAAGAAGAAGACACAAGAACACCAAGCTTAGCTCCGTGGATTTTCATCTGGGTTGATCCCTAACAAAGTGGGATCTTTTGTATTGGGTCACATTACCCACACACAAATTTAATTCAAATCAGTCAATTTCATGAATTAACTCATGTAAGAGATTGGAAGCTTTGAAGAAAGTTTAACGTTCTTGTTGATTGGGTTCTTGTTGTTGATCTCTATTAGTAGTAATCCATGTTTTAGGACTGTTTTTTGGGTCTAAATCATTGGGAATAAGTTAATTAGAGATCCTAAGTGTTTGGGGTGGGATCCATGGGTGTTTGGGAAGGTTTAGAGTTAAAAAATGAAGAAGCAAGTCAGAAAACACATTGGGGCGATGTTGGGGTACCGCACCTCCAATGAACCTAATGACAGAGTCTGTCCTTCAGGCTATGGCGCTCCGTGCCTCTCAGAGCGCCAGGAACCCTTGGGGACCCCACTCTTTCCCTATCTTTATGTCCTAGTTTCTAGGTTATGTACCCCTCAATCCTAGTTGTTTCCAACACTCTAAGTTACATTTAATCATCATGAAATCATCTATAAACATGATATCATGATCCTTGAATCCGTATTTCAATTCAACAAAGGTTAAGATCAAAGTCACAGAAGTTAAGAGCCAAGTATAGAAGTTAAGAAGCAAATAAAAGTAAAGTTATAAGTTCTCCAAAGTCGTTGACAAATGTTTTCACTTTGTTTTAAAGACCTAAAGTTCAAAGTCAAGTAAAGTGTTGAGTTCATATATCAAAAGTTATAAGGTAACTAAGTATTTCCTAAGAATCAAAGTTTCAAGTAAAGGAAAGAGCAAGAGTTGAGTTCATTTCTCAAGAGATATAAGGGAACTAAGTATTTCCTAGATTTTTACAAATGTTTCCCATTTGAGTAAAGAGGGGAACTAGAAGTTCCAAAAGAGTTTTGAACTAAAAGGGTAAGATTGATTCCAGAAGAAGCTTTTTAAAGCTAATGGGTTCATTAAATTATCTCACCTCAAAGGTGAGGGAAGTTTTATTTAAAAAATATGAACTAAAATACATTTTTGAGAGTAGCATTGAGAACCTATGTGGAGATAAGAGTTCATATTAGCTCAAGTCTCCATGTAAACCATATAACCAACATGGAAATAGACATGTCGTACTTTTTAGCTTACCATGTAAGCAGATCTAGTGGATACACTAAGTTGAGTAAGGTCCTATACAGATGGAAAGGTGTTGGATGGTCCTTTTATAACATGAGGTAAGACATTGTATTATAACTTAAGCTCATAGCTAGAGAAACTCTCACACAGGCAACATTACATTCTTATATAAGTAAAGTTTAGGTTGTTATTGCATTTTGTTTAATGAACTAAGTTGTTTTCTCCATTTTATGAGTCATATATATATATATAGATATATATATATATATATATATATATATATATATATATATATATATATATATATATATATATATATATATATATATATATGCATACGATTAGACATCTTTGTATGTATATTATTTGATTTAAGTATACTCAGGAGTTGAGCTTAGCTAAGGTAAGTTTATTTAATCCCCTTAAGCGTAAGTCGTTGTTTAGTTCTCCAACTCACATACTCGTACATTCAATGTACTTTGTCGTGCATCATTTCATGATATAGACGCAGGTACCAAGGATCATCATGCAACACTTCTTCTATTTTAGATTCAGCTTCAGAGTTTGTGGTGAGCCTCCTTGCATTCTTGAAGACATCTTTTTATTTCTATTTTAGCTTAGCTTTTAGGATTTTTAGGGCATGTCCCAACATCCCTCTCTAGATAGTTAAAGACTTTGTAGACTAAAGTATTTCTGTTGAAGTTGTTTCCAGTTATTAAGACTCTCATTCCATTCTGGCCAAAGTTAGGACATAAAGTATTTCCCTTTTATTATGTATACTCGTGTGAAAGTTAATGTTTTATCATCCGCTGGCTTAAGTAGCTAAGCCAGGGGTTTGCTTGAGGGTCAATAATGGTCTTTGAGTGCCAGTCGCACCTAGGGTGTAGGTTTTGGGGCGTGACATCCTTGGAATTCTCTAACCTTCTTGATTAATCTAGAAGGTTATAGAGTTCTCCGCAAAGTTCTCCACAACTCTAGACCCTTCCGCTCTCACCAGGATGCAAATTTGATTATCATGTGGATGGACGTGACATTTGGTAGTAGTATGGGATTTTGACTTAGCTTTGCGAAAATATCCTTGGACGTAGATTGTGAAGTAGTTTAGTTGTATACGAAATACAATGAGGTAAGTATGAACTCTTCTATTTTTTATGATGCTTTATTATGCTTATGATATCCATGTCATGATTATGTCTTTATCTCTTATAATGAATTCTATTGTTGACTTACCCTTTGAGATATCTTATGTTTGGTATGATAGTTTCCATACTTGGTATTCTTACTATCACATATGTTCTCTACATTCTAATCCAATGTAGGGTCTTGAGGAGATTGAGTTGTTTTGAAGGGTAGAGTTCCCAAGGCTTTCAAGAAGTGAAGATTTGTGACTCCTCATAGCATCCGAAGACACCACCACTATGTTATATTTTATGTTCTTATCTATGTTTAGACATTTATGGGGAGTGACCCAAGACTATTAAATTCATGATGTCATAGAAGGCTTTAGAAATGTATGTTGATAGGAAATGATTCGACATAAACTTTTGAAAGAAAAGTCTTAATTCCTTACTAATTTTGTTATATAATTAATGAATTATGTCTAAGGTCTTGTACAAGATCTACGAGAGGTCAAGTATGCCATGTTATGACTTGATTGATTCCCTAACTTCTAGGGTGTACTTTAGGTCGTTAGGAACTTTGTTTCAGAGCATAAGGTTATGAAATGGTATTATTTTATCTCAAAACCACGTCTAGTAGAGTCTTATTCATCGGTGTGTCATGACACATATATTACTAGGAGCTATGGTATGCTTAGAAAAGTTTCAGTTCGTCATTCTTCAAGTCGTGCAATAGATTTTGGCTTGAGTAATCCCTTCTTCTAATGTTTGCTTGTACTTTTGTCGAGGTTATGGCTAACATTAGGGATAATTCTAGAAGGGAAGGAGATGGCATGATGAATCAAGAGGATCTTGCCGAAGGGGATCAAGTCCCTCCTTAAGTTCCTAATGCTCACTTTTATGAACTTGTTGGCTCAAGCCTTGACGGTCTAAGCCAATAGGGAGAATGAATGCTTATAGAATTAGGGAATTTTAAGGATGAACCCTCGGGAATTTAGTGGCTTCAAGGTAGAGGAGGATCCAAATGGGTTCATAGATAATAATTATGGGTTTTAATTCTAGAGATAAAGCGGAGGTAGCCTCTTTTCAATTGAAAGATGTAGATCAAGTTTTGTATGAGCAATGGAAAGATTCTTTACAGGTAAGGGTGGGTCCCATAGAGTGGAAGACTTTTAAGTCGGCCTTCCTTGATTGGATCTTCCCTAGGGAATTGAGGGAGGCTAAGTTCGGTGAATTCATAAACCTTTGAAATGAAAGTTTAGGTTTAAGGAGTATGCTTTGAAGTTCACTTAATTGTCTAAGTGTTATCCAAGCTTGGAAGCAAATCCTAGAGACTTGATTAATAGGTTCATGACCGGGTGTCAAAACTAGTAAAAGAGGAGTGTCGTATGGCAATGTTTGTAGATGATATAGATATCTCCCGACTAATGGTGTTTGATCAACAAATAGAATAGTCCAAGATGAAGAAGGCGAGGAAGAGAGTTCGGATGGAATGTGAAGGGTCCGATGGACATGGTCGTTATCCACAAAAGTCTTCAGGAGATGGATACTCTAATACTTTTAGGTATGAGAAGATGACTCAGTACTCTCGAACTACTTTCACTGGGTGGGGTAAAAACATGATGGTAGGTTCTTGGCCGGTAGAGATGATTGCTATGAGTGTGGTGAAAGTGATGATCTGATGAAATATTTCCCTAAGGCAAGAGTTAATGTGAGAGAGGGAAATCAAGTTTCTACTAATCAAGTGGAAGATGGTCCTCTAAAGAACAACCACTTCTATGCTCTCCAATCCAAGTGTGATAAAGAATGATCTCTTTGTGTCCTTCTCTGGTATGTGTTTCTTTAATGAATTATTGAAATTTCCAGAATTCTTTATGATTATGTATTGCTTTGCTGATGTTGATGTTCTTATTAATGAAAAATTCATGTTCAAATTACATGTGTAGCTTATTCCCAAGTGGGGTGATAAACAGTCTTTTCATGAGGTCTTTATATGATTATGTGTAGTTATGATTATCTTGAAATTGAATTTTTTCCTTGATTGGGTATGTGAATTTAGGTATGATGCATATACGATGGTTGATTTTCTAGAGTTGGTCTTTTATGAAGTGTTTAGAAAAGTGTCATTCAAAGACGATTGTTTCCCATGTGGGAGATATCATAAGGAATCAAAAACTATAGGTTAAAATATATCCTAACATATGTTTCATAATCTTATGAGGTCCTAAAATGACTAACTATAGTGTGAAGAGTTAGTATATAGAGTTTTAGAGAGTTTGTAGGTAAAACGCTCAAGAACGTCTGGTGACGTTTGAATATTAGCCTGGAGATGTGCTAGCATGCCTTATTACGTTTCCATAAGCACTCATATGATATGTATGATATGATTATGAACCTGAGTCTTAATTATGAAAGTGTATAATGATTAAGAATGACTAAAGACATGTACTTAGCTTTTTTAGTAGTATTGGATTCTACACTTAGCATTGCACAAGTATACTTGGAGGTGGCTTGTGAATTGGTTCATTTAAATAAGAAGGAAAATTAGTTAAGTATGAAATCTTATATTCTTTATGATGCTTTATTATTCTTATAGTATTCATGTCATGCTTATGTCTTTATCTCTTATAATTACGTCTATTGTTGACTAACCCTTTGAGATATCTTATGTTTTGTATGATAGTTTCCATACTTGGTACATTTCGTACTAACACATATTTTTCCTACATTTTAATCCATGTAGGGTTTTGAGAAGATTGAGTTTCTTTGAAGGGTAGAGTTTCCAAAGCATGCAAGAAGAGATGATTGGTGAATCCTCGTAGCATCTGAGGACACCACCACTATATTGTCTTTTGTGTTCTTTTCTTCGTTTAGACGATTATGGGTTTTGACCCAAGAATATTGTTTTCGTGATGTTATAGATGGTTTTGTACACGTATGTTAGAGGTTTTATGAAATTATTCCACATTATGTTTCGAACGAAAAGTTTTAATTCCGCACTACTTTTTGTATATATTCAATGAATGATGCCTAAGTTTTGTATAAGACCTTCGAGAGGTCAAGTACGCCGTGTTCGATTAGAAGGATGCCCTAACTTCAAGGGTGTACTTCGGGTCGTGACACTCCAAGTTCTAGGTTATTGATGGACATATCTATTCGAATATTTTTATCATATGAGAGCACCGTAAATTGGTGAAATATCTACAAAAAAAATTAAAGTAAAAATAATAAGTATTCAAGGCTAGTAGTTCTATTCTTACTTTGCTTATCTAAAGAATTTTCAGTGAAAATTAAAATTTTCATTTAAGATAGAAGCAAGAGGCATCTAACACTATTTTAGATGCTCTGCTATTAGTATTAGTTGCAGAACAATTCATCTGTTACTTGATTATCTGTTTCATGGATATCAATATATGTGACTATAGTTGCTCCCTGTTGAAAATATAATATTGCTGCGAAAGGATCAACGGGCTTAGTTCTAGAAGTTTATATATGACATGCTAAATATGATGGTTGGTGAAATTTTTGTTGTTTTATGCCATAGTCCTCGAATTATATTTTATCACATCGATAGTACTTTGTGTTAAACTTGTGTTGTCTCCAATGTTTTGGAGGAATTTCATTTATCAGGCTACAGAATCCTCACTTATTTATTAAAAAAATATAGAACATTTTAGATTCTGCTACAAGTTTGATTTTTGAACATCAGATAAGAGGATCATATGTCAATCCTCATGTTTAATTTCATTGAATGGGATGTGCTAAAATGAATGTGACTTGATAAATACTCAATGAGTGAACAGAAATTACTTGTAAAAAATACAAAACTCTAATACTTGTTTGATGAGTATTAAAGTACATCCAAGAGAGAATGAGCTAAGAGATGGAAGCCAAATGAAGTCAATAGTCCGTACTTCAAATTGTGTTATGCTTAACTCTATAAATAGCAACCAGCTTATTCAAATTCCTACTCTTTGGTGATCATACCTTGGATGATGTACTCCGCAACTTTGATGGTGAACTTTATATTCTTTATCATTCAATACTTAATGATGTGGTGCGAGTGAGCTATGTTATCCACTTGATGTTCGTTTTCCCAATTGTCTTCTTTTCCCTTCGCCTCAATATGGATGGCCTATGTTTCCCCTATGCAATTCCTATTGACTATGATGATCGCAGATTCCTTTCAGCCATAACAACTCTCATCTGTCTCATATTTTTTGGAGCAAATTGTGTACATAACATCTGGGATGCCTGCCAGTTTACTGGCGCCACAACTACTGTCTTTGTTGGTTTCATTTTTTCAGCTTCTACTGTCCTTAGGTGAGTTCCATCTTCCCCTTTCAACTACTTATCTGTAATCATTCTTAATTACAAAAAAATAATTCTCCATGTTCGTCATTGATCACCAAGATACACATGCAATTGCAACCAAGAGGGATAGGCTAGTGTCATCGATTAAGATATTGTTAGTTGTTTCCTCAAGTAGTTTGCCAATCTGCAGTGACATTTATAACTTTACAACAATGATGTTGATCCTTAGAAGAGACGGATAGAGTTGGATTCTTTTGCTACATAAGGTTCATAGTAAATTTTACTTTCAGGTAATTTAACTGGTTCTTTGGTTTTTGATTGATGATGCCAAGTTAATTCCAACAGAATATGAATATCAAGTTTAATATACGTGGGAACATGGTTCAGGGATCGGTCTATGTTCTGTATAGCACAGAAAAATCCTAATCTACAAAATAGCTAACATTTCAAAATTGAGAGCATTTGTACCAGGTTCTTGACAACTTTTCTTGATACGACTTTCATATAGTTGTAACTTTTTATTCAAAGTAATGGAAGAGCTTAACAGCTAATGTTGTTCTCGATACTTTCATCTCATTTACATTCTTAAATCTTTTTGTGCTAAAAAGTAAAAAAGATGTAGTACATGTGGCATACACTAAGGAAATCAAGGACATTGTGATGGACTTAGTGACTTGGATGAGGGAAGAAAAATTTTCAGCTTTGATGAGGTAACTTTATGGATCAACCTTAAGCCTGTTTTTATTTTTACTAGTGCATGATAAATTGACGCCATAAATTAAAAATAAACTATTGAAAGGGTCTTTAGTTTTGTTACATTGATTTGTAGATTTCACATAACTTAAATAACGTTTATCGTGTCATAAATTGTAATCCCAATTATTTTCAGGGCATTATGAAAGAGAAGTTGAGTAAAATCAAGACAGGTGAGGAACAACCTCATAGAAGTGTTGTTGATAAGGAACAATCTCATGAAAGCACTACTAGACAGGGTACTTCATTTTAAATTTTTAAACTCATGTTATTAATTTTAGCTTTCCAATGAATTCTTTTCATCTACTATGATGATTTTTACTAGGTTCCCGATTACAAAAGTGACAATGAAAAAGCACCTATAAACATTGCTCAAAGAGTTTATTGTTCCTTATTTTTTGTAAATCCTCCTTCCTGATTCTTTCTTTGCTTGTTTTTTGCAATTTTATCTTTTATCGGTCTCTTCTGTTATTGTTCTGTAAAACTTTTCAATTATGCTCCCTTTATTTTGTTCATATGGTTAATTTAGTTGATTTAATTTGATTGTTTGATTGACTTATCTTTCTCCTTTATTTGTTGCAGCACATCAATTTCCTCTATTGATCCTTCCCATATAACATATGATCGTTAATAAAGTTGTCATACTCTCACAGACTCAATTTTCTTGTTTATTAATTGTGGAATTCATTCTTTTTTTATTTATTTTGATAACTGAACATAATCTTATCTGTAATTCATTCTTTTACCTCTTGAAGACAAGAAAGTTGATATATTACGTTTAATTGTTCTTTCTTGACATTTTTTGAGTTTGGTTATTTTTTCTATTACTACTTTTGTATTTATTTCTCTACTTATAAATATGAATTTAAGTAAATTCATGGTCAATTATAATATTTACAATAACTTCCACTAAAATAGGTTGACCTACGGTTTTCTCTCTCTCTCTCTCTCACACACACAATATATATATATATATATATATATAAAATTAGAGACTGCACATTACATACAATCATCTATTAAATAATACGTGTTTTAATACATATATGGTTATAGTTTGGGTAAAAAAAAAAGAGAACCCGTGAATGTAGTGTGATTTTGGCCATTTAGCTTTAGATTTTTTAAATGTCTAATTTCACTTGTCGGATTTGAAAATCAAGAGATAAATTAACAATTAGTTCTTGGTAATTTGACCTTCACAAACAAGGTGATCAAAAGTTCATGTAATAACTATTAAGATTTGTTCTCTCGAGTACATATTAAGTGAATAGTCATAATTATTTTTTTTATAGCTCAAAATAAGTGATTTTTCCAAAGTTATTTGTTAATTGGGTTTTTTTCTTCTTCACATTTATCCTTTCTTCCAATGATGTTGTTAACTACTTTACATTTTTAGGAGAATACCTTAGGAATATAAAAAAAATATTGAAAATAGCCTTCAATATTTGTCCTAATTATTTTGTTTATATATGAGTGTTATATCCCAACAATTCACTTAATATAGACGAGAGAAAGTACCATTCATTCCCCCAATATATTTGTCAACATATTTATTATATTATATTTAAAATACGATATGGCAAAATTAGGAAAAAGTTACAAGTACCCCACCCCCCTAAACTATGAACAAAATCTCAGTGACACACCTTAACTAAACTAAGGACCTATTAACCCGAACCCATTTTTTAAAAATAAATATATACACCTTTTTGAGTTACATGGAATCCAAAAATCTCTCATGCGTCTCAATTGCCTGGAGTCAAGCAGTGTACTATGTAAGACAAAAGTTGTACCAAATTATTAAAAAAATGAGTTTGGGTGGGTGGATGTGGGTAGGACCATAGTTTAGTTAAGGTGTGTCTCTAAGATTTATGTCATAGTCTAGGGGGCTTATGCCTTATCCTTGTAAAATGATCCTTTTAGTTATTTCTCATTAAGGAATGTGACAGTTATCACCAACTTAGATATGAAGAGTATAGCAGTTCTTAAATTACAGAAGAAAAACTTATTATAGCATTTGCATTTCACAAGGTTTTATAGTTTTGATTTTCCTTTTTCCTTTTCTTTTGAATTTTAAAATTTCATCTTCGTCCAGGATTATCAAGAGTCCGAGTTTATTTAATTCCATAATCTCGTCGGGTATATACCCAAATTCAATAAAAGCTTCTCATGTCAATTGATATACACATCCTCACTATATATGATAATGATTTATACTATGTTTTTTCTTAAAGTAAGTTCATTTGTGTCAGAAGAATTTTTATTGTGTTTTTTACTCTACGTTAGTTTCATGTTCTCCTTGATTGAATCGATGATATCAAATTCATATCCATCACCCCTCATTTCCATAGTTCCAGGAAGGCGTTGACCACCCAACTAAAAAAGGGATACCTCAGAAAAAATTACCTACTTGTGTTAGAGTGAATACTACGTAGTGTGGAGCCTTCGAGGATCCCACATTAATATCTAGATTTTGTAGTGTGGAAGAATGAATATTTTGAGTCACCAAAATTTATATAAGAAAGTTATTATTTATCTTGGGAAATCGATATCTTTTGAGTCGAGTAAGGTGCAAATGTTCATTACATTCTTTGTAAATTAACATGTAATATGGAAGCAGAATATATCGGTTGGTATTTATAAATAGTTAATCTAGAGTTGACAGATGGTTAAAACAGGACTCTCAGTGAAATTATAGTAGGGGCGAACGGAGATTCAAAATGTAAATTTTATGATGAATACTAGAATGTATATCTATGATTTAGTATATGATACAAAATATTTTGAACCCCATTTGCCACTACACTTGTATCTTAGCTTACGTCAAAGTGGATTTAACAATTTACATATAACTACGAAGATTATGTTTGTCTTAATTACACACTATAATTTTTTAACGAAAGGGATTAAACTAACATTATTGTCAATACCTAGTTTCACCACTTAATAATAGTGCAACCTACACCTAACAACCTATTCTAAATGGAATTGTCTTATGTAAATATTACTTAATAAGCTTAATAAAATAAATAGGCTAAGTTGATTATTTTCTTCTAAAATTAGGGTGGAAGTAAATTCAATAATAGTGTTAACTATTAACTCTAATGATCCATTTAGTCATTTTGAGTGTTAGAGCTTTTTATTTTTATAACATACTTTTCGATAGACTTTAAATGAGTATTTTGGACTATTTATAACAATATTTATGAATTTAATGGGGTAGTTTTTATCATTATTGTAGTTGGTGGTTAAGGAATATAAATTTTAACTTAATAGTGGGTTACTTTCACAATTTAATAGTTTCTCTTATATAATAATTAAGGAGTAAATATTCGGTAGAAAAAATAAGGGTTTGAGAAAAGATAGCGGCTAGGTCAAAGTAAATCGTGGGTCAATCTGCTGGTACATTTCTTCGTAAATTACAATCTAATTTTGGAACGAATATTGTACTACTATAGCATTGAATGGATGTATTTTTTAGTTGGTAATAGATCGTTATATTTAAATTAGGAATGGAAATTTAGCAATGCTGAAATTTAAATTTGGAATTCAGAAATTTTGTAGTACGTTCTTTGAAAATTTGAGTGGGCAAATGTTAGGCTGTTATTGGCTAATGATGGATATATAATGTTTGAGGTTATTGGTTAGGTTCGCATGACTTACTATATAGATATATGTTATTGGCTAGAGAATGATTAGAAATTGTTTAAATTTTATTTCTTAAAAACTTATGGACATAGTATAATTATCAGTTGTAAAGATTGATTATTATGGAGAAAAAATTGTGGGTAAATAATAATTTAATAACGATGACTAATTGAGTGAAATTATTAATTACTATGTAGAGTAGAGAGTAGATCTTGCTTCTGCAATTTTACTTACGGGTGGATTGAACTTAAAGGATTCTTAGTTAGTTTCGATATAATAGATTTTTGTTATGGTGTTAGGTTTCGGTAGAAGTTTTTATATATTGGTATAGGTAATTAATCTTTGGGTGTATTAATGTATGATATAAATGTAAATAGAGTAAGTTATTTTGGAGTAAATAAGACTTAACTCTGGACTTGCTATTTGAGAAATACTAAACTTGATACATTAGTTGATATAAAATATTAGGAATTCGGTATAGTAATATTAGTGTCTACGGATTGGTTTGATAATATATTATGCATACTTGATACAATGGAGACAATCTAAGGCATTGAGTAAAGGAAACATACAGGGGGAACTAGCTTGCTTGATTTCAGTTCTTCGGTGGAGGTAGGTTATAGTTTATTCTATTTGATAGAAGGACTCTTAATAGTGGTTGATAAGAATTGAGTGATATTGTGAAGTTCCCAATTTAATTGATTTTGTGTTATCTAATTGGTTTGAAATCCTTAGATCACGAAATTAATAATCTTTTTACCTATCTATCGAAGTGATATTTTGAATAAAGAAGGCTTGATAAAATATTGTTAATTTAGTGAAAAGTAGGGATAATTAAATGATAATTTTACAATATTAATAGATGTGAGTGTCATGTTCTGGCATTGTATTATGGATCGGAGTGTCACATTCCCACACATTATTATGTATCGGAGTATCACATTCCGACACAGTATTATAGGATCTAAGTGTCAAGTTCTTACACGATATAATTGGATTAGAGTGTCACGTTCTAACAGGGTAAAATTAAAGGAAAAAGATATTAAATTAACTTAATGTACTCAATCTAAAAGAACTCATTTCTCAAATTAGTGTGGTGTGGAGACATGAGTCCCCATATGTGTGCCTTATATTGTGATTGGTTGTGCACTTACATTAGTGTTGTTGTCACTACTTCATGTTGTTGTTTGTTGATTGCCACCTACTAAGTGTAATAGTTGACTTTATATTATTATTAATTGTATATTAGTTTCCATATTGGGTTGGACGATGATACTTACTTAGTACATGTTGCTCCGTACTCTGCCCTACTTGTGTTTTCCTTTTATAGAGTGCAGCGAGTGTACAAACAACTTCGACTTGCCCTCATCTCTATCCAGTCTCTAGAATATTAGGTTCTAGGATGAGCTCCTCATTCAAGCTCGTATTGGATTGTCTTGGTCATGACATAATGTCATAATTCTTCAGACATAAACTATTTTATTTATTTATTTGGTGTCTTTAATACTCTTAGACTTAATATATCAAGATCAGATGTCCTTAATTTGACAACTTTCACGTTCTGGGAATGACATTTAGTAAACTTTAAGGATTTGAGTTTCTTACACAAATAAGAGTTAGTATTCTGCATTATGATTAGTATTTCATAAGTTGAATTATAAATAAAAGTTGGGGTTGGATTCATTGGTTCTCCCACCTAGGAGGTTAAGTGTGGGTGTCACTCATGACTCATTTAGGGTCATGACAAGCTTGGTATCACAGCGTTAGGTTCGGTTATCTCATCACACAAGGAAAAGTCTAGTAGAGTCTTGAAGAACGATATGGGAACTCCTTTACTTTTATTCGGGAGGATATTAGATATTAGGAAAATTTTATTCTTTCTTTCTTTCGTGCTACTACTTGAATTTACATGGCATCTAGTTAATATAAATGTGTATATGAACTTCTTCACTCTATTTCACATATGGTTAGTATTGGAGTATCATGAAAGAAAAAAAAAACCATGTCATTGAAAATAGGTATATTTTCTCAATTGACTACATTGCTAGTAATGACAAGTGATCAACATAATATTTTTTATTAAGTTTATAAGGTTGATACCCTCATTCTTCATGTGTATTGATTATGAAGATGCTTATATTTTCATTTTTTATTATTTTTACCTACTTCATAATATTAATATAGTTGAGAGGCTTAGTCTTTAGTTTGTCATATACTAGTTTTGGAGAAACGCAAAATGTTGTGGTAGTCTCATATTGACTGTCGATTATTAAAGTTACTACCTATGACTTAAGGCAACATTTTCTAGCTTCTTCATCCAGTTAAGTATCCTAAATCTAGAGCGATAAGAGGATAGTTGGTTTCTAAAATAAATATAAATGGAAGATATGTGTTGTCGCTATTAGGTCAATTTTGTACTTTCTCTAAATATGTGACAACATGCAAGAGCTTCATAAGGGACAACTAGAAAATGATCATCATTACTTTAGAAAATAAAGTTAGTACGACATTCATATTGTGTATGGGTTTTTTAGCGAATAATGAAATTAGGTTGCACAATCGATGTCAAAATCTTTACTACTATCCCATGGATTGATTTTATATTAAGGAGGGTCAAGTGTTACTTTTGTTATTGACATGATCTATCAAAAAATGCAAATTTCATGGGGGTAGATAAAAAATGTATTTATATGTTTTTATATATATTCAATGGGTATAATTATTTGAGCTATTTGGGCGCAATCTTCTTGATAAGTATTATGCATTCTACATATGGATTTAACGGTCTTTCATGGTGCGGTACGGTACTAGTGTTACGTGGAAAAGAATAAATCGATTGTCAAGTAGAAATACTAACTACTTAACGATCTATTAGTGGTATGACATGTTTAGATAATGAGATTCGATGTTTCTTTTACAATCAATAAACAAACTAGTTTATTACTATGGACTCTCATATTAAGCATATTTGTAAAGGACAATTTTAGTGGTGAATCTTCTGTACGATATTAATAATTTTAGGTGGTGAAATGTATCTTGAGAGTTCTAGGACTACTGATTTTTTTAAAACTCCAACGGAGTGGATTGATGCTGGAATGAAAACCTTATGGATAAAGAAAGTCTGTGAATGTACTTGGCTGAATTCGATTGAAGATTTTAGTTAGAAAATATATATAAATTTTTGGTTAGTCCTTTGGATCTGATTGGTATGATTCGTGGTGATGAAAAAGGTTTATGAGCATTATGGAAATCTGAGCTAGTGATGGATTGTGATTGAGATTCAATTGTACAATACGTATTGTTGGTTAAATAAATTTTATATGGAAATAATGACTTGTGATTATGTAAGTTTGTGATTTTCTACATTTAGTAAGTAGCGTGGTTGAATGGAATGTTTTGAGAGATGTTGGGGTACCTCTCGAATATAATTTAAAGGAGCTAGATTCATAATGAAAATGAAATAAAAATTAGTGGGATGAGTTTAGCCTTATAAAAAAGTGAGCGTAAGAATATTTTCCCTGATTACAAGGACTTAAAAGGTATCGTCAATGGGATTGAGAATTGGGTTCAATGATGCTTAATTTCATCCGCTATGTGTATAATAATAGTGTCATGTGTTCATCAGATTGGTTAAAATATTTAATAAGATTTTATATAAAAGTGTACATACGTCCAACTAAAGTTTGATGACAAGTTCCTTTGTGATTTGAGTTTCGTAATGAGTACATTTGGATTTTTGGTGAAGGATATGGTAAGATAGATGGAGAGGGGATTAATGATATGCTAAGATACATGAATACATAAAATTTTCAAGGTATGAGCTAATATTGATATATAAGGAAATGAATTACACAATTGAATTCACAATTCATTTTTTGTTTGTTTTGTAAGTCTACATTCTTATTTGTATATTTTGTCAAGATATAATTTTGCAAGATAAGAAATGATCATTCAATTATGTATTGAGAATTTGAAAGGACTTCTGTGTAGTTTTGGTCATGAATAAGTTTGTTAGTTTTGTTTTTTTGACACAAGGAAAGGTTTCACTTAATGTGTAGGTTTAGAGTATAAGGTTAAATGTCATGACTTGTTTGTTAAAGGATGAAATGAGTAAGCGACCTACAGAATTTAACAAGAGTCTAATACATAGATGAATTGAGATATTTAGAATTTCATGATACATTGCATAGGAATTTGATCGTTAATAAAGGTTATGATCTTATAATACATAGAATAATTTGAGTGATCAAGAATTATCCTTAGTGTGTGCATGAGGTATGTGATGGTTTAGAATAGTAGCTAAAGCATAGTATGTGGAAGTGTGTGAAGTTTATTTTGGGTGTGATTTAATAGTTTTATCTCGATAGAAAGGTACTAACAAGTTATAAAATAGTGCTATTAGCTTTGTTTGGGACTCGTTTTTGTCATAAAATGCTTAAATAGAAAGAGAGATAGCCATAGTTTGAACATGTGATTGATAAGAATACTTTGATCCTAATAATTATTTGTTAGTAAGGTCAATGATCGATGTGGTTATGAGGTTTTTTTAGTATTAAGATTGCTCAATTCAGTGGATCTGGTGTTCAATTAACAAAATATGTGTACAATTAAAATAGGGACTAAATTGGTGATTGTGGGTACTTAAAAAATAAATCAAAGAGATAGAGTCAAATGAATAAAAATGTTTGATACGGGCACTATTAGGGGCGTCAAATGGGCGGGTTGGGTTGAAATTGGAAATATTAAAATGGGTTGAACAGAAATCGGATTGAGTCTTGACCTGCCCAAGTTTACTTTGGGCTCAAATGGTTTAAAAATGGTTTGGGTCTTCAACAGTCCATTTTGACCCTATTAATCTCAATAACTTAACATATTGTTATTTAACTTTGATAATTCACAATTTGATTTTCCGCTAAAGAATGTTTTGTTAAAAATATAACAAATGGAATAGATAAATCCAAAAAGATGTTAAACCGATAATAATTCATACCTTTAATATAGCAACATATCTTGATAAAAACTTTTAAAAGGGTTGAAATTAGAGATTGAATTGGGCTCAATTGGAATTTTTCTTGAAACGTTTGAGCTTGAATGGTTGAGATCAAACCCAACTCAAATTATCTTGTGAACAACCCTTAAAATTTTGGGCGGGTTACCTATGGTTGATTTTATTTTTGACACCCCCATGAACTAATGAAAAAGTACCTACAGTTATTCAACCTGGTTATTTACATTTTTATGTGATAAACTACTTCATTATTGTCATGGTTTAGAATATAATTCACATTCTCCATCCCTGTATGTTTTTTATTTTATGGGTGAGTCCCTCGTAGTGGATCAGGTGTACCTATCCAGTGATGTGCTCATGATTGGGTAGGATGTTTAGGCATACTTGGTTATCTCAAATGACATATTTGGTGTTTTCTTGGAGCTATTAAAGTATACTAGCCATTCTACACATACAATTTTGCTTATGAGAATTTATAGAAGAGCTACCATGAAAATTTACAGTACGATTTATCTCATTATGGGTATCATGCTTTGACTACGCGTAGATATCCAATTGGTTGGTATGTTACTTTTGATATGAGACCTTTGATAATAATATTTTGAAGGAGTTGTTGACACAACTACCCTTTCTTATCCTCACCTTCTTTTGATCGTCAAAGAATGAACGTGCGTACATTGGTATCTAATGTAACGACCCATTTGGTCGTTTTGAGAAGTGGAGATCTTTATTTTATAAAATACTTTTTGATAGACTATAAATTCATATTTTGAACTATTTGTATCAACATTCATGAACTTAATAGGGTATTTTAATAATTTATTTAGTTGGTGATTATGGAAAATAAATGTGAACTTAATTATCGGTTAGTTTCACACTTTTATAGTTTGTCTTATATAATAATTAGAGAAATAATATTTCGTAGAAAGAATAAGGGTTCGAGAGAAAGCAACTACATCAAAATCAATCGTGGGTCTTTCCGATGACACCTTTTTTTGTAAATTACAATCTAATTTTGGAAAGAATATTGTACTACTATAGACTTGAATGGATGGAATGGACGTGTTGTATAGTTGATACTTGGTTGTTAAAGTTTAATTAAGAAGGAAAATTTGGCAATGTTGAAATTGAAATTTTTAATTTAGCATGACTGATTATTATTATTATTATTATTATTATTATATATATCTATATATATATATATATTAGAAATTGTTTCAATATTAATTCTTAAAAGTTTAAGGACATCCTATTGTTCTTGGTTGTAGAGTTTGAATATTATGGGAAAAAGATTGTGAGTAGATAATAATTGAATAACGATGATTAATTCAGGATTATGGTCAATTATTAATTAATATTTAGAGTATAGAGTAGATCATGCTTTTGCAATTTTACTTTAGGGTGGATTGAAGTTAAATAATTCTTAGTTAGTTTCGATGTGTTGTATATTTTCTATGGTAGGGAATATAGTATAGAGAAGATCTCGCTCGAAGTGATGCATTGAATAAAGAAGACATGATAAAATACTGTTAATGCACTGAAAAATATGGTGATAATAAATGCTACATTAAGAATATTAATGGATCGAAGTTTCATATTTCAACTGGTATTATGGATCATAGTGTCATGTTCAAACACAACATTATGGATAAGAGTGTCATGTTCCGACAAAGCATTATGGATCGGAGTGTCACTTTTTGACCCAGTATTATTTGATTAGAGTATCACTTTTCAACACAGAATAATTGGATCGGAGTGTGACGCTCCGATACGGTTACATGAAAAGGAAAATATATTGAATGAACTTAATGTAATCAATTTCAAAGAACCCATTTCCCAAATAATGTTATATGGAGGCATGAGTCCCCATACATGTGTTTGATATTGAGATGGATTGTGTACTTACTTTAGTGTTGTTGTCACTGGTTCATGTTGTTTGTTACTTGTCACCTTCTAAGTGTCACAATTGATTTTAGATTACTTTTTATTGTATATTAGTTTTTATTACGGATTGGCCGATGATACCTACTCATTACATGTTGCTCTGTACTGAGCCCTACTTGTGTTTTCCTTTGTTCCCTTTAATAGATTGCAGCGAATGTACGGCAACTTTGACTTGCCCTCAGCCGTAGCTATTCACCAGCATATCAGTTTCCAGGTTGAGTTACTCATTAAAGCTCGTTTTAGACTCCCTCGGTCATAAATGATGTCATTCGATTGGGGACATAAACTGTTTTATTAATTTATTTTGGTGTATTTAACAATTTAGACTTAGTATTTGATGATTATTTGTCCTTAATGTGATGGCTTTCAGGTTTTTAATATTACATATAGTAGACTTTAATAGATTTGTGTTTCTTACACTAATAAGATCTAAGCTTCCGCATTATGATTAGCATTTCATAAGTTGAATGATAAATATAAGTTTGGGTTGGATTCATTGGCTCTCTCACGTAGGAGTTTAAATATGGGTTCCACTCATTAATCGTTTTTGGTCGTGACAATAACTAACATTCTATAAAATAGGGGTGAAGTAAATTCAAAATATAACATTAATGGGATAAAACAAAAAATGAGTTGTATAATTTTTGACACAGATCATTTGTGCATTTATGATAGGAGATTTTTTATATTTATTCTTCTTCATGAACTGGTGAAAATCTTAATCTTTAACCAATTAAAAGGATTTGAGACCCTTATTAGGATTGGCTTGTTGTGGATCTACTAAAAAGAACCCTTCAAAGCAACAATATATCAGATGGCATGAGTAATTGTTGGGTTTAAAAAGATGTCATTGAAATTGGCTTTTGTAAAGAATTTTGAATTTTTTTAAGAGTTGCGACTTTTTTGAAGAGCTGACACTTGGATGAAAAGTTACGACTTTTTTCGTAAAGTTGTGACTTTTTTGAAGGGTTGTGCGTTTTCTATTAAGTAACAACAAGAAGCCATTCACACTGTGATATATTATTTATAATTAGATGGGTTTTTCTTATTTTTCAATAACAAATTTTTGAACTTCTTTCTTTTCTACTAAATATAGCATTCTAAGTGAATTTTACTGTTGTTGACTAGTTTGCTGACACCATGGTTTTATGTAATGATACGTAACATTATTGTTTTATGAGAGGATATATTTCATCAACCTTGAGTAATTTAGGGGACTAATTTTCTTATGAAAACATTTTGCATTCAGTGGGTAATTTTTTTTTTGAGAAAATATTTTGTTTATTATTTTAAACTTTTTTCAGATTCTATTTTCTTTACTGGTTTTATGTTTCTATTTTGAAAAAATTCTTTAAATTTTGTTGTTTCTTACTAAGTTCTTCAAAAGTATTTTTTTTATGTATCTTACTAATATTTTAACACCAAAGGTGGCTTTGAAGTTCAGGTATGTCATCGAATGTTGCATTATACACAAACATTCTACTAATCAGCTTTGATGTCTCCTTGGAAGGATAGTTTTTTGGTAGCTCATGCCGAAAGGTCTAGCATTTATCTTCATCTAAAGCATAACTTCTTTGGATCAAACATTAGCTATCTTGTTTTCCTGAAGAATATGCCTAAGTTTTTGCTTTTCTCCATTTAGCTATTGTTTTATCCAATATTTTATAGCCTAAATTGTTTGCTTTCTACTGTGGAAATCTGACCTTTCCTTATTTTTATGAGTTCTTTCTTATTTTGAAATCAACAGAATTCGAGATTTTATGGTAAATGCCTGCTAAGGAGGAGGTTGGGGAGAGTCGTGCACATGTTGTATATAATGGGAGTGCTTCTAGAATCAGTGAACTTGGACATGAACTTTATCCTGTTTCTGAGTGTGACTATGGCGAAGGCTTACCATATGTTCCTGTAGATTTTCAAAATGTTGTTGATAAGTGGGGTTGGCGGGTAGGGAAAATAGTTTCATGTTCTGCAACCTTTAGAGATAGATATTTATAGCTTCCGGAGCATTTTAAGGCTCCAAAGGGATGAAAGAAAAATGCTTTTCAAAGTAATATTTCGGTTGAAAAGTATCTCCAGTTTTTCCTCATTTAGTTGGATGATTCCTTCGATGAAGTCGCTAAGCTTAAAAGGTTATCTTTTTGGTATATAGCATGTAGATATTTATTTGGTTGTTTGCGTCAATTAACACATCTTTTTATTGACCTGATGCCAAATTTGTTTTCGTATTAATTAGATTGATTTTTGGCTTAGATATGATAGAGAGGACTATATCTTTAGGGACAAAATTGCAGTTTTTACTGTCTGATTTTCTCATACGAGTAAATACTTGTAAAGATGGTAACGAAATTTGTAGCAGTTTATCAAAAGAAAATCCTCTTCCGACCATGGTTTGTGATATTTGTTGCAGTGAACTTGGTTTTTGCCGAGCTTATTATTGTATCCTTTGCTGCGAAACTATCATGGCGGACTATGATGGGTACAATTTTTTTATGTGAAGCAACAACAGATGGATACAAATGTGGACATGTTTCCTATCTAGACTGTGGCTCTACAAGCTTGCAGGGCTGGGAAAGTTTGAGGAAGCATCAATTTGAATGCACAATATTTATGTCGATACTGTGATTCAAGGATGTATTAGGTTTCACATGCTCTAAGCTTATAAACGCCTGCACATCTATTTCTTCTCGTGCTTACATTGAAAAGATTTTGAATGTTGGTATTTGTATTTTGTGTGGCTCACAAAAGAACTGGAAAAGAGTTGTTGCATCATAATGAATCAATAAAGGCAAAGGTATAGCTAATTAATGAATTGTTCATTTTTTCCTTTCTGATGCTATCTGTTTTCCTTTTGAGGTTTATAGCTACCAGAATGACTAATTTGATAATAATATCCGCTTACGAAAAGAGTTTGAACTCAAGATGCATTCAAAAAGGGACGTGTGGATAGCACTGATCATCTTGTTTCTGTTGATCAATTACTTTGACTTGAATATTTGTATCTTAGCAAGACATTTCAGTATGTGCAAATGTTTTTCTCTTTTCATAAATATTGTTTATTTCAGGACATAAATATATACATTTGTTTATTTTTTCAAGTTAACTACACAAAATTTTAGATGATTAGATTTAAAAAAATTATTATATAAGCTGTAAAGAGATAAAAGACACAATTGATACAAATATTGTTTTACTTGTTCGAATCACCAATGTCAGCCTTATCGAGTCCCCTTGTTTTCCGTAGAGATTAAATGTTTCCTATTAGATAAATTTTGAACTCCCTGACATGAAAAAAATGCTAGGATAAGTGTGTGCTAGTTGTTTCCATCATTGGAAAATTCATTCTTCATTGATTCTGATAGGTAGGTTGCATGCTCGTCTAGATTTCATTTTTACGCGAGTCAATCTCCTCGATTCTCGTACATTCATTTATGGATCTTTCTTCATTCTGGTAGTGTGTGACTTCCATCTGTGTTTAAATTTATGATTTTATTTTTACAGATTTTGGATGTATCTATTTTTTTTCTTGCACAGATCTTTTAGTATTACTGTCATTATTACAACATATAGTTAAAAGAGCTAACAATATGTGTTATATGATTCTTCCTTAAGCTATACTACTAAGATTTTCTGGAGCGTATCAATAGAGCTTTAAATATATGAAGATATTGTTGTTGTTTTTCTTGTGATTCTTCTTACTTTGGTAGCTTACGAACTGAGCACTAGTGGGTTGTTCTCACCGCTACTTCTGAATAATTTTTAATGCGGATTATTGTACTCCTCGCAGTGGCTGATCATTTCTAGTCTTTAAGATCTTTTTGGGGTAGTGGTGATATCATGTTTTTGGATCACTATTAGTTGCATGTGATATTTACAGTCCTTATTTGTTATAAGAGACTTATGATGTGTTTCATACTCTAAAGTTGTATTAGATGATCTTTATACTTATGCTACCTTTTTTTTTATATTCTCTGTTGTTCTTTTCTTTCATTTGTATCATGACCACCCTTTTGAAGTCTCGTATATAAGTATGTTATTTTTGGCTTACACATTTTATTTGTGGGGAGCGGGGGTGGTTGGAGTGTCTTCCATCATAACCTCGACTTTTGGATCCTTAAACCATGTGTGTCAAACGACAGGGGACATATTTAAATAGACTTGAACACTCTTTATCTCCAATATAACCTTTCATTATTCCTTGAGAAGAGCAAATCTTGTATGGTTTATTTAAAGTAGAACAAATACGAAAACTCCATTAAACTATAGGTTCTTATTAATTCTCATATCTAACTATATCTCACTTTCATTAGGATGCAATTAGAGTCAATAAAATACAAAATATTAAATGATGAATAACAGCACGTGGAGGTGCTCATGGGTCGGTTATTAATAAAAAGATAAATTAACACCAAATTAGTCGATTTTAAAATTAGTAAAACAAAACTAAATTCATATGAATCACCTTTCGTGTTCACATTTCTACGAAGGCTCTGACCACCCAACTCGAAAAAGACTACCTCAGTATAAGTTTACTACATGTGGTAGAGTGTATACTATCTACTGTAGAGACTTCGATGATCTCCCACATTACTAGCTAGATTTTTGCAGTGTGGAAGAATGAATATTTAGAATCCCCATAATTTGTATCAGAAAGTTATTGTTGGTCTTAGGAAATGGATAACTTTTTAGTGAACTTAGGTGCAAATGTTCATTAATTTCTTTGTAGATTAAAATGTATAATGGAAGCAGAATGTATCAATTGCTCTTTATAAATAGTTGATCTAAAGTTGGCAAATAATTTAAATAGGACTCTGGTGAAATTATAGAACAGGCATAAGGAGATTCAAAGTATAAATTTTGAGATAAATACTAGAATGTATACCTAATATTTAAATATATGATAAAACATATTTTGAACCCCATTTGCCGCTACACTTGTATCTTCCCTTACGTCAAACGTGTAGTTGACATTCTAAGGCATTGAGAAAAGGAAACGCATCGGGGAAGTAGCTTGCTTGACTTCAATCATTGGTGGAGGTAGGTCATGGTTTATTTTATTTTAAAGATAGAATCCTAAAAGTGCTTGATAAACATTGAGTGATATGCGGAATTTCCCGATTTACTTGACTGTATATTCTCTGATTGGTCCGTAATCCAGAGATTCTGAAATTAATAATCTTGAGTCTTCTCAATCGAGGTGATGTTTTGAATAAAGAAGTCTTAATAAAATATTGTTAATGCACTTAAAAGTAGGGATAATAAATGATAATTTAACAATATTGATTGATCTAAATGTCGCGTTTCGACACGATTTTACGGATCAAAGTAGGGTGTTGAGAAGATTGAGTTTCTTTGAAGGGTAGAGTTTTCAAGGCTTGCAAGAAGTCAAGACTGGTGAGTCCTCATAGCATCTTAGGACACCACCACTATATTTTCTTTTATGTTCTTTTCAATGTTTAGACGTTTATGGATTTTGACCAAAGACTATTGTATTCTTGATGTTATAGATGGTTTTGGAGAAGTATGTTAGAGGTTTTATGAAATGATTCCACATTGTGTTTCGAAAGAAAAGTTTTAATTCCGCACTACTTTTCGTATATATGCAATGAATGATGCCTAAGTTCTGTACAAGACCTTCGGAAGGTCAAGTACTCCGTGTTCCAATTTGAAGGATGCCCTAACTTCTAGGGTGTACTTCAGGTCGTGAAACTCCAAGTTCTAGGTTATTGATGCACATATCTTATGGAATATTGATATCATATGAGAGCACTGTAAATTGGTGAAATGTCTACCAAAAAATTAAAGTAAAAAAAATATGTATTGAAGACTAGTAGTTCTGTTCTAACTTTGCTTATCAGAAGAATTTTCAGTGAGAATTAAAATTTTTATTTCAGACAGAAGCAAGAGGCATCTAACACTATTTTAGATGCTCTGCATTTAGTATTAGTTGCAGAACTGTCCAACTCTGACTTGATTATTTGTTTCATGGATATCAAATATGTGACTATAGTTGCTCCTTGTTGAAAATATAATATTGCTGTGAAGAGATCAATGGACTTAGTTCTAGAGGTTCATATATGACATGCTAAATATGATGGTTGGTTAAATTTTTGTTGTTTTATGCCATAGTCCTCAAATTATATTTTATCACATCGATAGTACTTTGTGTTAGACTTGTGTTGTATCCAATGTATTGGAGGAATTTTGTTATCAGGTTACAAAATCTTCAATTATTTATAAAACAAAAATAGAACATTCTAGCTTCTGCTACAAGTTTGATTTTTGAACATCATATAACAGGATCATATGTCAATCTTTATTTTCATTGCATGGGATGTGCTAAAATGAATGTGACTTGATAAATGCTCAATTAGTGGCAAGAAATTACTTGTAAAAAATAAAAAACTAGAATACTTGTTTGATGAGTATTACAGTACACCCAATAGAGAATTATCTACGAGATGGAAGGCAGATGAAGTCAATAGTCCGTACTTCAAATTGTGTTATGCTCAACTCTATATATAGAAACCAGCTTATTCAAATTCCTTCTCTTTGTTGATTATACCTTGGATGATGTACTCCCACACTTTGATGGTGAACTTTAAATTCCTTATGGTTCATTACTTAATGATGTGGTGCGAGTGAGCTATGTGATCCACTTGATGCTTGTTTTCCCAATTGTCTTCTTTTCCCTTTGCCTCAATATGGATGGCCTCTGTTTCCCCTATGCAATTCCTATTGACTATGATGATCGCAGATTCCTTCCAGTCACAACAACTCTCATCTGTTTCATATTTATGTTGGGATTTAGCAAGTGTGAATGGGAAAAGAAAAGTGAGAATATGAAAAGTGAGGGAACTACTTTGGAAGGAAAATGAAAAGTCATTTATAAAGTGCAAACGAAAAGTCATTTCTCCCATATCGGCAAAAGAAAGGGAAATTGTTGTCCTTATAGAAGGAAACACTTCCATTACTTCTTAAAGATAAAAGAAGAAGATGCCCCCTCGCGCCGTCGTCGTCGTCGCTCGCTCGGCCTCCGCTTCGGCTTCGGCTTTGGATTTAGCAAATGATGTTATTGATTGATAAATTTTTTGGACAAAATTTATTTAATCAGTTTTTGTTAAATCAAATAAATCCTGTTAAAAATTATTCTCTTATAAATTTGCAGGTAACGGTAACATTCCAAAAAGTTGTTACTCTTTCCGAAAAGTCGTTACTTTCCAAAAAAAAGTCGTTATTTTGCTAATTGACACAATTTTCTGAAAAGTTGTTATTTTTTCCAAAAGACACAACTTTCATGATAAAATGGGTCTGAATAGATTTCACTGAACAAATATGTTCCTTACTGAAAATGGCTATAAAAGGAAGTCAATTTTTGATTTTTAAAATACTGAAATTTTTTTCTTTCTTTTCATTTATTTTCTCTCTAATAAAAAATCAAAGTGTCGATCGACTAAGTCTGTGTGACTTGTTGTTGTTCTTAAGTTCGTTGAAGTTAAAGAAGTTTGAGGTAATCCATTTTATCTTTGGAGAAATTAATCCATAACCTTGGGTACAGTGAGGGGATTAAATTTCTTAAGGACACACAGTAGTTTCTGTGGACTCGGATGAATTCTTAAATTTTATATTTTTTTTTCTTTATCTTATTTTTGTTTCTATTTATTAACCTTATAAATACAGGTTATTGTAAGAATAACAATTTTTGGGAGAAAATTGTGTACCCAACATCTGCGATGCCTGTCAGTTTACTGGCGCCACGGCTACTGTGTTTGTTGGTTTCATTTATTCAGCTGCTATTGTCCTTAGAGTGTACTATCTTCCATTTTCAACTACTTATCTGTAATCATCCTCACATACTCATAGTTAATTCTCCATGTTTGTCATTGATCACAGAAATACACATGGAATTACAACCACGAGGGGCATACTAGTGTCATCGCTCATAATATTTTTAGTCATTTCCTCAAATAGTGTGGAAATCTGCATTGACATTTACAACCTTTTCAACAATGTAGTTGAAGCTTAGAAGAGCGAGATAGAGTTGGATTCTTTGGTTCCTGATTGATAATTCCAAGTGAATATGAATATCAAGTTGAAGATACATGGATCACGCTGCAGGGATCGATCTATGTTCTGTATAACAAAGAAATATCATAATCTACAAAATGGCTAACATTACGAAATTGAGAGCATTTGTATCATATTCTTGACAACTTTTCTTGATACGACTTTCACATAGTTGTAACTTTTCATTCAAAGTAATGGAAGATCTCAACAGCTAAAGTTTTTTAGTATACTTTCGTCTTATTTACATACTTAAATCCTTTTGTGCTAGAAAGTAAAAATGATGTACTACATGTGATGTGTACACTAAGGAAATCAAGGACATTGTGATGGAGTTAAAGACTTGGATGAGGACAGAGCACTTTTCAGCTTTGATGAGGTAACACCATGGATCAACCTTAATCTTGGTTTTATTTGTACTGGTGCAGGATAAATTGACGCGATAAATTTAAAATAAACTGTCGAAAGAGTCTTAAGTTTCGTTACACTGATTTCTACTTTTCACATAACTTAAATAACATTTATCGTTTGAAAAAAATTTAATTCCAATTATTTTCACGACATGATGAAAGAGTAGTTGAGTAGAAGCAATAAACGTGAGGAACAACCTCATGGAAGTGTTGCTGAGATGGAACAATCTCATGAAAGCACTACTAGACAGGTTACTTGATTTTAAATATTTAAACTCATGTTATTAACTTTAGCTTTTTAATAAATTCTATTTATCTAATGTGATGATTTTTAATAGGTTCCCGATCCCAAAAGTGACAATGAACAAGCACCTATAAACATTACTCAAGGCATTTATCATTCCTGATTTTTGGTAAATCCTCCTTCCTAATTCTTTCTTTGCTTGTTTTCTTGCAATTATATCTTTATGAGTCTCTTCTCTAATTTTTCGGTAAAACTTTTCAATTATGCTCACTTTATTTTGTTCATACTAAAAATTTTAGTAGATTAAATTTGATTGTTTGGTCAACTTATCTTTCTCCTTTATTTCCGTCAGCACAACAAGTTCCTCTATTGATCCTTCCAATATAACATATGATCGTGAGTCAAGTTATCATACTATCACGGACTCAATTTTTCTTGTTTATTCATTGTTGATTGCATTTTTTAATTGTTTTTATAACTTGAACGGTTGCATTACTGTAAATAGGCTTATATCCTTCATTGTATGGAATTTAAATGTCTACATTATTACCATGACTGACATACACTCATATTCATCATTTGGATTGTTACAAAGAGAATGTTTTCCAGCCTGAATGGAATTCAAAAAATTAAACCATCTTAGCTTCTTCGACAAATATGTTTTGAACCTATGTAGCGCCACCACAAAAAAAGGTTCCCCTTTAAATTTATTTATTACCAAACTAGCCTTCCCCTTTCATGAAAAGTTGCAACTTTTATTAAAATTTGAAACATTTAGGAAGATTTATGATTTTTATGAAGCATTGCGAGTTTTATGAAAAATTATGACTTTTATCGAAGGTTTTGACCTTTACGAAGGGTTGTAAATTTTCCAAAGATTTGTGACCTACACTTTATTTAATATTAATAGAGGAATTTTCTACCACTATTATTTTTAGGGTTTGTTCATTATAGAGTAGTCGAATTGAAATATATTAATTATGTTTCTTATGAAGTTTGTTTTATGCCTTAAAATTTTATTCCTCCTACTTCAAAGAGATTAATCTTTACTATAACTCCTAGTTATCCATGTAAATATGACAATATCTTTTTACGGTTTTTAGTTTTGTGACCTTTTTTATATTCTGTTAGAAATTTCAGCAAGGATGATTGAAAAGAGGTCTTGTCTTTCTTCCCATCCTACAAGTTTCTTCATATAAACAAATAAAAATGGTTTTAATCGCAGTGTGACATTATTACTCATGAACATCTCAGTCCATAACTCATGATACTGTTGAAACGGTTCAATTCATAATATTTTGTTCTTTTATATCAAAACATTTATTTCTGCCACTGTTATTTGTAGGTTTTTTCTATATAGGGGAGATGAATTTAAATACATTGATGAAACTTCTTATTAAGTGTATTTAATTTCTCAAGTTTTCTTCCTCCTTTCGAATGAAGTTTAATCTTTTACAGTAAGTCATAGTAATTAATGTATCTATTGCAATTTGTTTATTCTTTTTTGATGTCTTTTCTTAAAAAAATGTGCTAAAAATCCAATGAGGAAGATCGAAAATTTATCGTCTATTTTATCTATTTCTATTGTTTTATTCGTATACTTTTGGGAAAATTTCTTGTAGGCTTTTATTCGTATAAATATTTGATAACTAATACGCAATCAATGTTGAAGTTTGTTAAAAGAACCAAACAAATTGCTCTCTTGTCTGCCACAGTTAGTATATTATTTTGATATCTCATTCTTAGGTACAAACTTTTTATATGCCATTGCACCCTTTCTAAAATATTAATGTATAGAGAATCAAATCACGTCTTTTATCGTAGGTTTACTAATTTGTCATATTTCTTCGTCTATTCTTTTTAGGCATAATAAGAGATCAAGTTTTCATGAAACTATTAAATGTCCAAATTACACTAAAACAAAAATATTTTTTATCTCCAATGAATATGCACATATATGAAGAGTGGTAGAGACTTTACCTACATTAACTAATTGTCATTAGTTTCAATAGTGATAGGACACATACCGACAAACTATCTTCTTAAAAAATATGTTAAGAAACATGCTTTTTTCTTCTTGATTGTTAGAAAAGTAATGTTGTGTTTATTATTATTTGTGTATATTTATGAGTACAAGCTCTCAAAATAATATGCTTTGAGATTTTAATAAGTATGTGTAAAAATTTTGGTTTAGAATATCCAGTTATGAATGATGTTGCCTACTTCTTGGTTGATAATGACTTTAAATCTTTGTAACTGCATAATATAACCATAACAATTATCATAGTTCAATTCCAAATAAGTTAGGTGGGTGATACGAAACCTAAAGGAATAGTAATGACTAATCTGAGTCAATGAGAAATATATTTATGATATTAATAACTTTTTTAGGGTCATAAGAAAGGAGCCAAAGGTTCTCCTTTTGAGTTAGTTAATTATGTTCTTGCGTAGATGTGATTTTCCACTTTACCTGGGAGTGTTGTTCTTCGAGGATTTTTGGTCTCTTCTTTAATGTTTCATGTCGTTCTTTATAAGTTCTTGGAATTTAAAAAATTTTCATTACTTGTGACCAACTATTTCCATTAAGATTTCTTATTCTTCATTCTTATACTTAAAATATCTCTATGACTAGTAATTTTTGTATAAAAAAAATATGTAGTACTTTTATGATTTTTGATTGCCTTAAGATAAATAATATTACAATGTAGTGTATATATAGAAAATCTGAATATTACCGAATGATCAATGTGAGCTTAATAACATACAGTTCGCACGGTTAATTTATCTAGTTTATAAATATGAAAGCTTTAATTGCAATAATATCGGTATTAACCGTCACTCAATATTAATGTCATTAAAGCCTTTAGCGACACTTCATGCAATGACAATTGATTAAATGTCGATAAAGTTTTTGTGTAGATAAATATTGCCGCTAAAAGGAAAATTAAATACAACTTAAAGTCTCTGTTGTTGTAGTGTTACTTTTTAAGAGAATAGGCACTGTACTTTTTCGTCACCTAATCTTTTTTGTTTGATAAAATATGATATTGAACTCAATGCATCTAATGGGTGTCAATGGAATTACTTCATAAAAAAAGAATATGAGTGGATCAGTTGGTGACTCTCAACTAAAAATTATTTTTACTCTGTGTACCTAAAGTTGAGTGGTCAAACTACAAGCCAGGTGATTGAAAAACAGATGGATGAAAACATCAACTCAACAAAATATCAGGTTGCTTCTTTTTATTATCTCTATATGCTATATGAGAATACATATTAATGCTTTCAATGTACCTCCTGCAAATTTATTTTGCACCAACCAATATTTGTTGATCACCATAACTTGCAGGACTATTGTCTATTAAATGTATTGTTCTGTATCTTTTAATGTGGACAATTTGAAGGTAGGGTTTCTGAACTTGGTGTTGTGACGTGTGAATTTTTGAGAAAAATAGTAGGCTTTATGAAAAAAATACTCTTAATAGCTTTTTAATTGCTACATTATAAGTCTCTTTGTCGTTGAAGCAAATCAAAAATCTTTCTAACTTTTCATTAAATGTTGATTGCATGGTATTTTATTTAACACGTAATTCACATTTGAAGAATAGAAAAAGTATAGTACCCTAGGTTCCTCTTAGATCTTAACCCTTGAGGGGGAACATGTGGTAGTTTTACAGTACAGGTTTTTTAACATTACTTATAAGTACTTACAGTCAAAAGTAATTACATCATATGTGATTTCTGATAACATTGATTATTTTGAAGTGACATTTTTTTACCAACAGCAAATTTTTCTTTTTTAATCAGGAATTATTCTTCCTTCATGTCCAGTAAGCAGTGATGGATCTTATCAGGAGGGTGATGATAATGATAAGTCTTATAAGGAGAGTGAGGGTGATGAGGATGATAAGTATAATAAGGAGAATGAGGGTGATGAGGAGTAGTTGTATCAATTTGACATGTTAGACTTCTATATTTTTGGAATTGTTTGATCGTATTTTAGTTTATTTTTTAAGTTGTATGATGTTTATTTTGACATAGTTTAATGTATATGTTAAAAATATTGTGTTATTTTGTTGGATGAAGTTTATCATAAAATAGCTTATTTGGATATCTTTGGGTTGGATTAATTTTATTTTGAAATAGCTTATTTGGAATTCTTTGGGTTGTTTTGACATTAATTGTTTGATAAAAATATTGAGCTACGGAGGTCATAATCTCAAATATAGAAAATAAGGATACCGACCTCCCGAGGTCAAAAAATCAAAATAAAAAAAATGTCGAGTTTATCATAATTACAAATTCTTAACTAACTTTTGACTTGATTTATCTAGAGTCTACAACATAATTACAACTTAATAGGGGAGAGTGCGAGGACAAAGTCGATATCAGAAATTTGAAGGAACAAATATTGGGAATGAGGACAATTGTTGGAATGAAGATGATGAGTGAATCTTTTTACAAATGACCCATGAATATTTACAAATGATCTGATATAGATTTTTTTAATCAAAAAATATTAACCCCCTTAAATTTTAAACTAATATTATTTTAGTTCTACATAAATTGGAATATTTATACACGTGGACAGTTACTTGGCATCTATTTGTATTATAATGTTTTTTTTTTGTATTTGGATGTTATAATCTATTCGTATAAATCTTATTTTAAGAGTATAGAGACTAGTTAATTCTAGTTTATCATTTTTTATATTAAAAGAAAAGGTAAAATTACAAATGATAACACTATTTTCTCGTAGTTTACATAATTTTATTTTACGGTGGTTACATAGTGTCTTTAATTAGAGATCAAATAAATATTTATCAATATTCTTCTTTGCAAATATCATTAGAATAAAACTATAAATTACTTTCACAATATTAAATATTTTTTAAAAATATATTTATAAAACTAATGTGTTTATCAAGAGAAAAGGTTTTATAATCATATCAATAGATAATATGTAGTCATTATGTGTTTGAAAATAAAGACGAAATCTTGCAAAAACAAATTTGATACGTAATATAGTTATGATAATATTTTGTAATTGAAGTTGTGCAAAAACAAAACACTAAGGATCCTTGAAAAGTATGAAAGAGACGTAAGGGATAATGGGGAAAAAGTTCTAAAAAATGTACTTAGGTGTGAAAGTCATCTTTGTGTATCATATAATTATAATTAATTACTAGTTTTAATTCTATCATTTGACTTTTTCTACTCCTATTAGTATTAACATTATTATGACACAAAATAATATCATATAAATCCTTAGGCCTGATTGCTTGTAGAGGAAGAGATTTCTTTGTAAAACATTGTAAATAAATGTATTTTGTAAAAAGTTATTTGTGAAATTGCATATTTTGAATTACATATAGTTTGTACTCACAAATACTTATAACACTAACTTTACAAAACATACACAACAATATTTTAAACTTGTCGTAAAAACTAACAATTAATATTATAACCATAAATTAATGATTGTATAAAAAACATATGAGGATATATAACAATAAAATGAAACAAAAAAAAATAAAAAAATCGAGCCCAATGAATATAGAGTGTGTCCTTGTTAGTGTCCTTGTTCGTGAGCCAGTCAACAGGAGCAAAATACACAAAATATTAAATTATGCAGAAGAAAAGTTCTGAATCAAATATTTAACTGTGCAGTAAAAGAACTTCATAATTTTCGTTATTTTAAAATGGGAGGAAACCCTTCTATTTATAACTGTCAAAGGGTAGTGTGAACAAACAAAAATTGTTCCTTACTAAAAAGGTTAAAACTGTTCACAAAGTATTAACTTTTTTGAAAGGTCACAATCCTTCATACATGTTATCTCCTTTCATAAAAGTTGCATCTCTTAATGAATGTCAAAACATTTCATAAAAGTCGCACCTTTTTAAAAAAAGTCACAACTTTTCAATAAAAGTAAAAAAATTTCATAAAAGTGACAACTTTTCATGAAATCTTATTCAATTCTAGTTTACCATTTGTTATATTAAAAAAACAGGTAAAATTAAAAATGATAAAACTATATTGTCCATGTTTACATATTTTCATTTTACCTTATTAGAGAGTCAAATAAATATTTTCTCAATTTTCTTCTTTCCAAATTATATATATATAAAACTTATATTTTTATCAAGAACAAAAGTTATATAGTCATATTATATGCGAATAAGTAATATGTAGTCATTATCTGTTTTAAAATTGAAATATTACCTTCCAAAATCAAATTTCTATATGTAATATCGTTATGATAGTGTTTTGGAATTGATGTTGTTCACAAAAAAAATATTAAGGATCCTTGAAAATGATAAAAGAAAATTGAGGGAAAATCAGAAAAAAAATTAAAAGAAGTAATTTCGTGTGAGACAATATTCACTATTGTAAATCATATAATTATAATTAATTACTAGTTTTAATTTTATCATTTGAAATTTTGTTTTTTTGCTCCTTTTAAAATTGACATTATTATGACAACAACAAAAAATCATATAAACAAATAACTCTAGAGAAACATAAATAAAAAAGTTTAAAATATGTAGTAAAAATAACAATCAATGAAATAAGCATAAATTAATAATTGTAAAAACATACCAGGATGCGTGACAGTAGAATGAAATAAAAAGAAAAAATTGTGTCCACAAAATGCGGTGTGTGTTCTATTCAGTGACCCACTCAAAAGGACAAAAGTACAGAAATAACTAATTGTATAGAAGAAGAAGAAGAAGAAGAGGAAGAAGAAGTATTTCTAAATCAAATATTTAACTTAATTGTGCAGAAGAAGAAGTTCAGAAAGGGAAAGACTAATTTGGGAAGCAAATAAAAGGGAATGCTTTATTGTGTGTGTGTGTGTGTGTGTGTAAGAGAGATTAGGGAGTGCACACTATATTCAATCATCTATTAAGTTATATATGTTTAATGCATATATGGTTATATTTGTTGGGTTTTAAAAAGGTGCGAATGAAAAATGAAGAGTTGCGATTTTTATAAAGAGTTGTGACTTTTATGAAATGTTGCGACTTTTATAAAAAGTTTGTGTCTTTCATAAAAAGTTGCGACTTTTATGAAAAGTTACGACTTTTATGGAAAGTTGTGACTTTTATGAAAGGTGACGACCTTTTTGAAAGATTGTGACTTTTCCAAAGGTTTTTGACCTTTTCGGTAAGACAAAATAAGAAACTTTTCGCACTACCCTTTGTTTTGTATAAATTGAGGGATTTCCTCTCATTTTAATAAAGAATTCATGGACTTCTTGTTCAACTACTAAATCTAGTATTCTAAGTGTACTTTACTACCGTTGAGTGGTTTGCTGACACCGGAGTTTTTGGTATCTCTACTCTGGTGATTGAGATCATTTTACCCTTGGAGGTCATATTCCAAATAAAACCTCGAATACTAGAGGGGAATAATTTCCTTAAGGGGACACTGTGAGTTTAGTGGACTTGATTTTTTTCCTATTAAAATTTTTTCAGATTCTGGTACGTGCTTTACAAATTTTAGATTTGTGAATTAATTTCAGTTCTTCTATTCTTTTGTTCTTCACTGGTTCATTAAACTTGGTAACTTTATGTTTCTGCAAAGTTTGTTCGAATCATTAAGATTCTTTAGACACATATTAATAACAATTATTCTTTAAGAAAAATATTTTGTATATTTTTTTTTAAATCTGTTTCTGATTCTAGTTTCGCTAATAGCTTTAATTTTCTAGTAGTGAAAATGTTATTGAACTTTGTTGTCTTACAAAGATGTTCAAAATTTTGTTCTAAGTATGGTCGAAATATAAGATGAAAAACAATCTTAAGAAAATTAATATATTGTTAGTATTTTTTGTATTCTACTAATTGAGAGAATCAGATCATGGAAGTAGAAGATAAATGCATTACTTCTACATAATTTGTTGCCTTGTTTAGCAAGGTCAAAGTGATAATGTAACATAATAATTTTATGGTATTCCGTTTAAAGATTACTAGGTAACCTTCTTATTAAATTACCTAAGAAGGAAAATAATTTCTAAGAGTTATTATCTTTGATTTTTTATTTTTTTATTTTGTGTATCTTTGGAAAAAGATCTGCAAACCATTTGTTAAGGAATAAATTTTAATTCGCAAATATTGTTGCTTTTAAAATTCTTTAGTTTGCAAAAATGAGACATGCGTATTTTTGTTTGATAAAATAGTATGTGAAAATATTATAGTTTGAAGACTATTTGATAAGAAAAACATTTCTATGTGAAAAATTATATGTGTTATTCTGTTTGAAGAAAAAAAAGACTTTTTGTAGATTTGTACTCCATGAGAAATGTTAGTGTGCTTGATTTTTGTAAACTAAAAACTTTTGTGGTTTTATACTTTGGACAAATTGGACTATGCATTTTTTTTGAAGAATATGAAAACTTCACATAATAAATCAGTGTTGTACTTTTGAGTTTCTATAAACTTCAATGTAATGTAGAAATAAATTGTACAATTTTTTTTGTCCTTATTGTTATTATTTAAAATACTAAGTGGTATGTCTATTTATGATTGAGGAAAAATACTAGTGACTTAGAATTTGTGATTTTGTGTCTCCATGGAATGAACTTTTACATTGTGTAAACATTCTAAAAGAGAATTGAAGCACTATAATTCTTTCGTAGAATAATATTTCCAACATTAAAATATGTGGGAAAACTATTTTCAAATACTTGAAAAATATTTTTGAGATCACATTTGAAATGTGGGGGTTATTAGTTATGATTAGACTTGGTGTCTAATTTAACTTTGGAGCAAAAGAAATGAAATTCAATGATACTTTTCTATTATGTTATACCCATAAAATTGTTTAAGTATATTTTGTATTGTGGTTGTTGAGTTTATCTATTACTAGTATATAGTGTGACTAGTCAAAAACATCCAAATTATATATATACTTGTTCAAAATAATTGTGTTCTTTTATGGAAAAAAATATCACTTAAAATGTTGTGATTTTTGATGAAAAGATATGTCTATTATAATAATAGTATTTGCATAGACATGAATATTGGTGAATAGTCATTTGTTATGTTTTTGTAAAAATAATATTTTTACTATATTGTCTTTATTGAAGCCGATACAAAGTTATGGAAATGTCCTTCTGAAAAGGACATTTGACAATCTAATTAATGTTTGTATGACACAAAATTTTAAAAAATAGGAACAAAATATTAGTAAGGAAAAGGTTACTTCGTGAAGAGCTTTTCAAACTCAATATTTTTATTTGTTCTTACTTGCTTGAGTCAATGTTTGTAACATGAACACTTGAGGCATGTCAATTACAAAACCTTGTAAGAAAAAATGATCAACTTAGAAGTTTTGCCTAACTTTTAGTGCAATAAATAAAAATGTCATGTTTTTGTGGAATCTAAGTATGTTGAGCATTCTTATAAATTTGTTGAAAGGAATTTTAATCCTTTAGAATTGATTTGCCTTGAAAATTGTGATATGAAGTTAACACCATCTCATGTTGTGAAAAAATATTTGTTACTTTTATCGAGGATTGCATTATAAATGACTATGTTTATTTACTAAATGGTAAGGATGATGCAAATGAAATGTCTAGACAGTGTAATATTAAAGTTGAAAATCAATGTGAAAAATAATAAGAAGTGATAAGAATGGAGAGTATAAATCTCATTGTGCAGAAATATATTTGGAAAGTGGAATATCTACCAGACTACTTCATTCACCTCAATCTAATGAAAAACAGAACGTTGAAAGATATAATGGACGCATTATTTATAAGTTCAGCTTTACACAAAACATGTGTAGAGGAACTATCCTTACTGCAAAAGGGAACAACAAAAAGTTGTCTTTTCAGAAAGAAAGTGATTTTGTTTTATCAGAATACAACCTTTTCCATATGAGAAATGGAAAGGAAGTAAATCCAACTTGAAATATTTCAAAGTGTGGGGGTATCTAGTCAAAGTCCAAGTTCCTATTCCTAAGAGAATTAAAATAGGATATATGACTGTGGACTGTAAAATTAGACTTGAATAGTCTTGAGAAGAGTCTAAAAGGCCTAGGAAATAAAAAGAATAATGTACATAATAAAGAGATTTGGGTTCAAAGTGAATCTTTAGAAGGAAAATAAAAGTTGATGGAACTATTGAAAGATATAAAACAAGACTTTGTGTTTAAGACTTTAGACAAAAAAAACAAGGTTTTGATCTTGTCAATATATATATACTCGTTAGTAACTAGAATTACATCCATTTGGATGCAAAAATTATTAGTGTGGTATATGACCTCCAAATTCATCAAATGAATGTGAAAAGAACTTTCTTAAATGTAGAATTGGAGGAAGAAATTTACATAGAACAACCATCGGGTTTTGTGGTTCCTGATAAATAAAAGAAAGTGTGTGAACTTATTAAGTCACATTATGAAAGCACCCAAATAATGACATAATTTGATCAAACCATGTCGAGCAAATGGACTGAAGAAGATGGAAGTGAGAAATATGTTCACATTAAAATCATAAGTTCATTGTTTGTTTGTATATTGGTGATATGTTGATCTTCAATAGAGACACTAATGACATAAATGCTACAAAACGTATGCTATAAAGCAAGTGCAATGAAAATTATTGGAGTTGCTAATGTGATCTTAGATATAATAAACTGTAGAACTCCATAATGTTTAGCGTTTTCACGATCTCATTTCATTGAAAAGGTACTTAACTAGTTCAAATATTTGGATTTCACTATTGTCAAGTCTCCGATAAATGTGAGCATTGCATTTTAAAAGAGTGAACACAAAAGTGACTCACAATTGGAAAGTGCTTAGTCGGTTCACAAGTGATCCTAAATAAATTCATTAGATGACAATAAATAGAGTTTTAAAGTATTTAAAATAATACTTAAAACTATGTCTTGAATTAAACAATATCCAACAATATAAAAAGAAATAGTGATGCAAATTGAATCATCGGATGAATGAAGTAAAATTCACAAGTGGATATGTATTTACTATTGGTAGAGGTGCAGTCTCTTAGAAATATTTCAAAAGAGACATGTATAGCTAGCTCTACAATGATCTTTGAACTTGGTGCTCTAGATAAGATCGGTGAATAAGTTGAAAGACTTTGGAATTTCTTGATAGATATTCTATTTTGGCCCAAACCATTGGAATTAGTATGCATACACTTTCACAGTCAAGATGCAATAGGTAGGGAATGGAGAATGACGTATAAAGGAAATTGTCATCATTTATGACATAGATATGATACAGTTAGAAAACTACTCTCTACTTGAATTAACAGAATTGGCTATGTCAATTCAAAGGATAATGTGTCGCACCCACTTACAAAAAGGCCTAACTAGAGAGGAAGTTAAAAGATTATCTAAGGGCTAGATTCAAGGATAAAAATAAAGGTGGGAATGACAGTTCCGCATTGTCAACAAACTCATCTATTCTCATTATGAAGACAATGCTCATGGACAAGAATACAACATTACGGCTTATTAATGAGTTAATAAAGCTTAATGGTTTTGATGATTTTCTAAGTTTGGCAGAATTGACCAAATAGTGTATCTACGCGATAACATGGTTAATAATCACCTATGTGAACGTGAAGTGTAATCCGCTTTAGAGAAGATGATTTTAAAAATCCTAACTCTCTATACACTCATGAAACCAGGAGGTGTTCATGGATAAAACGAACAATACCGTAAAAACCATAAACAGTAAAGGGTTAATTGTGTGACATATGGTTGTCTAGGTATACACCGAAGTTCGACGGTTCAAAGATATCACATCTACATATTGACCGAGTAAATCCGACGTATGTTCTCTACGGAAAGTCCAAGGGAAACCTACTTTTCCAGATACAACTTATTCTTGCATGTAAGACATACTTGTCCTTTTATCTGTCTTTGAGTCATTCCCCATTCATACGGGGGATTGTTAGCTTGTAAAAAGGTGTGAATGAAAAATGAAGAATTGTGACTTTTTTAAATAGTTGTGACTTTTACGAAGAGTTGTAACTTTTATGAAAAGTTGCGTCTCTTATGGAAAGTTATGACTTTTATGAAAGGTGACGACCTTTCTGAAAGATCCTGACTTTTCCAAAGGTTTGTGACATTTCTGGAAAAACACAATAAGAACTTTTTCGCACTACCCTCTGCAAATTGAGGGATTTCCTCTCATTTTAATAAAGATTTCATGGACTTTTTCTTCAATTATAAAATCTAGTATTCTACGTGTACTTTACTGCAGTTAAGTGGTTCACTAACAGCGGAGTTTTTCAACTCTATACTCTGGTGATTGCGATCATTTTACCCTGAGAGGTCATATTCCAAATCAAACATTGGATACTAGAGGAGAATAATTTCCTTAAGGGGACACTGTGAGTTCAGTGGACTTGATCTTTTTCCTATTAAAAATTTTCCTGATTCTTGTACATGTTTTACAAATTTTAGATTTGTGAATTAATTTTAGTTCTTATATTCTTTTATACTTCACTTGTTCATTAAACATTGTAACTTCGTATTTCTGCAAAGTTTGTTTGAATCAGTAAGATTCTTTTTACACATTAACAACAACTCTTCTTTCAGAAAAATATTTCATATATTTTTTTCAATTCTGTTTCATGTTCTAATTTCACTACTAGCTTTAATTTTCTAGTAGTGAAAATTGTTCTTAAACTTTGCTGTCTTACAAAGATGTTCAATGTTTTGTTCTAACTATGTTCGAAATACAAGATGAACAACAATAGTTTGGGTAGAAAAAGAAATCAGATAAATGTACTTTGACTTGGACCATTTAACATTACTTTTTTTAAATTTCTATTTTCATTTGTCAAATTTATAAATCAAGAGAAAATTTATCAATTAGTTATTGGTAATTTGACCTTCACCAGCACTATAAAACCCTATATCAAAAACAGAAAAAAAAATAATCTTTTAAAAAATCTTCAGGTGCAACCGATGAATACCATTAACGGACTGTAGTCTGACCTATGGCATGTAGTGGACATCTGTCCTTTGAGTCTGAAGCCCCCAAAACCTCAGCCCAAAAAATTTGACTAACTGTTGAACGACGAACGGACCTACGGTCTGTAGTCTGTGTTCGTTTATCGACACCCCATTTACCCACTATGTAAAACATGAACCACGATTAACCAGCACAGAACATCGTTCGATCTACGGTCTGTAGGTCTGACCGTGATGGATTTTAGCAGTAAGTTATGGGGGAAATGTTATTATCTCTTAGAACAAAATGAATTAGGTGTCCCATGATAAACCAAAATATAGAAAATTGAATTAGATTTCCATAGCAGCCGACTTTGCTAACTTCTGAGTAAAAGTATTGGCCGTTTTAGTAAAGAACTGTCGAACAGACCCAACCTACGGACCCAAACTACGGACCGTCGATTGAACGACTAACCGTCACTCTAGGTCGTTATTCCGAGAACAATTAACTTCGGGGTCTTTTGGTTTTTTCCCACTTCGTGTAAACCCTAAGATACATCGTTTCAACCCTAAATCATCAAATTGTAGTTAGTTTAAGCCTATAAATATAACTAAAACTTACCTAAGTCAAATCATTAATAAAAACTTAGAAAATTAGAAGCAAGAAAGGAGAAAAAGGTCAAGAACCATTGTTCAAGAACGCAACATGGTTCCAGCCATGAAATCTATGTGTTTCTCCGTGAACTTAATCACCAGGAATGTGAGATTTCAGTGGTGGTTTCCTTTCACCCATTAGATCCCTAGCTTATTCTTGATTCCCATATTATGATTGAACTATGGTTTCGAGAACTTCGACAAAACTTCATGTATTTATTAGTTATATTTTCCAAATTAGATTATCATATTATTCCTCAGATTATTCCATGAATTTCAGAACCCTAGCAATGCATTTCTTTAGTGCTTGAATTACCCATGCTAGGTCAGATATTTCAGTTACTTCATATATACATGCCTTAGTTATTAATGCATCACACTCAAATTAATTGTTGCATTATAAGTTTATATGTTGAATTTTGAGCTACCTGGTATTTACAGAAACTTAGTCATAATCAGTTAATTACATAATTAATTGGGAGTAGCATAATATCGAGTTGCACTAGGGTTCAACGTACGTTATTACTCCCAGAACTATTAGCCAAGCATGTTGTAAGTCTCCTTTGAGGAAACATAGTTTAATGATCAGCAAACATATCTTTATACCTCTCGCAAGTTATATCGGGTCCTCTCGATGGGGCGTATACATCGACTCCACATTTAACTCATATGATTTTATGATAGGTTATTAGTATCTCTCATAGTTCTGTCAGGATCTCTAATGCATTGACCATATTTACAATTCAGTTAGTAATCAATCTCTGCATGTTATAAATTTCGTCATTGCATCCAATTAGCTATGAATTAGTATATCATGGTCAAATTATGATACTTGCTTTTATTCTTGTTAAGTTATGTTTTATTTAATCTTTACTCTATCTTACATGCTGAGTTCTTTCAAGTACTGATGCATACGTTCGCTACATCTTCTCGTGATGTAGGTTAAGCTTCTGAACATCCAGGTCATGCATACATCGATTTTGGATCTCCAATTCAGTGGATTCAGTGGTGAGTCCTCATTGTCCGAGGATAATAGTCATGAGTCTCTTTTTAGTCTTTTAGTCATTTAGTTTCAGTTTTTGCTAGACTTAGCTGGGGCATTTCCCAACATTATTAATAAACTTAGAGGTTAATTTCAGACATCATTAGTTTCAGCTTTGTATTGAATTAATAACTTGTTTGTATTGAACTCATCAGTATATCAAATATTTCAGCTATAGTATATGGGTATTCCCCATCTTTTAAGTTTATATTATGATTTATCTCTCACATTAAGTTTATTATATTTAGTATGCTCATGTTCATGCCAGCAGGGTTAGCTTGAGATGACTTGTGGTGATAGGTTCCATGTCCGCGTCTCAGGGGTAGATCGAGGCATGAAAAAACATAATATCGGAGCGCTAGGTTTAAGATTCCTAGGATGTCTAAAAAGTTGCACTAAGTAGAGTTCTTTTCATGGGTGTGAAGTGCGCCACATCTAATGAAATGGAGGCTAGTTTTTTAGGAAAAACTTTAGTCTTGTTACTCTTATCGTGCATAAGGTATAATGTTATTCCATTCTAACTTGATGTTTTACATTTCACATCATGAAACCTCGGAGAGCTAATGCAAGGAATGCAAATGCAAGGAATGGAAGATCCTCCAATCCCATATCAGGAAGTCTCCAATGTTGAGTTCATGAATTGCATACAAATGTTGGCTCATGGTATGACCAACAAGAATAATCGGGTTCATGCTACTGTGAATGAAAATTGTGGATCAGCAGCAACAAGGTTCCGTGATTTGTTAGGATAAATCCGCCTGAGTTCTTCGGATCACAAACTAATGAGGATCCCCAAAATTTCTTCGATGAGATCAAGAAGTTCTTTTAGGTGATGCATAATTCTGCAAATGATCGGGTTGAGTTAGCACCATACCAGCTGAAAGATGTGGCTCATATTTGGTCACTCAGTGGAAGGAGAATAGGGGTGAAATGTCACTCCATTACTTGGTATTTCTTTAGTGAAACTTTTTTGGACAGATTTTTCTCAATAATGTGTTGAGAAGCAGAACCTCAGGAATTCATGAACTTAAGGCAGGAAAACATGACGGTCCAAGAGTATGAGATCAAGTTTAACCAACTCTCCAGGTATGCTTCTCACATGGTTGTTGAATCCAGGGCATAGATGAATAAATTCTTGTATGGAGTGTCATATTTCGTAAAAATTGAGTACAAAATGCTATGTTACTGGGAGATATGAACATATCTAGGTTTATGAATCATGCCCAGAAGTTTGAGGTGATAAGCTTAGGGAGAAGTCCATTGAGAATATGACGGCTAGGAATGGGAACTATGACAATTCTCAGCATAAATCGAGTGGTGGAAATCGCTCGCAGAGTAAGCAGAAGTTTTCAGTTCTTACCCCTTTGTCAACTTGTGTTCCATCCTCTAACAACAAGTATGACCAGAAGGGTCTAAGTCTCAGTAAAGTGTTTCAGAAACAAAGACTTACCCCACTTGCCTTAAGTGTGTTAAGAACCTTCCGAGCGATTGTCCGCAGGAAAAAAGGATGCTTTGGGTGTGGTCTGTCTTGTCACAAGTTGAGGGATTGTCCTTCTAGACAAGGTAAATGAGCTGGTAATGGTAGAGGTTAGTCTACAACTTCAGCAGCACCAGAAAGTCGCCCATCTCATCATGATAACTAATCTGGTACACATGGCGGTCAGCACCAGAACAGGTTGTATGCTCTTCAGTATTGCAAGGATCAGGAAGGTTCTACTGATGTAGTTACTTGTAACCTACTAGTCATTGAACTTGATATTTATGCATTGTTATATCCATGCGCTACTCTTTCCTTCGTAACTCCTTACATAGCAGTCCAATTCGATGTTATTCCAGAAACTCTCTCAGAAACTTTCTCAGTCTCTACTCTAGTGTGAACCAGTTATACCTAGAAGGGTATACTAAAATTGCCTTGTCACATAATCTCAAAAAGTCACCTCAACAGATCTTGTAGAGTTAGAAATGGTAGAAATCGATGTAATTCTAGGCATGGATTGGTTACATTCCTATTATGCCTAAGTCGATTGTAGAAATAGGATTGTTCGTTTTCATTTTTTCCAGAAGAACCAATCTTAGAATAGAAGTGTAGTAGCTTAGCACCTATGGGTCGATTTATTTCTTATATTAAGATAGAAAGATGATCTCTAAAGGTTTTATCTATTATCTAGTTTGGTTTACAGATTCCAGCTCGAGTCAGCTCCAGTATTCAGAGAGTTTCAAAAATTGTTTCTAGAAGATCTTCTCGGAGTCCATCCCGAAAGGGAAATTGACTTTGGAATTGATCTCCTTCCAGGTACCCAACCTTTTTCTGTTCCTCCTTAAAAAATGGCTCCACAGAGCTTAAGGAATTGAAAGATCAATTGGAAGACCTTCTAGATAAGGGCTTCATCAAACCTAATATTTCACCATAGGGTGCACCAGTTTTGTTTGTAATGAAGAAAGATGGTTTTCTAAGAATGTGCATCGACTGTACATAGTTGAAAAAGGGCACAATCAAGAATAAGTATTTCATCCCTAGGATTGATGACTTGTTTCACTAAATTCATGGTGCTAGTCATTTCTCAAAGATAACCTCAAATCAGGTTATCATAAGCTTAGAGTCAGAGATAGTGACATTCCGAAAACAGTCTTAAGAACTCGGTATGGTCATTATGATTTTGATGTTATGTCATTTGAAATAACCAATGTCCCTACAACTTTCATGGATTTTATGAACATGGTGTTCAAACAGTACTTGAACTTGTTCCTTATCGTCTTTATTGATGATATCCTCATTTACTCTAGGAATGAGGATAAACATTCAAGTCATCTTAGAGTTGTTCTGCATACTCTTAAGGACCGCTAGTTATTCACTAAGTTTAGCAAAAGTGAGTTCTTGTTGCAATCTATTGCTTTCCCTTATCACATTGTATCTAGTAGAAGTATTCGAGTGGATTCGTAGAATATAGAAGCGGAGAAATAATTTCCCAAACCTACCTCTTCTATAGAAAGCAGAAGTGTCTTAAGTAAAGAGTGTTATTATAGAAGTTTCTTGGAAGGGTTATAATCCATAGACTCACCATTGACTAGGTTAACTCAAAAAATGGTCAAGTTTCAACAGTCAGATGATTGCGAGAAAAGCTTTGCAGAATTGAAAACAAGATTGACTATAACTCTTGCCTTGATTCTACCAGAGGGTTCAGATGGTTATGTAATTGTGATGCATCCACAGTTGTCCTAGGTTGTATGTTGTTGCAACGATATAAGGTTATAGCGTATGCCTCTAGACATCTTAAGGTTCAGGAGAAGAACTATCAAACCCATGACCTCGAGCTTCAAACAGTGGTGTTTTCAACTATCAAGCACATGACCTCGAGCTTGCAGAAGTGGTGTTTTTACTCAAGATATGGAGACACTACTTGTATGGTGTTCATGTAGATGTGTTCAGTGTTCATAAGAGCCTTCAGTATGTGTTCACTCTAAAAGATTTGAATTTTCGTCAAAGGAAATGGCTTGAGTTCCTAAAAGATTATGATATGAGTGTGCATTATCATCCTGGTAAGGCGAATGTAGTAGTAGATGCTCTTAGCAGATTATCTATGGGTAGTGTACGCCATGTTGAGGAAGAAATAAAGGATCTAGTGAAGGATATTCATAGGCTTGCTCGCTTGGAAGTTCACTTTATGAGCATATCTGACAATGGTGAAACAATTCAGAAAGGGGAAAATCTTATTCGGTAGTGGATGTTATGAAAAATCAAGACAGTGATCCAATCTTGCTTGAACTTAAGAGTGTAGTCCACAATAATAAAGTGGAGGTTTTCTCCCAAGAGGGTGATGGTGTACTTCACTACTAGGGTAGATTGCGTGTTCCTGATCTGGGATAGTTGAGAAAGCATATCGTTACAATAACTCATAACTCAAGATATTTTATTCATCCAGGTGCCACTAAGTGTACCGCGATCTGCGGGAAGTCTATTTCTGGAATTGCATAAAGAGGGATATAGAACATTTTTGAGTAATTTCCCTAATTGCCAGCAAGTGAAGGTAGAACATCAGAAAATAGAAGGTATGACTCAAGAGATTGATATTCATACTTGGAAGTGGTATGTGATCAATATGGATTTCATAAAAGGGTTACCTCTTACTCTCAACCAACATGACTCCATTTGGGTGATAGTTGACAGGATGTCTAAGTCTTCTTGCTTTCTGGCAGTCAAGACAACAAATTTGGTAGAGACTATGCCAAACTTTACATTAATGAAATTGTGAGGTTGCATGGGGTTCCTTTGTATATAAGCTCATATAGAGATCCTCAATTTACCTCTCATTTCTGAAAGTCATTTCAGAAGTGTCTTGGTACTCAAGTTAACCTTAACACAACATTTCATCCACAAACTAATGGACAGGAAGAGCGTAACAGTCATACCCTAGAGGATATGTTGAGAGTTTGTGTGATCGATTTTAAGGTTCATCTATTGGTTCATCTAAAGGACCTTTATGGGGCCATTTGGATACTAAAATGATAACTATTGTAGTAAGCGAACTCAATTAGAGGTAGGTGATCATCCCAATTTCCCTTGAAGTCGATCACACAAGCTCTGAACATATCTTCAAAGGTTTGGATAGTGTGCTTTGCTTGTCCATTTGTTTGAGGATGGAAAGTAGTGCTCAAATTCACCTTGGAACCCAAACCTTTCAGGAAAGATTTCCAAAATTGTGTATTAAATTTTGCATCTATATCTAAAATAATGGAGATTGGAACACCATGAAGTCTTAGAACATTTCTAAAGGTACAACTTAGGATAATCCGCAGCTGAATAGGTAGTCTTGACCGGTAAGAAATGGTTTTATTTTGTCATTCTGTCTTCAATGACCCAAATGGAATGAAGTTTCCTTCGCGATCTTGGAAAGCCTTTCATGAAGTCTATATTAATCCTCTACCACGTCAATTCTGGAAGTTCTATATTATGAGTTATACCTCCTGGTGTTTTGTGCTCTTCCTTCACTTGCTGACAATTTCAACATTTGGAAACAAATTCAGCAATATCCTTCTTCCTTCCTTCCAACCAATAAATCTCTCTCAAATAAAATGTACATTTTTCTGGAACCCTAATGAATGGAACATCGGGAGCTATGTGCCTCTATCAAGATCCTCGCTTGAATTCCATCCACCTTAGGTACACATAATATTCCTTGGTGTTTCAGAACACCATCTCCCCTGTCACATCTGGAGCGTATCCCCTAGAAGTAACATGGCGTACTTGACCTCTCAGATGTCTTATACAGGCTCATAGTTATCATTCATCGAATTGTCATAGTAAATTTTGCGGAAAATTTAAAATTTTTCATAGAACATCATATACTAGAAACTTTACAACATATATATATATATATATATATATAATATCATAAGTAAATATTTAGACCTTAAGTCTCTTTTCCATCCTAGACTCAACAACATTAGAGTAAATTAGGGACACGACCCTAAAAACATAATACATAACTATACAACATTTAAACACTTTACAGTAAACATAAGTTGGATATCCTTGAATTTAAGGATTCCTTTCATTGAGATTGGGAATCATCTATCACGCTCTTCACCATTCAATACATCCTTCAAGAATCCATAACCTACACTTTGTGTAAAAAGTTGAGAAGAATGGGAAGAATGCACCAAGTATGGCAACTATGCAAAAACATGCATTTAAAAGGGACATTTTCTTGAAATCATACATGATGACTTTTAGAGTAAATATTCATAACACCTTTAGACAATTGCATTTATATCATTCACATACTTCATATGATCATTCTTTTCTTTTATTCATTAACCTCCCAAGTAACCCTTTGAGTGATACTTGTTGCAATGCATCACCTTAAGTCCACAAGGAAAACCATACATAAAATCGATAAAAGCCAACACATACCATCATACAAGTATATCCTACCAAAGACACAATTAATTCAAGACTCCATTGGCTTTATAGTAGGTTACATCTATTTGCACATATATTCATTTCACTTCACATCAATGCATTATTTGACCTTACTCATAATCCTACTCTAAGTTTACTAGTGTAATGGATGTGTAAATCCCCATAACCTCACACATACTTAGTAAACCTATCATAAGACCACAAGCATTAAAATTTTATTTCATACATCAACAAGTAAGTGAAGACAACTCCATTCATGTAAACAACATTCATCATATAGTCATTAAGACTCACATAGTGCATATAAGAATAAGACCACATCACATAGACTCATATCATGCACATCTTGATGAAAAATAGACAGATACTACCATGCCATGCATAAAGAAATAATCCTAATAATACACCTTAGATCACCTTCCTAGAACCCCCTAAGGTTTCACTTGTTCAATGTCTAGATGGGTTCATTATTTCCACCTATCCTAATTAACCTCCCGTAGATCATTCTAGTTATGGTCTTACTTATTTACTTCCATTGTCTATTTTACTTTAGGGGAACTATAGCCTTAAACGACAATAATACCATGGGTGCTAAACAAATAATTTTATGTTGTAGAGACATACACCATTGGAAAGTGTTCTTACCTAGACAAGGTACAACATTAACACATGCTAGAATTTTTGTTGACATCACATTGCTAGATTCTATGTGGAAAGCATAGTTTACGGAACTTGGGGGAATCATGGAAACATCTCTCTACACCTTTTTTGGGTCATTAGGTTATCCACCCTGTGAGGACTATGGTGAACCCTACATTTCCTACAAGGGAAGGTGCCACTCCCTCAACTACAACTCCCCTTGGTTCTAAGATAAGTTTCCTTTATTAAAAAGCCATTATTACATTACTTTATAAAATATAGGCTTAGAAGTGTTATCCCTTCATATTCTTAGCTCATAGGTCATAGATGAAAGTTCATCAACCTAAATCATTTGAGAAACACTTTCACATGGACATGGCATATATCATTAGGACTATCTAGGATACACATTAGCACATTTTTCAAGGATCCTCTATTGATTAGATCATCATTCATATGTGTGTATGCATATATGTGAGAAATTCTTTCACATAACACATTAAGGTCACACATGTTCATACATTCATATTCATGCACATAGAAACCAAAACAAGAAACTATCCTATCACGGCACACACGTGAAATGTATAGGCAAAATCACATAGCCTTGACCATACTAGTACACCTATCAAGTCATCCTAGCTAAGGAAACACATATAATACTTTCATAGACATAAGCTTAACATGCATAGTAGTAGACAATAGTGAATATGAGAACTATCTTTCATTTAGACACCATGACCTATACTACTTGTAAGACCTATACTACTTGTAAGCATGCATGTAAAGTGAAGGTGTGCGTTTATTTGTCAATATGATCACATAATGGCTTTCAACAGAATATTGAGGCAGCCACCTTCTAAGGTTCACATTAAATATTCAAGCATAGACCACACAACACAACATAGTATAGGAGGCAAGCGAACTTCATATTATACTTTAAGACTCCTAGCATTAGTTATTTACACCTTCACATAGGGGTACATGGGTAGGGGTCATCAATCCTTAATACTTCATTAATGGAAGCACCTACACATTATCTTAAAATAAACATTTACATCCTCATTACAATAGGAACATAACCTAGACTCACCACTAAAGTAAAAGACTATGCATAAGTTACACATATGGTGATTATCATAACCACTTATTCATATATTCATCAATTTACCTACAAGGCCATGATCAACAAATATATAATGACAATAAAGTAAACATCGCCGCCATGAGTGGACCATACCACACAATGACATACAAGGCTTCGTCAACATTACTATAAAGAACTAGAGGATTGGAAGCGTGCCTATGGTAATTGACCATTACTACTCTTTCATCAGCAATAGCTAAACCATAATAATCATATACGAAGTCAAGCATAAGCTACTCCAAGTCCATGCTACAAACAAGTTCAACACATCATTAACTTTCTAGAATGTAGAAGGACATAGACCATTAACCAATTTTTACATACATGGATTATAGATCATATTTCATCAATATTATAAATCTAGGGCAATATCTAGTCATAATCTTAACATAAATAAATCATGCTTCACCTACCCTCATCACATTATGTATATAAGCAGTAGCTAAGGACATTTAACCATGATCGAGTCATATAACAACCATCCCAATATCAAGGTTCTAAGTTACTACTTGATAGTTTAAAAGCACCTAGCTCAATTAATACCAAGCCTTCTTTGTTTTTATCATACCATATTCATACTCACAATTAAACGAACTTATTAAGCTAATGCAGTCGCTACAAGAACCAGAACACAATCAAATTCCACTTTTATTTATTAAAAGGTCCATGTTACACTGAACATATAAAGTTATAGACTAAGCATGTTCAAATTTTCATGAATTGATCCACATGGATCCTTCATCATCAATCACGTAAATAACGATATTTATAACCAATTAAATGTAAGAGAATCACAGTTTAACCAATAACAAGCCATGATCACAATGGCCATGCCAGGGTTAAATCGATTTTGGGAGGAGACATGGGTTCATAATGAAATTTGATTAAAATCACGTTATAACCAATACATTATAATCACTTCATCATGATTAATCCATTAATTTTTTTTTAGAAAGAACCAATGCCTAGATTGAAGAAGAAGAAGTTTGATCATGAAATCTCTTTTGAAACTTTGAGATTAACTCTCCAAGTGAAAGGTTACTTAGAGAAGAAGGTTAACCATACTTTTGTATATTTGGCAAAATCTAAAAATTGATGATTTATCCATGGAAATCCAAACTCCAATCTTTTCTTGAGCTTCACCAACAATGAAGGTCACTAGGGAGATGATTTTTGGAGGGAAAGTCTATTTTTTGTAGAAGGGATTGGGAATTGGTTGTTCACGTGTTTGATCCCATAAATACACCCAAAAATATCTATATAATTAGGGTAATTTTAGGACGTGGGGTGAATTTCCTATTAACTCCTATAACTAAACAGTGCGCAGGCAGTGGTACCAGGCTGCATTGACGGGCAGTAGTTTCATCGACGGGCCGTTTGTGGCTTTAGTCGATTGGACCTCTTCCTTTTCTTGGGTTGAACCTTTCCTAGGATAATTATCTATCGATGAGACCTCACCAATGGTACTAGGCTTCGTTTGGTTTAGTCGATTTACAATGCCAATAAGTTTAATTACTCCCACATCAGTTTCACATGAAATAAATACTCGAAACTTGTCCAAACATGCAAGGCACCTTCAAGACACATATGAGCATCTCAAGGGATAACTTTCGAACGTCTTGGACTTTCCTGGATGTTTCACCTCGAAACTTCACAAAACTCCATATAATGACTATAAAATCATTACAAATCATTTCAAGACTTCATAATCTCATTACATATAATATATGCACGTATAGACACATGAGGAACATACGTGAATAGTCATCGAACGTCTTAGTTGTCCCTTGACGTTTGACTTCCAAATCACCTCAAACATTACATACTATATCTAAACCATATTATAAATCCTTTTAGTACCTTATAAACTTATTATGAACATGTTATGCTCCGTACACCCTAACTAACTTTGGGGATCTGACCTCCCCCTTCTTCGAAAGCCAATACTCTTTGGCTAAGGACACTAGCTTTAAAATAAACCAGAATAGGGTCTTGGTCTAGCTTCTCCTTCACTTCCGACACCAAGTTTGATTTGGTCCCAATTGTAACAACTATGCCTCCTTCTATTGTGTCCATAAGTGTGACTTTCAATCGTCCAACTCTGTGCATATCTTTTGTTAACTCCCTCATTGTTTTTCGACATGAAAATTACTTCCTATTTACAACTGGCTTAAGGCATTAGCAACTACATTGTCCTTACCTGGGTGGTAAAGAATACTCATGTCATAATCCTTGAGTCGTTACAACCACCTTCTCTTTGTGAGTTTGATCTCTTTCAGAGTGAACACATATTGGAGGCTCTTGTAATCAGTGAATATATACACATGAAAACCATACAAGTAGTGGCGCCATGTATTCAAAGAAAACACTACAACTGCCAATTCTAAGTCAAGAGTTGGATAATTCTTCTCACGAACCTTCAACTATCTGGAAGAATAAGCTCTGACATTACCATCCTACATTAGCATACAACCCAACTCAATTCTTGATGCATCACAATACACCAAAAAGCCTTGAGTACCCTCAGGTAAGGTCAAAGCTAGAGCGGTAGTCAATCTCTTTTTCAACTCTTGAAAGCTTTCCTGACAAGCTTCAGAACATTGAAACTTGTATGTCTTCTAAGGTAAATTGGTCAAAGGAGAAGAGATAGAGGAGAATCCTTCAACAAATCTTCAGTAATACCCAGCTAAACCTAAGAAACTCCTTATATCCGTCAGACATGTGGGTCTAGGCCAAGTCTGAACTACTTCTATCTTCTGCGTGTCAACTTTAATACTATCACCATTAATAATGCGGCCTAAAAGTCCACAGACTTAAGCAAATACTCGCACTTGGAGAACTTGGCATATAACTCCTTATCTCTCAAAGTATGAAGAAAAACCCTTAGGTGACTAGCATGATCTTTTTCATTCCTTGGATAAATCAGTATGTCATCAATGGAAACGATGACAAACATATCCAACTAAGGTTTGGACACTCTTCTCATAAGATCCATGATCGTTGTAGTTGCCTTTCTCAAACCAAAAGACATAAACACAAATTCATAATTGCCATACCTTATTATAAAATATGTCTTGGTAATATCACATTCTCTAACTTTTAACTTATGATAGCCTGATCTGAGGTTAATCTTGGAAAAGCAAGAAGAATCTTGACGTTTATTGAAGAGATCATGTATCCTTGAAAGAGGATATTTATTCTTGAAGGTCACCTTATTCAATTGGTGATTGTCTATACACATTCTGAGGGCCCCATCCTTTTTCCTAACGAACAAGATCGGAGCGCTCCAAGGTGAAATACTCGGTCGTAAAGACTTTATCTAAAAGATCTTTCAACTTCTCCTTTATCTCTTTTAACTCTGCTGGTGCAATTTTGTATGGTTGATAGAGATAGGACAAAAATCTGGGGTGACATCTATGTCAATGTCTATCTTTATTTCAGGAGGGACTACGGTTAGATCATCAGAAAAAACATTTGGGAACTCACTGACTATAGGAATTGACTGAAGGGAAGGTACCTCAACACTTGAGTCATTAACTCGGAATAAGCGATAAATACATCACATAGAAACTAACTTCCTTTCCTTAAGGTACGAAATGAAGCAACCCTTAGGCACTGTTGAACTACTAGCCCACCCTATGACGGGCTCGTTTTGAATCTTGAACTTGACAACTCCAGTTGTGCAATCTATTGATGCATAATAGGCATGGAGCCAGTCTATACCTAGAATGACATCAAAATCTTTCATGTCTAACGTTATTAAATCAGCCATGGTACTCTTGTAATTGATAGATACAAGACAATCAATATAGACTCTTTCTACTAAAATAGACTGCCCAATCGGTTTAGAGACACAAAAAGGTTCACAAAGCTCTTTTCAGCGAGAATTTCAAGCTGATTTGCAACATAAGGAGTTACAAAAACTAAACTTGCTCGTGGTTCTAACAAAGCATAAACATCAAAAGTAAAGAATTTTATCATACCCGTGACAACATATGGAGAGTTCTCTTGCTCTTGGCGGCTATTCATTGCATAGAGGCAATTTACCCCTCCGCTTGTATGTGAAGTAGATCTTCTAGGTGCAGCTCTATTTGGTGGATCAACTAATGAAGATAAAGCTTTGTTTCCTTGATTTTCACAACCTTGCTTCTTTTCAGGTCATTCTCTCATGAAGTGACCCTTCTGGATCACACTTTAAGCAACCTTTCTAGACATCACGATATTTGTCAGGGTGGATTCTACCACATCTACCACACGCATAAAATACACCACCTCTTTGTGCCACACTACCCTGAGATTGGACCGGTCTATCCTTGAAGTGAAGTGAATTGTGACCTCTATACTCGCCTCAATTTATGGGTGAAGGTGCACTAGAAGATGTTGTTACATGCCCCTTTGATTTCAGGATCAAACCACCTTTATGTTGGCCAGCCTCATTCCCAATCTTCGCCTTCTTTTTTCGGTACTCTTCTCTATCTTTCATGTTCTCTTCTTCAACTTGTTTAACGTATACCATCATCTTAGATATATCCATCTCACCTATAACATGGAAGACCTACCTTCCTTACTTGAACCACGACCAAACCTTGCAACAAACAGACTCATTCTTCTTCTCAAGTCTTTCACCTTCTCCGGAGCATAGAGAGATAGTTGTGTGAACTTCAATCCATATTCATGAACACTCATGGAGTCCTATTTCATAGAAAGGAACTCCCTCACCTTGTCTTCCTTTAGTTCACAACGAAATAACCTCCCCAAGAAGGTTTCCTCTAAGCAAGCCTAATATGGATGTGGTGCACCTCAGCCCTACCATCCTTTCATTGATCGAACCATGTTTTGGACACACCTTTCAGTTGGTATGAATACAATTAAACCCTTTCATCATCAACCACATTCATTACTTCATACATCTTCTTCAACTCCACTATGAAGTTCTCCGGATCTTCAGTAGTAATATATGTCCAATTTGTGCACTCATCACTTGCCTTAAAGAGAGTCTGCGCACTCTCTATGACATGTAATCATTTGTGGTGTATTTATTACATTTTAAAATAGTTTAGGTGTGTAATAGGACTCTAGTTAAGTTTAGTTGTGTCTCTACGATTTTGGTCATAGTGTAGGGGGTAATTATGCAGTTTCCTTGTATACAGATCTTATTGTGTCAATTTATCTTTTGTATTTATCTCTTTATCTCTTTATAAAAACACAAATTATACAAATTAAAATGTATAATTTATGTTGTATAAAGCGAAAGAGAGATTTAATATACATTTTAGTTTGATTCAATTGTATACAAATTTAAATTTTATAAATATATACAAAAATACTTATTGATATATACATAGCATTTACATATATAAAATTATACAACCAATATACATATAAAATCGCTGCACTTTTATACGAACGAGAGGTCTGCTATAGATTTATACAAATTGCTGCTTCTGCCATCAATTTATACAAATTTGATGCTCCAATTATGCAAAATATAGGTATAACAAAAAAATTTGATTTTTATGTTGGGAAAAGGTAAAAGTATCACCCTAGACTATGACCCAAATCTTAAAGACACGCCTTAACTAAACGAAAGTCCTTTTACCTCCCTGAACCCATTTTTTGGTAATTTTGTACATCTTTTTTGCTTATGTGGCATCAAAATGTTTCACATGTACCTCAACTTCGTGGAGGAACATGGTGTGAATATAAGACAAAATGTATGAAAAATTACAAATACAATGAGTTAAGGGTGGAGGATAATAGGACTTTAATTTAGTTAAGGTGTGTCTCCGAGATTTCGGTCATAGTCTAAGGGGTACTTGTGTCTTTTCCCTTTTATGTTTTCTAAACCTAAAACTATCTATTTAAATTAACAAATATAGTTTTTATTGTAATTAATGAAACTTTTTAACTCTATTTATTTATTTATTTCATTATAGAATACTATTTCCTCGTGTACTTCCTTGACATTTTTCACTATTTCTTTTCATGAAACTAATGTTTTTAATAGGAAATTTTCTACATATATTATAAATTATAAAATAAATACAGGATAATTTAAAATAAGTAAAATACAAAGTAAAAAATTGCTAATGCAATACGACAATTAAATACATAGAAAAATCAATTAGAAAAAAAGACGGAATATCTATTATTTAAAAAACAGGGAAATATATTTACTAGTTTGATTTAATAAATATGTAACGACGTTTTAATGATGGTAAAAAGTTTGTCGTTATAATTTAAGTTTGTTTGTCTGTGTATATATACAAAGACGTGAATGATGATTCGGTTTTTGGAGAAACTTATTTTCTTTTATATTTCTCAAAGGTATGCTCAATTTACATTTTCTTTGCATCATTTTTTGTATTTCTATTTCTTCCCAGTTGTGATGTTTGATAAATTGAATGGAAAAAAAAAGATTTTTATGTGTTTAGGTTTTTTTTCTAAACCTAAAAGAAATTGTTGTTCAAAGGTTAATTCTAGTCTGATCAAAAATGTTTTGTTGTTCACTACTTTTGAGAAATTTATTTTATGCAAAAAACGAAGTATTTTTATTGGTTTAGGGTTTTTTTTAATTTCTTTTTGTTGTTCAAGGGTTAATTATTTTTGGATCTTAAATTTTTGTTGTTCACATGTTAATTCTAGGCATATACCTAGTTTTAAAGAGATTTTTATGGTTTACATACATTGTTAATTCAATTTATGAGAGATTTTTACTTTTGAATTATTTTATTTTTTGAAGATCTTTTGTTTGTTCAAATTCTTGGTTGAATGGAATTCATACTTTTCAAATTTTTATTAATTCATGATACACAATGATGACTATTCTCTCACACAAAACTGCTTTTTTTCTTTTTAACTCTTTCCCCATTATGTCTTACTTCTCTTTCATACACTTTAAGGATCCTTAATGTTTTATTTGTCCACAACTTCAATTCCAAAACACTATCATAACTATATTACATATATTACATATCAATTTTTTATTTTGAAAGATTGTATTTTTATTTTCAAACACATAATGGCTACATATGACCTATTTGTATATCATATGATTATGGAACCTTTGATTTTGATAAATAAATTAGGTTTATACATATATTTGAAAAAAATATTTAATATTTTGAAAGTAATTGATAGTGTTATACTAACGAAAACAAATTTTTGATTAATGTTATGATTTTTAATTTTATATTTTCTTTTAGTCTAACATATGGTAAACTAGAATTTAATAACCTTCTATACTGTTAAAAATGATTTATATAAAAATAATATAACATCACAATAACAGAAAAGAATTATTCTAATAAATTTTAAAGAAGAATTCTAACTGCGTAAAGCACGGGCTTATTTACTAGTTATTTATAAAGTAAATTCAGGGGGCAATAGGACCTTAGTATAGTATAAGTGTGACTGAGATTTCGTGCATAGGTTTAGGGGTACTTTACATTTTCCTAATTTTCAGATTTTTATATTCTTTTCAAAAATGACTATTCCAATTTTAGCTTCTTTCTAGTTCTTTCAAATAGTGTGGTGTTACATTATACAAATTTATGAAACAAAATCAACTAGATACATTCAAAATATTTACCTTCAGTGGAGAACGGTATTTAGCAACATGTTTTACTTTCTCCCTTCTTTGTATCATAAAAAGATGAACACCAATCTTTTTTTAAAATAAAATGTAGCGTAAGGAAAGATATTATAGATCAGAATTTTTTGCATTTTTTTTAGTAGGGGGGGGGGGTCACAATCTCTTTAGCAAATGAATGTACATCGCAATCATTTTGATCTATTGTCAGCCCAATAATCATTGTCAAAATCATAAACACAGTAATTATTAAGTGATTAACTGGGAAATTTCAATACTAAAATAAGGAGCCTCATCCATATGTATCTGAACATTGAATATGAAAAATAAAATAAAAAAGGCAGAAAAAATTTTGAACTAGAAGTTGGTGAAGATGAAAAATTCTTATTAGGAAATTTAAATCGATTAAGTGGAGAGAAAAATAAAATTGAAATTCAAAATTTTAATGAAGTACATAATTGTTGGTATTGAGGGAGTGAGACTAAGAAGATATTGGAGGATTAAAAGTAGGAAAAGAGAAATGATATTTGTGAGTTGAGAGTCTATGTGTCCGGATGAATGGAATTTTGGAGGAGAAAGAGAAATTATTATAGTATTTTGAAATGGTAAGGAATAATAAAAAACACGATTAATAAGGATGTGTAGATAAGTAATTTTTCCAATCATTATTATTATTAGCAAAAAATTACTCAACTATGCATCATATTTCTTATTTTCCGAACTATTTAAAAGAATATCAAAAATCCCATGTTTTATCCCATCATTCCCTTTTTCTAAATACATTAATTGAAATTTCATACCCATGATTTTCCTTCCTTTTTCACTCTACAAATCTCTCCGTAATAACATCAATTAATCTATTTTTGAATTTCAAAATCTTTTCTATTTCCCATGAATGATTTCAATTATTCAAGAGGTATAATTTTTCCATCACTTCAATTGTCGATTTTTTTTATGATTATTTTTGATTTTTTATTCTTAAAAATTAAGAATAAAATTACCTCCGCCCCTTGCCCCATTGAAATATTATTGAACCTTTACAATTTAGTTAACCATATCATCATATAAATTTTTTATTTTCTTTTAATGTATCTACAATTGAAAAACTTCAAAGAAAAAAGAAGAAAAATGTTGGATCTACCATTGCACGACCATCACCATCAAATATACAAATTTTTAATTTATTATTAGTCTTAAATTATTCTTTATTAGTACTATCATTGATCTGATACATCACTGCTACAATAGTTTTTTTTTAATGAAAATGTACATATTCATATTTAGGTATTGATACATAACTGTAATGTTTTTGAAAATGTACTTGATACATAAATTTTATGTTATGTAACACATAAAAAAGTTTTTTTAAACAATTACATGTAAAATGTATTTTTTAAATTTTTAAACATATTATTTTTCAAACAAAATAAGATACATAAATAATATTGTACCATGCATTAATTTTTTAGTTATGATATGTAAATTTGAAACTATAGTAAACGTATCTAATACATAACAATTACCAAATAATTGTGTATCAACACTTTATTATTTGATATATCTAATAGAAATACAACATTTATCAATTTAAATTGAAAGGATATTAATGGTGTGTATTCTTAAAAATTTTGATGATTTTGAATCAAAATTGAAAGGATCTTCAATGAACTACGAGAATTATTTTTAAACTCAAAATTTTCAACAGTTTTGAATCAAAACATTAAGGATCTTTAATGAATTGGAGAAAAATTTTTAATTTCAATCTTTTTGACAATTTTGAGTTAAAACGGAAACTCACCTCGTATCCTTCATAACTCACTACGCTTATAAAAAATTATGACAAATTTTTTTATGATATAGAGTAAACGATAAAAAAGAACAAGAAATTTAATTTTTGAAATTTTTTGTTTATTAAACTATAGAGAAAATAAACTTCAACAAGAAACTCCAAGAACCTTCTCTTTTTTCTCTTTACCAAGAAACACCAGCAACAACAAGATCGGTTGCAGCGGCGGCGGCACCATGTGAACTTCACTCATCCTCCATCAATTCTTCGTCTTTACCGGTCTTCAACTAAGTGAGAACAAACCCATCAACCATCAATTTTGTTGTGAACCACCGTGGTCATTTCCTTTGTAGCTTCATGATATTTAAAGTATGAGATACAAATTCATGCATAAACACAAAATTTAAATAGTTATGTGTTGCATCTACCTTCCTATTTCACATTTGATAAAGCTTTGACTATAAAATCTACAATAAATATCAAATAGTACAAAAATCTTACAATATGTTCATTTTAAAGATTTATATCCAACTAAACTAAACTAATTGCATCAAAAAAATTAATCCCCAAGATTAATCAAGTTTTGGAGCATTTGATAATGATTTTGAGTGAAATTTCATTAATAGCTATAGATAAAATAGAAAATTATGTAGAAATTGAGATTTTTAAGTGTAATTAGGCGATTGTTGAAAAAAAATGGGAATTTTAGAAGGTTCAATACAGAGAAATTTGGATGAAAATGGATGGAGAAATCTTCAACCAGTAGCTAATAACATGTATGGAGATAAAGAAAAGAAAAATTATTTATATTTATACATTAAAAAAAATTATTACATGGCGGGCGGAAGTCCAACACAACTTAATGAAAATCTGGGAGTGAATTTTTAAGGGGGTAATGTAATCTACTTTTAAAATGTTCATGGGGTAATGAGATCCCCGTAAAGTATGAATGTGTAGTTGAAAATCCGGTTATGGGTTGAGGGGAGAGGCTTTTGACCATTTTCTCTTTTACTACATGATTGAATTATGGACAATAATTTGAAATGAAATATCGCAATTTATGGGATATTAATTTGATTTTATGTTTTTCTCACTCAATTAATGAAAAAGATGGAGACTATGAAATCTTAATTTGATTTTTGCATTTTCCCCCCTTTAATAATTGCGACAAAATGATACATAATGTAACAAAAATAATGTATCCAGATCCTTAATTAGACCATCTCCAACCCCACTTTATTTTACTCTCCAATATCTACATTTGGAGAGTAAAATAGATTATGAGTTCTCCAATTACCCTCCATTTTAATCTTTATTCTATGTATATATATATATATATATATATATATATATATATATATATATATATATATATATATATATAGTTGAATAGTAGTTATCAAAATTTGAAGAACTACTATTAACACTATCTAGTTCACTTTTTTATTATTTTTTTATTCTATTATTTTGTAATTAACATATTATTTTTCGTATAAGAATATGAAATAAATCTTTAATATTTGTAATTTTTTTAAATATAATATAATATTTTTAAACTATGTACTATTTAATATATACTACTTTTGTTCCAAATTAATAATATTAAACTTTTTAAAATCTTTTTGTCAATTTAATATAATTTGATTTTAGTATTAATTTTCACTGTAAAAGAATGCACAATTTTAAATGGACTATAATTGCTCAAAATATTTGTTATTCACATTCTTAAAGAAGAAATATTATACGATGAAACAATAATCTAGTTGAAAAGATGTTTAAAAGAAGTAACATGTCAAGTTGTTAGTTTTATGGATATGTACATACCGAAATACCGACAGAATATATATGACTTTAACGAATAACCGAGAGTATATACATATCATTTATCATAGTTAGAGGTATATTTATCCTCCCCCCGAGTTTAAATTAGAAAAATGATATAAAATAGCAAATTATTAATTCAAATTAAATGTTATAACCACAGTTTCATTTAATTCTAATATGTAACAAAAACTTTGACATCGCCTCTCTCCCCAGATATCTTGCTCGCCACTCTTCTTATCTCGCTTTCCAGTCTCTCTCGCTTTTCTAACATTATACAAACACAAATGTATAAATTAAGTTTGTGTTTGTATGAAGCAAGATACAATTATATATAAACTTATCTTTTTCATTCGTCTCTCTCCAATAGAACCTCGCTCCCCGCTCACCCTCCCTCTCACACTTCATACAAACACAAATATATAAATTGCGGTTTGTGCTTGTATAAAGATAGAGAAAACAACATATGTATAAATACAAATACATATATTTTTGTCCTGTACATTATACAAAGGGATAATGCATAAGTTTCCAGCTATCCCATGACCGAAATACAACAGACACACCTAATCTTAACGAAGATTTATTACGCCATAAAGTCATTTTATTCATATTTTTGTGCACCATTTATGCTGATGTGGAACCTTTAACCACCTGAGTTAGTTGAGTTTCTATACACTCGTCCTCCATGTGTGTATAAATTATTTTTTTTTAAAAAAACTGTTTCTTATTTATTAAAAATAATATTTCAAAAAAATTTTAAATAGTAAAATTTAATTTTCTTAAAGAAAGAGATTCTTATTTGAATCTTGTATTTAAATTACGTTGTACCTTGTATCGAAACTATTTTTTCTTAATTACATTCATATTTTTCTCTTTTATTTTTCTATTGAGTCAATTTTTTTTGTTTCATTTTGATTTTATTTAAAATTTCTTGTATTTAAAATTAGTTAATTTTGAACGGATATCAAAATAAATAATGAAAATTAAATAAAACATACCAGTATTAAAACAATAAAATTAAAGGACACTTTTACATTATTATTTTTTAAATGCACATTATTTATTAAAAATAATTTAAAATGAAAAGATTATCAATAAAAATTTTAAAGTGAAAACAAATTAAAATAACTAGTTAAAAAAGAAAGAAACAAAAATAATTAAATATATATAAGTATAATTATCATTACATATGGGGAAATGCACAAGTACCCCCTTAAAATATGCCCGAAATTCCAGAGACACACTTATACTATACTGAGGTCCTATTAACCCCTCCCTCTTCCCGAACTTATTTTATAAGTAATTTTATACCCCTTTTCGGCCTATAACGCACTGTCTTAAAATAAAAAGTCAACTAGCGTTGTGCCCACAATATAGTCCCATGTAGGTCGAGAAGGCGTAGAAAGTTATTAATAAAATAAGTTTGGGGGGGGTAATAGGACCTTAGTATAGTATAAGTCTGTCTCTGAGATTTCGTACATAGGTTGAGGTGGTACCTCTGTATTATCCTATAAATATGTGTACTAACTATTACAACGTGACCAATTAAAAAATGACGCGTGATCCAATTTGTGCACTCAACACTTGTATTCAAGAAAGTCTGCATACTCTCTATGACATGTCTTTGTGGTGTATTTGTTCCATTTTAAATTAGTTTATGGGTGTAATAGTACTCTAGTTATGTTTAGGTGTGTCTCGGGGATTTCGGTCATAGCGTAGGGGGTACTTGTGCATTTTCCCTTATACAAATATACATTTTCGCGTGGCAAGTTATAGTTTGTCTTTCTCTCTTTCTTGCTTTATAAAAATAGAAAGTATAAAAATTACAATGTATTATTTGTGTTTTATAAAGCGAAAGAGATATTTTATATACATTTTAGTTTGATTAAATTGTATACATATTTAAATTTAATACAGATATACGAACACACATATTGATATAGCTGCATAGTAGTTACATTTATATAATTATGTAAGTGATATACATATACATATAAAATCACTTCACTTCTATACGAACGAGAGGTCTACCATAGATTTGTACGAATTTGTTGTTGTTGCCATCAATTTATAAAAATTTGATGCTCCATAGCAAACAAAATGTTTTCTATGGATCCCAATCATGACAAATATCTGTATAACATAAAAATATGATTTCTATGTTGGGAAAGGCTAAAGTACCTCCCTAGACTATGACCCAAATACCAATGACTCACGTTTTGTCATGACCCAAAATGAGCCGCGAGTGGCAACCCGCACTTATCTTACTAGGTGAGCGAACCAACAATCTAAACCCCAACGTTTATCAGTATATAAATTTTGAATAGTAAATAAAATGCGGAAGACTAAAAAAAACTCATTAACGAAAATCAATTAAATAACTCCTAAAACTCAACACTTATCGTTCCCAAGATCTGGAAGTCATCACATCAAGAACATCTATCCTCTAATTACTAAGTCTAAGAGTATTTAGGAACTAAAATAAGTAGAAAGATGGTCCATGTCCGAACTTTAAAGACATCAAGACGTGAAGAAGAGAATCCATCCCGAGCTAGGAATAATAGCTCACCCTGAAATCTGACGTGCTGAAGACTGGCAAGAGTTGAGGACGAGTCGAAGTCAATGGTGCACTTGCTGCACTCACAAAACAACAAGAAGGAAATAAAAGTAGGGGTCAGTACAAGGAACACGTACTGAGTAGGTATCATCGGCGAACTCATAATAGAAAACAATATATACTTAACAAAAATATGAAATCAACCATAATACTTAGCAGGTAGCAATCAACAAGTACAAGAACCATTGGCAACAACACCAAGCATACCCTTGAGGACTCAAGCCTCCACACCATACTCATTTGGGGAAAATAGGTTCTTCAAATTTTGAGTTCATTAACCTAATTCAAGATTCATCCCCTCCAATATTACCGTGTCGGAACGTGACACTCCGATCTCCTAATACTACGTGTCGGAACGTGACACCAGATCCCCTAATACTACATGTCGGAACTTGACACCTGATCCCCTAATACTATGTGTCGGAACGTGACACCCGATCCCCTAATACTACGTGTCGGAACGTGAGACCCGATCCACTAATCTCATTAATTTTATTTCATCAAGTCTTCGTTATGCCAAGGCGTCATCTTAACAGAGAGGATTCAAGATTTAAGATTCAACAGTATCAACATTCTAATTCACCACAATTACACAATTACAACATAAAAACCCACAATCAAGCATATAGAAGACTTTACAATACCACCCAATACATATCAATCGCTATTGAGAGTTTACTATGAAATAGCATAAACCATAACCTACCTCCACGGAAGAATCGCGATCAAGCAAGTTACTTCTCAATGCCTTTGCTTTCCTCTTCGCTTCTCCCTTTTCTCGCTCGTTCTCCCTCTCTTCCTGTTCTTTTTATTTTTTCCTCTCGAAATTATTTTTCTTTTACCCTAATTATCATATAATCAATTATAAAAGATGATAAAAGTAACCCACTATTTATTTCAAGGTTACTTCTTTTAACCCCCAAGTAAATAACATATTAAACTTACCCAAATAATTTCATAAAGTTTGTCATGAATGGTCCAAAACACCCCTTAAAAACTTTTAGCCGAAATCCGACCCAGTCGAGGTTATGCAACCTGTGACGGCCCGTCGTATCTATGACGGTCCGTCCTGCAGGTCCGTCACAAAGTTCAGAGAGTTAAATATAGTAAAGGGTTTTGTGACGGTCCGTCGTATCAACGACGGTCCGTGCAGCAGCTCCGTCGCGGAGTTCAGAGAGTTGCTCCCAGTACCCAGATTTTTAGAGTTGAAGTGTTTTTGAATGGAGGCCCTCGACGGTCCGTCGTGACCATGACGGTACGTCGCCTGATCCGTCGACCCAGTCAGTTATTTTTCAAATTAATTTTACTGCTCGAACCGACTAAACAGGTTGTTACAATAGATACCAGTTTACCCATCGTTCGTTAGCAAACGATCACAGATAGAAAAACAAGGGAGAGAAAGAGTACATGAATCTGTAAAAAGATGTGGATATCTTTCTTGCATATAAGCCTCATTCTCCCAAGTGCACTCTTCAACTGGCCGATTCTTCCACTGAACCTTGTGGATGCAATCTCCTTTGATCTCAACTTGCGTACTTCTCTATCTAAAATAGCAACAGGCTCCTCCTCATAAGACAAATTCTCATCCATAAGGACTAAATCCCAACGAATAATGTAGTTTCCATCTCCATGGTATTTTTTTAGCATAGATACGTGAAATACCGGGTGCACTCCTAAGAGTCCTGGAGGCAATGCCAATTTATAAGCCACCTCCCCCACGCGCTTCAAGACTTCAAATGGACCAATATACCTTGGGCTAAGCTTACCTCGCTTACCAAACCGCATCACCCCTTTCATGGGCGAAACCTTCAGCAAGACTTGCTCACCCTCCATAAAATCCAAGTCCCTAACATTTCGATCTGCATATTCTTTCTGGCTGTTTTGAGCTGCTAGAAGCTTCTCCTGAATGAATTTTACTTTATCTAACGATTCCCTCAAAAGATCGGTACCCCATGGTCTCACCTCAAATGCATCAAACCACCCAATGGGAGACCTACATCTTCTCCCATACAATGCCTCAAATGGGGCCATATCAATACTTGTTACTTGAGTGATAGCTATTATTGTATGAAAACTCTGCTAAGGGAAAGAAGTTATCCCAATGACCACCAAAATCTATTACACATGCACGAAGCATATCCTCCAACACCTGAATCGTTCGCTCAGACTGTCCATTGGTCTGAGGGTGAAATGCAGTACTAAGATCCAACCTAGTACCTAATTCAGCATGCAATGTCCTCCAAAACTTAGAAGTAAACTGCGTACCTCTATCTGATATGATGGAAAGTGGAACTCCATGCAATCGAATGATTTCTAAGATATAGAGTTTGGCTAACTTCTCTGCATTGTAAGTCATCTTGACCGGGATGAAGTGAGCAGACTTAGTTAATCTATCAACAAGTACCCAGATGGAGTCATACTTACCCAATGTCTTTGGAAGACCAACTACAAAATCCATTGCAATTCTTTCCCATTTCCATTCAGGAATGGGCATTTTATCAAGTATTCCTCCGGGCCTCTGGTGCTCATACTTTACCTGCTGACAATTCGGGCATTGGGCAACAAAATCAACAATGTCACGCTTCATCCTACTCCACCAAAAATGTTGCTTTAGGTCACGATACATCTTGGTTGCACCAGGATGTATAGAATACCTTGAACTATGAGCCTCTGTAAGAATAGTGTGAATCAAATTATCAACCCGGGGCACACACATCCTTCCCTTAATTCTCAAAACGCCTTCCTCATCAATTATTGACTCTTTAGCCTCTCCTCGTAATACCACATCTCGAATTCGGCTTAGCTTCTCATCAGTAAACTGTTTTCCCTTAATCTTGTCAAGAAAAGAAGATCTTGCCTCCACACAGGCCAAAAATCCTCCCTTCTCCAGTACTTCCAACCTCATAAGGTCATTAGCCAGAGTCTGAACCTCTCTACCCAATGGGCGTCTAGAAACCTACAAGTGAGCTAGACTTCCCATGCTCTCTGACTTTCTACTTAAAGCATCTGCCACAACATTAGCTTTTCCTGGGTGATACAAGATAGTAATATCATAGTCCTTCAGTAGTTCCATCCAGCTCCTCTGTCTCAAATTCAAATCTTTCTGATTAAAGACATATTGTAAACTACGATAATCTATATAGACTTCACACTTAACCCCATATAGATAATGTCTCCATTGCTTTAATGCAAACAGTACTGTAGCCAACTCCAAATCATGGGTCGGATAGTTGCGTTCATGCACCTTTAGTTGCCTCGAAGCATAAGCAATTACATTCTTCTCCTGCATTAGCACTGCACCTAAACCAGAGTAAGATGCATCACAATACACAATGAAATTCTTACCTTCCACTGGCAAGGTAAGAATTAGTGCAGTAGTCAACAAGGTATTGAGGTTCTGGAAGCTCTCTTCACATTCGTCCGACCATACAAATGGAACATTCTGCATTGTCAAATTTGTCAGTTGGGAAGCAACTGAAGAAAATCCTTTGACAAATCGACGGTAGTAGATAGCTAAGCCAACAAAGTTCCTTACCTCTGTAACATTAGTAGGTCTTACCCAACTCTTCACTGCTTCAATCTTGGAAGGATCCACCATCACTCCATCCTTAGAAACTACGTGCCCCAAGAAGGACACTGAATCTAGCTAAAACTCACACTTGGAGAATTTGGCATAAAGCTTTTTCTCTCTCAACACTTCCAATACCATTCTCAAATGATCCTCATGTTCTTTCCTGCTCTTTGAGTATACCAGTATATCATCAATGAATACGATAACAAAACAATCCAGATATGGCTTAAAAATCCCGTTCATCAGGCTCATGAAAGCAGCAGGGGCATTCGTAAGCCCAAAAGACATTACTAAGAAATCATAATGCCCATACCTGGTTCGAAAAGCAATCTTTGTCACATCTGCTGCCCGTATTTTCAATTGATGATAACCAGATCTCAAATCGATCTTTGAGAAGGTACAAGCACGTTGTAACTGATCGAACAAATCATCAATGCGAGGAAGAGAATACTTGTTCTTAATAGTCACCTTATCCAGTTGTCTGTAGTCTATGCACATCCGAAAACTCCCATCCTTCTTCTTCACAAATAAGACAGGAGCACCCCAAGGGAATGCACTTGGTCTAATAAATCCTTTACCTAACAACTCCTGAAGTTGGGCCTTTAACTCCCTTAACTCAGCTGGAGCCATTCTATAAGGAAGTATAGAAATAGGGCGAGTACCCGGCTCCAGATCAATGCAAAAATCAATATCCCTATCCAGTGGTATACCAGGAAGGTCTGCAAGAAACACATCCAGAAACTCGCGGACTATCGAAAAAGACTCAATCGAAGGTACTTTGGAAGTATCATCCCTGAGATGTGCCAATAAGGCTAAACAAACTTTACTAACCATCCTCTTAGCGCGAAGAATATAGATAATACGGACTGGGGTGGAAATGTAGTCACCCTCCCACACTAGCGGATCTGTCTCACGCTTGGCCAATGTCACAGTTTTAGCATTACAATATAATATTGCAAAATTTGGGGAAAGCCAAGTCATACCCAGAATTACATCAAAATCAACCATTTCTAGGATAATCAAATCTACATAGGTATTGCTCCCTACAAAAACCACAAGGCAAGACCTATACACCTTCTCAACTATCACAGACTCACCCACAGGATTAGAGACACGAATAGGCATGTCAACCAAATCACAGTATAAATCTAGACCATTAGCAAATGAGAAAAATACATACTAAAATGTGGATCCAGGAACAAATAATACAGAATCCATGCAATCACAGACCAAAAGATTACCTGTGATAACAGCATCAGATGTCTCTACTTCAGATCTCCCGGGGAAAGCATAACAATGGGCCCTATCACCTGTCTGCCTGTTTCCCCTACCATGTTGTGCTGCAGTAGTTCCAACTTGCCCGCCACCCCGGCTGATTTGGTGACCACCATTAACTTGGCCACCACATCCTCCAGAATGGCGGCCTCTCCCATGACCACCTCTACCTCTAATTATTGGGGGTCTGTAACTCTGTTTTGGACAATACCTCCTAATATGTCTAGTCTATCCACATCCATAACAATCTCTGGAGTCAAGCATAGGTCTCTGTGAGAATGACGAAGTCTGGGGATAACCTCCAAACTCAGAGAAATGTTGACTGGTCTGTGATGGACCCCCAGCTACAGCCTGTAGTGAAGACTGAATAGGTCGGGTTGGGTAACCTCCTGAACTCTGCCCTCTGGAGTAAGAACCACTAAATTCACCTCCCGTACGGAACTTCTTAGATGTCGACGCCATGGTGAAGTTGTCTGGCCTCACACCCTCCATCTCTATCACAAAGTCAACCACTTCCTGAAAGGATTTTGCTGCAGCAGCTACCTGTAAGGCGGGGATCTGCAAATCTAACCTCAATCCTTTCACAAAGCGGCGAATCCGCTCTTGTGGACTGAAGCAAAGCTGGGTGGCATACCTGGATAGTGCACGAAATTTAGCCTCATAAGCAGTAACAGACATCCTCCCTTGCTTTAGACTCAGGAACTCATCTCTTCTTTTGTCCCTCAATGTCCGGGGTATATACTTCTCCATAAATAAGCTAGAGAATGATGCCCAAGTCATAGGTGGTGCCTGTGCTGGTTGACACTCAACGTACGACCGCCACCACATTTTGGCATTTCCCTGAAACTGATAGGTCACAAACTCAATCCCGAATCGTTCTACTATGTCCATCTTATGTAGCAGCTCATGACAATCAACCAGAAAATCATAAGCATCCTCAGATTCAGCACCCTTGAAGACTCCAGGTTTCAACTTCAAGAATTTAGTGAAAAGTTCATGTTGATCACTCGTCATTATAGGCCCTATAGTTAACCGAGGAAACGTTCCTACTTCCAATGGGGCATCCATGCGGTGAGCCACAACAGCTGCATGTTGTACCCCCGGAACCTGAGGTGCTGGTGCAGAAAACACTGGAGGTGTATGGCCCTGATCAGATAACCCGCTAAGATAGGTAAGAACCTGGTTAATCATCTCTGGGGTAGGCTGGGGTGGTAGTTCCTCATCTTTATCCTGCTCATTTTCCCCTTCTTCACCTCCTCTTACTACTTCATCAGCCGGTGGAGGAGTCACCGCCCTATCACTAGTTGGACCAGGTGTTCGTTCTCTACCTCTAGAGGGCGTCCTCATGCGACCTATACCACGGCCTCTTGACACTGCTCCCCCTCGAGCTACGGTCCCAATGGTTGGCCCTGACGCACCCTGTCCTGCCGGTGCTGGTGTTGACACAGTTGTTGCTCTAGTTCTAACCATCTGCGAAATAGAGTGAGGATGTCAGATACCAATTTGTATCACCTAGATACCAATTGGACCCAAGTAGTAGCACGAAAGGAGGAAAGAATGAAGTTTTCCTAAAGTCCTATAGCCTCTCAAACAAAAGTAAGGGCGTCCCCCTACCGTTTCTCAAGACTCTACTAGACTCGTTCTTGTGTGATGAGACCAACGAACCTAAAGCTCTGATACCAAGTTTGTCACGACCCAAAACGAGCAGTGAGTGGCACCCACATTTATCTTACTAGGTGAGCGAACCAACAATCTAAACCCCAACGTTTATCAGTATATAAATTTTGAATAGTAAATAAAATGTGGAAGACTAAAAAAACTCATTAACGAAAATCAATTAAATAACTCCTAAAACTCAACACTTATCGTTCCCAAGATCTGGAAGTCATCACATCAAGAACATCTATCCTCTAATTACTAAGTCTAAGATTATTTAGGAACTAAAATAAGTATAAAGATGGTCCATGTACGAACTTGAAAGACATCAAGATGTGAAGAAGAGAATCCAGCCCGAGCTAGGAATAATAGCTCACCATGAAATCTGACGTGCTGAAGACTAACTAGAGTTGAGGACGAGTCGAAGTCAATGGTGCACTTGCTGCACTCCACAAAATAACAAGAAGGAAATAAAAGTAGGGGTCAGTACAAGGAACACGTACTGAGTAGGTATCATCGGCCAACTCAAAATAGAAAGCAATATATACTGAACAATAATATAAAATCAACCATAATACTTAGCAGGTAGCAATCAACAAGTACAAGAACCATTGGCAACAACACCAAGCATACCCTTGAGGACTTAAGCCTCCACACCATACTCATTTGGGGAAAATAGGTTCTTCAAATTTTGAGTTCATTAACCTAATTCAAGATTCATCCCCTCCAATATTACCGTGTCGGAACGTGACACTCCGATCCCCTAATAATACGTGTCGGAACGTGAAACTGGATCCCCTAATACTACGTGTCAGAACGTGAAACCCGATCCCCTAATACTACGTGTCGGAACGTGACACCCGATCCCCTAATACTACGTGTCGGAACGTGACACCCGATCCACTAATCTCATTAATTTTATTTCATCAAGTCTTCGTTATGCCAAGGCGTCATCTTAACAGAGAGGATTCAAGATTTAAGATTCAACAGTATCAACAATCTAATCCACCACAATTACATAATTACAACATTCAAACCCACAATCAAGCATATAGAAGACTTTACAATACCACCCAATACATATCAATCGCTATTAAGAGTTTACTATGAAATAACATAAACCATAACCTACCTCCACCGAAGAATCGCGGTCAATCAAGTAACTTGGCAATTCTTTTGCTTTCCTCTTCGCTTCTCCCTTTGAGCGTCTCTCGTTCTCCCTCTCTTCCTGTTTTTTTTTATTTTTTCCTTTCGAAATTCTTTTTCTTTTACCTTAATTATCATATAATCAATTATAAAAGATGATAAAAGTAACCCACTATTTATTTCAAGGTTACTTCTTTTAACCCCCAAGTAAATAACTTGTTAAACTTACCCCACTAATTTCATAAAGTTTGTCATGAATGGTCCAAAACACCCCTTAAAAACTTTTAGCAGAAATCCGACCCAGTTGAGGTTACGCAACCTGTGACGGCCCGTCGTGTCTATGACGGTCCGTCCTGCAGGTCCGTCACAAAGTTCAGAGAGTTAAATTTAGTAAAGGGTTTTGTGACGGTCCGTCATATCTACGACGGTCCGTGCTTTAGCTCCGTTGCGGAGTTCAGAGAGGCGCTCCCTGTACCCAAATTTTTAGAGTTGAAGTGTTTTGGAACGGAGGCCCTCGATGGTCCGTCGTAACCATGACGGTACGTCGCCTGATCCATCGACCCAGTCAGTTATTTTTCAAAATAATTTTACTGCTCGAACCGATTAAACAGGTTGTTACACGTTAACTAAACTAAGGTCCTTTTACCTCCCTAAACTAATTATTTTGGTAATTTTGTACACCTTTGTGGCTTACGTGGCATCAAAATGTTTCTCACGTGCCTCAACCTCATGGAGTAACAGTATGACAAAAGGTATGCAAAATTACCAAAAAAATGAGTTAGGGGTGGGGGAGTTGGAGGGTAATTGGATCTTAATTTAGTTAAGGTGTGTCTCCATGATTTTGGTCCTAGTGTAGGGGGTACTTCTGTCTTCTACCTTTTATGTTTTCTAAACCTAATATTATCTCTTTGAATTATCACATATCGTTTTTATTATTAATAATGATTTTTATCTCTATTTATTTATTTACTTATTTATTTATAGAGTACTATTGCCTCATATACTTCGTTTACATTTTTCACTATTTCTTTTCATGAAAATAATTTTTTTCATAGGAAATTTGCTACATATATTATAAATTATAAAATAAATATAGGATAATTTCAAAGAAGTAAAATACTAAGGAAAAAATTGCTAATGCAATAGTAGAATTAAATACATAGAAAAATCAATTAGAAAAAATGAGGGAATATCTATTATTTTAAAAATCGGGGCATATATTATCTAGTTAAATTTAATAAATATGTAACGACATCATAGAGGTGTTCTAAAGTTCGTCGTTAAAACATCCAAAAAATCATCATTTGTATCTTACATTAAATACGATTTCATTTATCACAATAAATGCAGATTGTTACAATCTCAATTTGTTTGTTAGTGTATAGATACAAAGACGTGAATGATGATTTGATTTTTGGAGAAACCTATTTTCTGGTAAATTTCTCAAAGGCATGCTCAATTTTAAATATTTTCATGATTTTTGGTATTTATATATCTGCCCAGTTGTGATGTTTGATAAATTGAATGGATCTGCTTTACGAATTTTAATTTATGAAAATAAAGGATTTTTATGTGTTTATTTTTTTTAAAACAAAAAAAAAGAAGTTGTTGTTCAAAGTTTAATTCTAGTCTGTTCTAAAATCTTTTGTTGTTCACAACTTTTGAAAAATTTGTTTATATAAAAAAGAATTATTTTTATTTGTTCAGGGTATCTTTTTGATTTATTTTTGTTGTTGAAGGGTTTATTCTAGTTTAATCTAAAATTTTCTATTGTTCACAGGTTAATTCTAGACAAACACCTAGTTTTAAAGAGATTTTTATGGTTTACATACATTAGTAATTCAATATATGAGAGATTTTTACTTTTAAATTATTTTGGTTTTTGAAGCTCGTTTGTTGGTTAAGATTCTTGGTTGAAGGGAATTAATACTTTTCTAATTTTTATTAATTCATCGGTCACATTTCATTTTTAGAATAAGAATCATAAAATGGACTGTTTTAGTTGAAATATAGGCTACTTTTTGTTTGATTGTGTGTATAAAATTATGCTTGGATATGACCATGTAAAGTACTGATCCAATGGATTTTTGTTGTTATATTACTCAAAGAATAAGAGCTATTTATAGGTGTACAAAAAAATCTATCTTCGGAAATAAAATCAGAAAATATCCTGAAATATCTCCAAGATCCCTGAAGATCTCTACCCATGATTATGCTTTAAATATTATGATTAGATATGATTATGTACATTTAGTAACACTCCCCCTCAAGTTGGATCATAGATATTAATCATGTCCAACTTGTTACAAAATTGTTCCACTCTAGTTACATTCAAAGCCTTTGTGAATATATCACCCAATTGCTCCCCTGTCTTCATATAGCAAGTAGAAATCACATTCTCTTAAATCTTCTCACGGAAAAAGTGACAATCAACATCAATATGTTTTGTCCATTCATGAAACATAGGATTTGAGGCAATGTATAGAGAAACCTGATTATCATACCCAAGTTTTGTGGAAAAAGAAGGATTCAAACCAACCTCATCTAGAAGGTATTGTATCCATAGTATTTCACAAGTGGACTGAGCCATAGCTCTATATTCAGACTCTACACTAGATCGAGATACAACATTATGTTTCTTACTCCTCCAAGATACTAGATTTCAACCAACAAGGACACCATAGCCAGTAGTTGATCTTCCATAAATTCTTGATCCTACCCAATCTATACTTGTAATGCATTCAACACGAGTATGTCTGTGGTCTCTATACAATATGCCAAGGTCAGGGCTCCTTTCAAATAACATTAAATTTGTTCCAAGGCAGCCTAATGTTTGATAGTTGGTACACACATGAATTGACTTACAATAGTGGCTGCATAGGCAATATCTGGCTGAATCACAGTAAGGTAGTTCACTCTCCCAACTAACCTTCTGTATCTTTTGGATCATTAAAAGGGTCTGCTTCATCGTTAGTAAGAAGTGCATTAGGAACCATTGGTGTGCCACATGGTTTTGCCCCCAAGTTACAAGTTTTTGCAAGTAGGTCAAGTACATACTTTCTTTGAGAAAAGAAAATCCCTTTCTTGCTTCTAGCTAATTTTACACCCAAGAAGTATTTCAACTGTCCCAAGTCTTTGGTATGAAACTTGGCATGTAAAAACTGCTTGAGAGAAGAAATTCATGTACAATCATATCCTATAATTACAATATTGTTAACATAGGGAACTAAAAGATTATTACCAATCATGGATGTTCTATAAAAGACTAAATGATCACACTTTCTCATCTTCAACCAAAATCTTGAACTACATCTCTAAATTTTCCAAACCAGGCACAAGGACTATGCTTAAGACCATATACTGATTTTCGTACATGAAAAACTTTTCCATACTCCCCCTGCGCAACAAACCCATGTGGTTGCTCCATATACACCTCTTCATGGAGATCACCATGAAGTAAAGCATTCTTGATATCTACTTGATTCAAAGTCTAGTGTTGAGAAGCAACCAATGAAATAGAGAAACGAACTGAAGTGAGCTTTGCTACGGGGGAAAAAGCGTCTCAATAATCTACTCCATAAGTCTGAGCATAGCCTTTAGCCACAAGTCTATCATTAAGTGTTACAATAGAACTATCATAATTGACTTTGAATGTAAAAACTCATTTGCATCCTAGGGGTAGGTTTCCTTTAGGTAAATCCACCAAATCTGAAATATGATTTTCATGTAGAGCATGTATATCTTCAAGCATTGCATCTCACCATGCAGAATTAGTTAAGGCTTCTTTCATTGTTTTAGGAATGGAGACAATCTATAGTGCTAATCATACAAATAGATGCAGGAGATAAGGTTTCATAAGAAATAAAGTTAGCAATGGAATATGTGGATAACTGACTTGTACCTTTCAAAAGAGAAATAGGAAGGTAAAGATTTTCTAAAGAATCAAGTGTAGAAGAAACTAATGAAGATGGAGTTGATGTACGATAAGTATCATCATTACCTCTCCTCCTCGAGTAAACTTAAACAATTGGAAATCTTGTTGTAACAGATGATGAAGGTTCTGAAAGCATAATAGTTGAGTGATTATGAATGAATGATGTGGAAGATTGAAGAACAACATCATCTGATTGTTCTGGTACATCACGAGTAACCTAATAGATCAACCACTCATCTTCCTCTACCTCACTTGTAGAAACGGGAGGTCATAGAAGAATTGTGTAGCCTCTGAAAATACCACATTAGTTGACACTAGGTATTTCACAAGCTCAACAAAATAATACGGATACACTTTTTGGAGTCGAGAATAGCCAAGAAAACACAATTTAACGCCTTTCGGTCCAATTTAGTAACAGATGGTCGAACATCTCGAACATCACACTGTTTCCAAAAAGATTAGGTTCCAACGGAAATAGCAATTTTGTTGGAAAAAGAACAGTATAAGGCATGTTAGCTGCCAATACAGTAGACGACATACGATTGATCAGAAAATACGTTGTAGCGAATGCATCAACCCAAAACTTTTTAGGGACTTTTAATTGGAACAAAAGTGTCTGAGTTGTCTTAAGTAGATGCCTATTCTTCCTCTCAGCAACTCCATTTTTGGAAGGTGTATCAATACATGAAGACTGATGAAAAGTACCGTGCTTTCTCTTGTACGACTAAAACAATTCTGACATATATTATTTAGTATTATCACTCTTTAAAATCGTAATTGAGGTACTAAATTGAGTTTTGACTTCAACACAGAAGTCACTAAAGTGAGTAAAAACTTTAGATCAACTCTTCATAAAGTACATCCATGTCAGTCGCAAAAAATAATCCACAATAAGTAACAAAATATTTATGTCAAGTATTAGAAATAACCGGACATGTTCCCAAAAAATATTAATGTTCTAACTCAAAAGAATACTCCACTCGGTTATTAACCCTTGGACCTAGTAAGACGTGATGGTGTTTTGAAAATTTACATGAGTCACATTCCAACGAGGAAATATGTTGAAACTGAGGACAAACCTTTTTGTGTAGAGAAGGATGTCCTAATCTAGAATATGCTTCAAATGGTGATATGATACTTGAGAAGACAACAAATCAAGATTCCCATTCATCAAGGATATTAGATCATTAGAAACATGTCCTTTACCAATAACCTCATTGTTGTAAGCTCACGAACCGAACAATGATTGGGAAAGAAAGTGATATAACAATGAAGGTCTCTATTAACTTTACTAATAGAAATCAGATTAAATGCCAATTTTGGTAGACTTAATACAAAAGACAAGGTAATAAATGAGATAGGTTTAATAGTTCCAAATGCAATGATTTTACAGGTTGATCCATCATCTACTGTAACTGGAGATGGTACTTTATGTGGTTGAAAACTAGAAAAAATATTAGGATTACATGTCATATAATTGTTGACACATGAATCATTCACCCATTTATTTGAAAAAGTCATGAGACATTCTTTATCTTACTTGGGAAAAGAATTAACTGAACTGGATTACTTCAATAATTATTTATATTGAGAGAACTTAGCGAACTCCTCAACCCAAATCAAAACCATTTTTTAGATAATGGACTAGATGCAAGAACCTCACCTTCATCAACTTTTTTTTCAACTAAAATGCTCACTTTATCAAACCAAATTGATGTTGAAACAAATAGAACATTCCAAGTAGGCTATTTCTGAAAATCACACTATACCCAAAAAGAAAGACAAATAGTAGCTAATGGGCAAAGGAGATCTTGAGGTTGACAACGAAACTAGTAATTGCACTTCAAAACAGTTTTCCAAATGGGCGATAGATAGCCTCCAAAACGATACCAAGTTCACAAATTGTGGAGCAATCACTCAAGTTACTGTTGCACTTTAAAAACAACCTCAAATCATATATAAGAATGAAATACTAAAAACCAATAAACAGAGAACTGTCAAACCTAACCAATGAGATTGCACAGATTCTATTTCAAGGATTTTCTTCTCCAACATATGGTCAGTTATTGGAGGACCTTGACAAATCGTCTATAAATGTCAAGACGAAATTGTAATAGAAACAAAAGACCATGATATATCCACATACACACCTTCACGTGCTTCAAGATTTGTAATGTCTTTAGCAATTTGCTCGGCGTGTGAGTCTCACACTCTTCTCCTTTCACCATTGGAGTATGGTAATTTTTTATATCGGAGGAGTTTTGATCTAACTTAGACAAAGCGGGATAACCAACCTGATGCCATGTAAAGTAAAAAGCCAATTGATAAATTTCGTTGTTCTATTATTCTAAGAATGAGAGATATTGATAGGCGTATAAGTAAATCTATCTAAGAAAATAAAATCAGAAAATATCCATAAATATCTCTAAGATTCCTAAATGTCTCTACCTATGATTATGCTGTGAATATTATGATTAGCTATGGTTATGTACATTTTGAAACAAATAGGAAACTAATGAAAACATTTTACTTTGTTGAATTTTTAAAGTTTGTGTATATACGCAAGGGGTTGGATAGATGTCGCATTCAGGCAAAGAAAACAATTTGGTACGCATTTCATGTTATTTGTTACTGTTTCTCAAGCCTATTGTAAAATTTAATATATGTGATGTTGTATGTACTTATTGTGTTTTCTTGAGGAACGATTGTATTTATAATCTACTTCCTCCGAGCAGCAATAAGATTACGTGGGAAAGAGAGAGATAAAAGAATATCCGTTCAAGGAGATCTTAGAAGTAGAAATAAAGATGCAATGGACAGAACTTTGTAAGGTGCAGAGATGATGCATTTTATTAAGTTGAGGAGAATCCATTTATCCATTATTTTCTCTTTGTGCAAGCATGAAGTCTCATGTTGTGTAGAAGATAAGGTGATTTTCATAAAAAAACATAAATTTTATAGGTTTTTTCTTTAATTTGGTATACTTCTTGTATTCAAATGCCTATTGACTCAAACATTAATGGAATTATTTACCTTGTGAAAAGGAAGTATAAAATAGAAAATTTGATAAATCATTACATCACATATGAGATATGAACGTAAGGTAACTTATTAACTTAAATTCTTACATAGAGAATTTTTCATTCTAGCAAAGCCGTTTTAGATGGATACAAAAGAAAATATATAAATATTATTAAAGAAAAGAGAGTGCAAGAGTCAACTTTTATTATTGATGAGTTAGATCCTAGCATTTCTTACTTGGTTCAGAAATGATTTCTCTATTTAAGTCTTGCAAGTCACAACAACAACTCCCTTGAGTTAAACTTGAGTGATTGAAGAGTTCAGATCTAAGGCTTGTCGTTCATGTATGATGTATTCTGCGTTTCAAATGTGTTAAATCATTTATGTGTCGCTTGGAGTGACGATGACATGTAACAATGTGGATATGATTTTGTGCGGCTCTGTAGACTTTTGAAATCATGAGAAGATAATACCAAGAGAGATGATACAACAATATACCAGAGAACTAATTGAATAAAAGATTAGTAAGTGAAGATATTAGTGTCTTCTGATTATTGCATGTATAAGTTTCATCATTTTTAGTATATGCTTGTGCTACAAATTTTGTAGAATTATTTAAACAAGCGATATTGTGTCAACACATGGCTATACTAGACTACTTTTATTATTTCCCTTCATAACTAACTAGTTCAAAGCTGTAGTTCCTCAACAACTGATAATTTCTCAACAAAATATGGTTCATCCTCTCAACACATGTGGACTTATGTAAAAATGTAAATCATTTCTACACTCTTTTTGACTATATTGACTCATTGCAGCTGGAAAGAGCTATAGTCATACAGTTGTTGCTTATACTTCTGAATTATTGGTATGATGTCTGCAATTGTGAGTTCCACTTGGATTATATATTGATTATGGTCCAAACAATTAGTTTGCGTGTCTAAAATCTGGATACTAGAACAATGCAAAAGATATTGTTTATTCCATTATGTTAGCATTACCATTTTTTAAAAAATAAAAGACATTGGTTATTGCCATTGTTTTTTTTCACTTCTAAGATAAAACAAGTAATAAAAAAAGAGATTAAACATAGATAAACATTGTATCTTTTTCTATGTGGTACGAACGATGTCGTGTAAGCATGATTTCATTGACAAGAAAATGATTAATGAAAATTTTTTAATTGCAGACTGTGATTATTTTGTCAAGCTTAAAAGGAAGAATTTTTTGTGAGTTAAATCTAATGTTGAATAATACGTATGTTTCCTTTTTTTTCTTTGTTCTATAGGATGAGATACAAAAACTTAGTTTCTTTTTATGAAAGAGAAAGAAGTTCTTGTTTTATTTCATAGAAAGTTTTTGTCTCCTACTTTTTATATGTTATGTATAACTTTTTGACTTCCAAAATTGAAGCATCAAATGTTTTAACTTGAATCCTAAAAAATAACCAAAAAGAAGACGGAGGAAAGCTTTGTCCTAAATGATTCATACCATGATTAGTTGACTTTGAGTTGGAGTTGAATGAATATTAATTATCATTGATATTGGTTTTAGTTAGTCGTTTTTAGTTGCAATATTCTTATGTCTTATAGGCATGAGAAACTCAGAGAAGCGGATATTGTTATATGTGAATGCATGTACGATGGAAGTGATTCTAATAGTGCATCTGAAGGAAGATGTTTGAATTCATTAATAAATAGTGAATATACACCAGGATACTATCTCTGTGGCTAGACTTGCAGAAATCATGTAAAGTATATAATTCTCTTAATTAGTTGAACGTTGCTCTATTGTTTATTTTTATTGTATACTTTTACTGTGGTCTTATCGATATCTAAATTTACAATACATTTTATGGATAGTGCACCAAATTTGTATTACTACCATGTGGTTGAGAAAAAGTGAAAGTAATGGTATTTCAAAACTTTTATGATTAGCTTAAAAAAGTCTTGTCATGCTATCACCTTTCCTAGTTGTTTCTATTATTTTATATTTCAAATTTTGGTTCTTTATATGGGAAAAAGTACAACTTTGAGTTGGGCACCCCAAACATTTTACATGATTATGGGTACTAACAGTGTAGGATTATTCTACTAACTACCACCAGAAAGGGTGGGGTGTCCAAATTGTTAGGACCGAAAATAAGCAGGTGTAAATGCGGAAGCTAGCAAAGCAAACCTCGAAAGACCACGAGTAAGAAGACAACGAGAAATATACCAAAAGACACAAAGATTTAACGTGGTTCGGTCAATCGACCTACGTCCACAAAGGAGATGAGCAATCCACTATAAATATGAGATTACAAAATACAGAGAGAAACAACCTCAACCAATTCACTCAGAATACATGGGAGGTTCACACAAGTGATAACCTATCAAACTTGTGACCCATAAATTCTCTCCCTAACCAAAACTCTCAAAGCCCTTAAGACTACATTGTGAATGCTGATTAAGTTAGAAGGAACAAGTCTCTATTTATAGAGTCCTAAACCTTTTCCTACAAGAAAAGGATTAGTCAATTCAAAACCTTTTCCTACAAGGAAAACCTATTTATGGTAAGAAATTTTGGGCAAATAAAACCCAACAAATCTCCCCCTTGGCCTGAATTTCTGACAAAATAAATTTGTCCACCTTCTTCACTTAATCTTCAACAACTTACTTCTCCTCTCCATAATCTCCTTTGAAAAATTTATGTCTCAACACAGAGAGCCTCTCTGAAACAATTTCTCCAACAAAATCTTCGTTACTGTCAAAAAGGTTGCGGCTAGAACTACACCCGTCAATATGAACACCTCTTTCTAACCTGGTTCAATCATCGATCATCGAACCACTAATCCTGACTCAATCATTGAATCTGGCTCTGATACCACTTGTTAGGACCGAAAATAAGCAGGTGTAAATGCGGAAGCTAGCAAAGCAAACCTCGAAAGACCACGAGTAAGAAGACAACGAGAAATATACCAAAAGACACAAAGATTTAACGTGGTTCGATCAATCGACCTACGTCCACAAAGGAGATGAGCAATCCACTATAAATATGAGATTACAAAATACATTGAGAAACAACCTCAACCAATTCACTCAGAATACATGGGAGGTTCACACAAGTGATAACCTATCAAACTTGTGACCCATAAATTCTCTCCCTAACCAAAACTCTCAAAGCCCTTAAGACTACATTGTGCGCTGATTAAGTTAGAAGGAACAAGTCTCTATTTATAGAGTCCTAAACCTTTTCCTACAAGAAAAGGATTAGTCAATTCAAAACCTTTTCCTACAAGGAAAACCTATTTATGGTAAGAAATTTAGGGCAAATAAAACCCAACACAAATTAGCTCAAAAGATAAATGAACACCGTGTACAATTTAGGGGTCTCGTAAATACTATTGGCAAGTTATATTTATTTAGTGCTAATGGTCGGGAAATCCCATCTATCCATATTGTAGAGACATCTAACATACTTAGGAAGGTCCATAAAAAAGTTGAAAAGAACTCCTTAAAATGCCATTATTCAAGGTGGTACTTTTTTCAACAGGTTTATTAGCCTCCCTAAAGCAATGACCAATATGGCAACCATGCTCTTCAATTAATTTCCATACATATTTAACCATACCATTTATCTACCACAGTGGGTTCAATTCTCTTTTAATACATATAGTTGACATCATTGAGTATGTTTCAACTCAAACATTAGAGAAGCCTCTATTAGCACACCATTTAAGCCCGTTGAGAAGAGCTGTCATTTCAGCGATGTTGCTTGTACAAGGACCAATTGATGCAATAAGCACACATCAGGTTTGCCAATGAGTTTCTGATCATACCACCTCCACTAAAATGGACTTCAATGCAACTACCATCACTGTTGAGTCTTAAAAATGTATTGGGAAGTTTTATCCACATATCTTTGGTAATAGTTCGAGCTGAAATGTGGCATTCAAAATGTAGTGTATATTTCTCAAAGACTCTACAATGTTAGAATTTCCAAATTTCTTCATAATAATCTGCATAATGGTAAAAATAATGTTTGCTTTATATCTGTATACTGAAGGCTTATTGGGGGGAGAGCATGAATAAAAAAATTTGCAATGGGCTTTTTTGTAACAACATACCACTAATTGAGGATGCATATATTAAGATTTGTATGGGTGTCTCACTACTAGTGGACATGCGATCTCACACAACACTTTTCTAGAATGTTCACCCTTAGCAGAATAAGTGATTCACTGTTTCCAAGTTGTTGTTCTCATTACGTGCAGCACAACAATGTCATCCCGGGATAATATTGATGTCCTACTTAGCCACTTTCCAGATCTTTTTGGTGGCATTTTTGTGGTTTGTTTCTAATATTATCCTAACCATAATGGAGGGTGAATTGGCCAAAATTTGTGTTTTCCCAGAGAGCATTTGTGATTTGTGGACGTTGAGAATAGTGTTTTGATTTATATAGATATGCCTTTCATATTTGGGATAGAGCAAGTGAAAGGGTCCTTGACCTGACCATTTATAAAAAAAAAATCAACATCTCCTCTTCAAACCTTTTAGTAAATATGTTGCTCTGCCAATTACTTAACTTCACATATGACTTTCCAATGTTTATTATCAAGGTACTTAGTCTTCATGTTATATCCCAAAAGAGAAGAACAGTTCTTAGTTCCCACCATAACTTAGCCTTAAAGTCTATACAAACATCGGAAATTTTTGTATAATTAGCACCACCTTCATCAAAGGGGTAACACAAATTATCTAATGCAATCTAGTGATGCTTTCGTCTAGAATCAAATGCAGACCAACAGAACTTTGCAATGATTTTCTCAATGAGCTTAAGGGTACTTTTAAGAGGGTTGGTAGCACTCAGAAAATGAGTAGGGAGAGATCCTATAATATGACTTATTACGATAGCAATTTGGTGTGCGAACTTCTAATTTTATTAATAACCATATTGACAATGTTTGAGTAAGCCAATATCTTCTTTTCAATAATTAGAGGACACTTAATTTACTTTATAGGAAATTCTTGATATCTCTTGCAAGTGTATCTTTTAAATCTATTGATGTTGATGTTGATTCGTTCATCCCTGTTCACAATGTGAATGATTAGGTTCATAGATCTATTGCTACCGTCACAAATACAATAATGGTGTGATTTTCCACTAATGATTCTGCCTTTGGCAACGCTACTTTGATTACTGCCTCCAAGTCCAAGTGTCAATGGGTGAAGGATTTTTGTGATTCAAATTACCACAACCTTATTCAAAGGGGTAACTCTAATTATCAAATCCAATCTAGTGATGCTTTCCTCCAAAATCAAATGCAGAGCAATAAAACTTTGCAATGATATTTTCAATTGTCGCACCAATGATATTTAGTACCTGAGAATCCTCAATCTTAAAGGCCACACTCATTAAGGAATTCAATGAAATCAAGAGTTTCTTCCATTCTATGAAGTGTTCCTCCTAATTTCTTATTAGTTAATTCCATCACGTTAAAGCCGCCTGTTTCTCCCCAAGGGTCTTGGATAATGTTTTCTATAACTCTCACTTCAGCCCATAGGATTTTTCTTCAGCTTTGTGAATTTGGGGTAGATAGCTGAAAGGAAAAAATTTGGTAAACATTATAAGTCAATTTGAGAAAAACAAGTTTCTCCCAATCATGGATGACCTCATCATCAATTTCAATCAACCAAAGGATCAATATTTTTTAGAACTTTTGTTGTAGGCCTGATGAAAACAAAGCTTTCTTCTAAATTTATTCATTTTTTCAGAAGCAACTATAGGTTCTTGTAGGCATAGGATTGGAAAATGAAATTGTTGTTTAATGAAGAGTAATCTTTCCAAGGAACACTTGGATTATATTTCCCTAATATCCCATGATACAAAGCTAAATGTTGGAAACATTAGTGGTAGGAGTTATTTGATTTTAAATAATTGTTGTGGAAACTTTGATGTAATTTTAGAGCTACCTCCCGGATTAAAGGGGTTCCTAGGAGGTAGGTTGTGCTTCATTTTTTTGTCCAGAGAATCTATATGGGGTATTAAATCGAGGAATATCGCTTTTCATGATCCATGGTAGCCTCACCGTACGATCTAGAGGAGGTGAGATCCTCTTCAATATATTCCATGAACATATCACAGTCTCCACCTCTAATGGTGAGGGACTTGGTGAAGAAATTTAAAAGTTGATTTCTTGACTTCACTAACTTTAGAACAATATCTCTTGAGATTATATTTCATTGACAATGCTATAAACAAACTCAATGTGCTTAATCCTCTCATGAAATATTTGATTTGATGTAAGATGAAACTGGGCAAGATTATCACACACAAGTTCCATCTAATCAATTTCATCAACTTTTAGTTCTCTCATCAACTTTTTGATCCAAACTAGCTCACGGGTCGCTACAACCATTGCTAGATATTTTGCTTCTACACTAGATCGAGCAACCACACTTAATTTCTTAATCTTCTAAGACACAAAATTACCTTGCACTAAAACACAATATTCAGATGTAATACATCTATCTTGTGGAGATCTTGTATTAACATATGTATGTCCAATGATATGTTTGTAACCTTGATTCTTAAAGAGTAGTCCTTTACTCAAAGATGACTTTATATATTGGTGAATGCAAACAAATGCATGTATTATTGATATCTATTATTGTTTCTACCTATTGTGTTATTGGAGACTTGAGTAACATTGATCATGGCTTGGGTGAAGGGTAAGTTGACCTAATTCTCTTTATATATTGGAATTATTCTTGTATGGTTTGATCCACTTATGATGGAGGTGGTTACTTATTATATATGTATTGCAATCATGGCCTTTAAAGCATTTAACGGTGAATTGGGGAATTATCATGTTAAGGTGTATGCAAATGTATAATGTGAAGGTGTTAATGTTATCTCAAGAAGATCTTGTATAAAGGTTATAGTATTTTGATTGGAAGTGTGTTCTCTCTTAATGAGCATGTGTGTTGATGTTAGAATGTGAAGGGTATGTATATTCTGATGTTGAATCTTGATTGGTAGATTTAGGTGCCTCTCCTTGATGTATGAAGGTTGTAGAATGTGATCTCTTGACTTGGTAGGCTTAGACATCCTTTTCCTTGAGTATTGAATGAATGAATGTCTAAAATTGGTAGACCTAAGCATGGTGACCTTTTCTATGAATGATTAATGAGGCCTCTAAGTTATGTCTTGAACCAGTAGAACTAAGCTTGGTTCCCTTTCATGATGAGTCTAGACCCCTATGTGAATGCAAAACCTTGAACCAGTAGACATTATGATGGTGCCTCATTCTTTTGTGAAATGATAAACTTAGAGATGGTGGGCCGGAATGGTAGAAAACCTTCTCTATGAATTCAATAGTGTAACATCTCGTATTTTGAAATTACTAATAATAAAGTAACAAACCATGAATAATAATTTTTGGAAATAAATAGGAAAATCTAGAAAATTTCCAGATTTAAAAAGTGAGTTTTGGTCATTTTCAAACTATCATAACTTCCATCTTAGGACAAGTTTGTTTGAGTTATTTATATGGATGGGAAGATCTTTCTAATAGTGCCGAGTTTGCAAAATTTCAAGGTCGTATGAGGGAGATATGACTTACAAAATTTGAGTTAATGGAATCAGGAAAGTTCAATCCGAACTTTTAAAGGGTGTTTTGGTCTTTTCCTTTCCGAGTTATTCAATTTCGTTTTTGTGTAATAAGTTGGGGTCGAAGCTGATATGATTCAGTTGACGCTTTTAGAAAACAAGATAAGGTTTTGAGAAAAGAGAAACAAAGAGGAGAAAAGAGGTGAAAGGAGAAGAAGAAGCAAGAATGAAAAGAATCGTTTCGTGGATTTTGTCGGGGGTGATTACTTGAAGGTATGTGAGATCTTTCTATGTTGGGTTATCAAACCAATTTGATTCAATCTAGCAAGTTGGAGTAGATTGGAAGATGAACATTCATATTTTGATGAACAATTATTGAATTATTGATTGAATTGTTTGTAGCATGTTCTACTTGATTCGATTCGTGTTTCTGGGCTGTTTTACGAGTCTAATCTATTGGTTATTGGGTACATTTGTGATTCCAAGTGTTTGGGGGAATATTCATGGAAGTTCGGGAGGTTTAGAGTTTAAAATTTGAGAAAGAAAAGTTAGAAAACCCATTTGACAGGCCCTAGGGCACCGTGCCGACCAAAGCCCATCAGGACAAACTCTGCCTTTAGGCTTTGGCGCGCTGCGCCAGCCAGAGCGCTTAAGAAAAGCCTCTATCCGTCAGGATCCGGAGCCCCATGACACTCAGAGCGTCAGGGTCACCTAGAGTTTCCATTTCTTCATTATCTTTTCCTACTAGTTCTTAAGTGATGTACCCATATTTCTTAGTTGATTCCAACTGTCTGAAATACATCTAAACATCATGAATGCATCCGTAAACATGAGATCATGATGATTGAATACATAATCCAATTCAAGGAAAGTTAAGATCAATGTCAAAGAAGTAAAGAGTCAATTCTAAAAGTGAAGAAGTAAGTCATAGTAAGTGCTTAAAGTTTTCAAAGAGTCTTAAACAATAAATTTAAATTTGTTTTAAGAATAAATGTACAAGATATGCAAGAGTAAAGAGTTGAGACCATTTTCAAAAGTTATAAGGTGACCAACTAATCCCTAAGATTTACAACTTTTTTTCACATTTAAACAAGTAAAGAGCCTTTGGGCTAGTTTAGACGTTAGTTAAAACATTATGAAACGAAGAAAGTAGGGAAACTATGATTTTGTAGGAGAGCTATTAAACCTATGTTTTGAGAACTAATATCAAACAAAAGAATCTGTATGTTCAAACCATAAGATCCAGTATATTTTTGGGAGTAGTTCTAAGCACCAATGTGAAGATGCGAGTTTCAGATTAATTCAAGACTCCATGAAAACCATGTAGCCTTCATGGGTATAAAAAGGTCATACTTTTTAGATTAACCCTTCTCATAGTTTACTAGTGGATCCATTAGGCCGTTCAGATCCTATACTCTGGCAAGCTTACGATGGCTGGGCAGTGTGGGCCTAGTAATATCATATAATCTCTATTGCTCTTAGGTGAATGTTGTTAGTTCGAAAAGCTCTGAAAGAAGTATTGTATTTTCATCTACACCATTTATTTTTATTTTACATACTTCTCATATATACATCGTATACTTATAACATTCAGAGTTTAGCACATGTTTCAGTCAGTTTTGTTTATATTGCATTTACTTTTAAACTACATATATTAACTATTAGTTAGTAAATCCAAAGTTGAACAAAGCCAAGGTACGTGTTATTTCTTACTCCTTTTCAAGATTAAGTTTTGTTTAACATTACAAATCCCATACTCGTACATCAATGTACTGATGCCACTTGGTCTGAATCATATCAAGATGCAGACACGGGTAACGAAGATCAACAACCAACACATCATTAATCTAGTTGAGTAGTTCAGAGTCAGTTGGTGAGCCTCGTTGCTTTCCATAGGATCCATTTCATTGCTTTCTAGTTTATTAGGATGTTGAGGGGTCTGTCCAACATCCATCTCAGTTATTAGAGGTTGCATAGATAGTTAGATTAGTTTGTTTGATATCTCTCTATCTTACATTTAGGATGTTTTAACTTTCAGACTATAGAGCCATTTTTGCCTAAATTATTTCATTTTAAGTATTTTCCACTAAAATTTTCTTTACTATTCATATTAAGTCAATTTAAATCTTTCGTTGATTTAAGAAAGCCAAGACAAGGGTTCGCTCGAGCCAAATAAGGGTCACCGACTGTCAGTCCTACACCAAGGTGTGGGACAAGGGTGTGACAAATAGGCTATCTTGAATGAAACTTGATTAGTAGACCTAAGAATTGTGCCCTTCTTGGTAGAAGTGCTATGTATCATGAAACCTAATGTTGGTTTTTTCTCTAGTACAATCTGTGAATGAACTACCTTGTGGGAGCTAAGGCTAGCACCGAGTGGATATGGTTAAGATGGTGTCTCTTCTATAATAAAAGGCTAGATTTGAATGAAAATCTATTGATATACCCAACACCATGTGCCAACCTGGGTTGTGTATTAATTCTACCCTTAGAAAATATAATACCTTCCATGGTGTGGGGCTTATGACACTATAACACTTCTAAAATCCAAGACGTGTTCTAGAGCCTAACATAAGTTTCATAAGGTTGCCAAACTATTTTAAGGTCCATTTTTATGAATATTTCATTTAGGAAGTCAAGAAACCAAACCGTCCATAACGTTCATAAACTAGTTCAAAGAGGTACTAGCGTGCCTTAACTTATTTGACTAGCTTTTAGGAGTCAAAAATTCATAAATTCTAGTGGAAGGGTTTCTAACATGTGTTTAAGTTAATTCATGGTCAAAACATCTGGGTACGACTTCCTTAGGACCAAGTAAGGTCCCTTGAAGAGGACCCTTGCATGTTAGAGTCAAACATTGCCTGGACAGTGTGCACCTACGAAAGGGATCGACAAGGCATTGGTTGGTAGACGGGGCGTCGATGCAATCCTTCAAACAAAACTTAGCCATTTTGTATAATGTTCCATTTGGACCACTCTTTGAACTCATCGACGGATGTGCAACACTGAAAGGGGGGGGGGCTAGTCATCGACTCATAGACGGACCGTTGGTCGAGGTTTCATCTGTGAGGGCTAAGTTTTCTTCTCGTTTTGAATTATTTCCAATTAATTAATAAGGTTTAGATATTTAGTTAGGGGTTAAATGAATCCTAATTAAGTTAATTGACCCCCAATATAAAGAACCCAACCCCATTAGACTAATCATAACTCACCAAAACAAAACTCTCTTTCTTCAGTCTTTTTTCTCTCTCTAGTAAAGAACTCCATTGAAAATCAAGCTAGGGGAGGGTTAAAGGGATGATAAGATTCAAGTTTCCCCATCAATATACTTCAATTAGTAAGGTATGGGACCTAATTTACCTTTTAGAACTCTTTCCTCAAAGGGTTTCTTCAAAGTAATTTCAAAAGTTGAGTTTTCAAGTGGGTTTCATCCAATATCAAAATTGATGTTATGAATTGATTTTTTATCATTTAATTTTGATAGTATGAATATATTAACATGTATTATAACTTAATTGTGATATTTATTGATTCTTTGGTCTAGTTTGTAGAAGATAACCTTCAATCCTTAACCCTAGGTTATGATCTTGATATGAATTGTTTAATGTTGGTTCAATTGACTTTGCTATTGAATGAATTACTACTAGATTATGTTATTGTATAAATCAGGAATAGATTAGTATGGATTTAAGTCCTATCATGCTAGTCCTTGAGATGTTTATCTAGGTTATGAAGTATGTTGTGAGTTGACATATGTCTCTTCTCTTAAGTTATGAACTAGTGATTAATTTGGATGTAGCAATTCAATTAGCCTTGTTATTATGTTTGTTATTTTTTAATGATAAAACTATACCCTAATATGGTTTAATTAAGGGTTTATGGTAAGACATTGATGATGGACTGTAAAGGATACTTGTTAAGTCTAATGATCCCTATTTTATACTTTAAATTATGGTCAATTGTGCTTAAGCAATGATGTTGCATTGGAGTATACCTTGTATTAAGATTGAAAGGGTTGGAATGATGTTGAATTGAAATGTCTTTACTATGATTTATGAGGTGTTGGTGAGGATATTAATTTTAAAAGAATTGTGAATGAGTTACCAATGTGCCTTATTATGAAGTGATATGTAAATGTCCTAGCCTCACTTATATGAATTGTAATGAACGGATTTATATTCATGCAATTCTTATTGAGTTACGATCATGATTATTATACAAGAGATAGAAACTATGACCTAAACTAAGCTATGATCATTAATAAAGACATTAAAGACATTTCAAAAGGGACTCTATTTTAGCACTGAGTGATGTTCTAGGTAAAGGGGTGACACCTTTTCGAATAGGGAAGGTAGGGTTCACTACAATCCTCACGGGTAGATAGCCTCATGACCCATATAGGGTGTAGAGCGATGTTTCCAAGACGGATCCAAGTTCCTTCAACTATGTTTCCACCATAGGAATACTAGCTAGTGGATCCACTTGGATGTTATGTTCATGTTGGCTCTACCATGGCCGGTAGACCACCTTCTATCGGTGTAAGGTTTGACAACACTGAATTCCACACTTATCTCTTGTGGTTTATGTCATTAAGGCAAGTGTTCCACAAATTAAGATGAAGTGATAAAGTATAAATCAACTAGGGTGACTTGAGAGGTTTGACTTAGCCTAGGTAGGGGTATCTGACTCTACCTATGACTTGCTCTAGTTTTCCTTGAGGGAAGCTTTAGAGGGTTTGATATTATGTATGTATGTGATAATGAATACAAATGATAATAACATGATGGTCTTATATGTAAATTACATTATATGGTGATGGTTATTTTTATGAACATGTATTTTGTCTATATTGTTAAAGTATGATGTTAGGTCTCCTTAAAAGTTATGTCATGTGAAGTTTGATATTAATCATCGTTATTGTTGAGTTACTTGATTGACTAAGGATATGGGTCTTTGCTTCGTCATTGCACTTGTTGACTTTATGAGTATACATGAGTAGTACTGTTGCTTTATTATGATATGATAAACTCTTAACCATGCTTATGATGTTATTAATTGATGGTAGGGTTGTATGTTGTTTTTTTGCAAGTATGTTGATATGCATGTTACATGCTTTGAATTAATGCATATGTCTTGTTGATTGGTATGGTTGGATTTATTATGCATAAGGATTTCAAAAAGGTAAAATAGTATATTCATTAAACGTCCCTTTTTAGCATGATTTGATTTTATATGTGCATATGATCTCAAACTTAGTAAAAGTGGTATACTAACCCCATTTCTCCTTTTCCCCCAAATTTTAGGTTCCGGTCGTTTAAGGCTTTAAGAGACGACTTTGAAAAAGACTTTCTCGATCATCCAAATGGGTAGGTCATCACCTTCCCAGGGCTATGCCAATATCGATCTTATGAAGTTGTTTTTGTTTTAAGACTCTTATGTTCATTCTCTTTTCATTTGAGTATGAATTGTTTATCCTATATGTGGCTCTTTTACATTGTTGATATGCCCAAATTGCTATAATCTTGTAGATGGTTATGAGATGAGACACTCTTTAAAGACTCTGCTCTATCCAATATATACATACTTATATGCAATAAAAGTAGAAGATTATGTAACCTTAATATATGAAGGGTATATGTATACTAGATACGAATATATTATGTGTTTGTACAGGTCAATGTAAACCTCCAATTATAAGTAATAAGAAAAAAATTTAAATTTTTCTGCATTTTAAACCTACGAATGTAATGATGTATGCTAAGAGACTAGTCTTTGCCCTCAAATATGAAAAAGACGTCGGTTACGTCTAGGGGGTGCTCCCTAAATATGACAAAGTATGTATTAGAGCATGAGGTTTAATGTATTTGATGTCTATGTCACTTTCAACCACGTCTATGTAGATTCATACCCAAAACTGTGAAGCGCGCCACACATATGAATAGGAATAGATAAGATGTTTAGGAAACTATCTCTTTCATAGAAATCCAATACTCGTACCTCTAGAGTATACTTATTGTGCTTTGACAAAAACCTTGTATTTTTTTTATAGGAAATTAATACTCGAAGGAATGCGGCATGAAGACTTGAAGAAGAGATTGCCAATGCTAGAGTTCTTTCCTATGGTGATCAAGTTCCTTTTCTTGAAGAAGATGCTAATAATGATATGGGAAGGCTTGTCACTTACCGTATGAATTAGAACACAAGGCCATGTGGGCAATAAAGAATAAAATAGATTGGAATGAGGCGGAGAACATAGATTAAATTGGTTTAATAACCTTGATGAATTTTTCTTGAAGGCATATGAAAGTTCAACCCTGTACAATGAATATATGAAGATGTATAATGACAAAAGATTAAGAAACACAATTTTTTTGTTTGGGATATGGTGATTTTTTTCAATCTAGGTTGAGCTTGTTTCCGGGCAAACTGAAGTCCAAATGGACTGGTCCTTATTTGATAACCCAACTATTACATCATGGTGCGGTTGAGTTGGATAACAAGAAGGGTGTGACGTTCAAGGTGAATGGGTTGCGAATCAAAATCTATCTAGGGCATGATGAAACGACAGATGAAGTGATTGAGGCATACCATATTGATGAATTATGAGTAATCAAGATTCCTCTGTCGTGTCACAACATTAAATAAAGCGTTGATTGGGAGGCAACCCAATATGTATCCTCTAGCCACCTATAGGTTTTTCATGATTTTCTAAACATAGTTGCATTATTTTTGCTTTTATTACTTATGTCACATCTGAATTTTCCTTTATTTTACTTTGTAAGTGTTTGCTAGAGCGTAAAGTAGGGTATTTATCCCAAAAGTGTCCAGAAAATCCAAAAAGATTATCTTAATTGGTTATTAATGTGCAGGGACCAAATCACCAGAATCAATAGAAAATTGGTCTGGGGTACCCATCGAAAGATCCATCGATGAACCGTTGTCCGTTCGACGGAGTGTCAGTAGGATCCGTCGTTCCAAGGTATGTTCTTTAAATTTTTCTAAGGTAGGGCACTGTCGACGTAGGGGTCGACGAACCCTCGATCGGCTTACGGTCCGTGGATGCGGAATCATAGATCCCTCACCGACCAACCCAACTTGATCCGTCTTGGTACATATTAAAAGTTTTTGATTTTTTCAGTTACCCACCTCTTCACATAACACCCATAACAATTGACCTCTCTATTTCCTCTCATTTTCATCCACTTTCTCACCCATTCACTCCCATTCCATCATCACATTCCCCCACTTCCCCCACTTTCACAAAATCCATTATATCCCCAAACTTCCATCTTCTTCACTCTCCTTTCCTGTTGGTGTTGTGGTTGGTGTTGCTGTAAAATACTAGTGTTCATAATCTTATTCCTCTACTACAGTTGTCAGGTATGTTGTTTTGATCTGCTAAGATTAACTGTCTTTAATTTTTCTTGATTACCTTGATGTCTAACTCTGTGGGTACTGAATTTTGTACCCTTTTGCATTCTAAAACATATACCCTAAAGTCCTCTGTCCCTTAGAACAAATGCAATTGAAAGTGATGTGGGTGTATCGTTAATAATTGGCATGTGTTTGCATGATTTTGTTCCTGACCTAGGTTTTGATAGGCTGCCGAAAATGCATATTATAATAAGGAAAATTGATGCCTGACGAATGATGAGATGCTGGGTAAATGTTTGGGAAACTTATGCATATAAGGATAATTCAAGTTTGTCGAATAGGGAAATCAAATTGGATGCAACATTCTGTCCCTAAAAGACAGTACGAGACCCTGTCAATGGACCATGGGTCCCTCGACGAACTGTCATTTGGATCCGTCAACCCCAAATTCACTTGTTTACTCTAAGTGTCCCTCGATGGACCTGTTTGGTGTACCGTTGTCCCTTTGACGATCCGTCGTACATAACGGTAGACGATGTCAGAACCTTTGATTCTAAGTTTCTATAAAAATAATATAAGTGTCCGTTAATGGAACCTTATAATGGACCCTAGTCGTTTCGACAGTCCATCCTGCACAACCGTCAACACTATCAGAACCTTTGTTTCTCACATTTTTTTTAATTTATTCTATGTATCCCTCGACGGTCCACCATGACGGACCATCGTGCCCTTGACGGTCCGTCCTGCACAACCATCGATGCTATCAGAACCATTATTTCTGTTTTGCTAAACAAAATTCTTCTAAGTGTCCTTCAACGGACCTCCATGACGGACCATCGTCCCTTCTACGGACCGTCGATGGGTCCGTCAGGCAGTGTGGCACTTTTGCACTGCCATTCCATTCTGTGTTTTACTTTGGTGTTTGATTCTTTTCAATGTGTTACAAGGGGGTCATGACCATTCTTTTCGATGGGTCCGTCTGAAAGTTGAGCTACGGGTTCTCAAGGGGAGTCTTTCCACCATGCCGGCCATTCATGAGTTATTCACTAGAGATCGGCTAAAGTGGACGGCTCGAGATGTAGGCCAGTATAGCGTGGAGATTGTCCAAGACTTTTATGCCTCCTATGTTGTGACTTTCCGATCTCAGCTTGACTGGCAGGCACCACCCGGTAAATATGCACCTTTGGAGTACGTCCAAGTCCACGGCAAGCAGGTTTATATTTCCTTGCAATCCATTCGCAGGCTTCTCTATGGCGCGGATGTAGATGCCACCTAGACCCCTCTCACCGTCGAATTTGAAAATTGGTTGAAGTTGATCAAAGATGGCTAGTTCCAACGTGATCCTGATGTGAGAGAGACCACCAAGCGGTGGATCGCACAAAACCTCTCTATAGATGCTGATGCTGCCAATTGGGTGGTGTAGACCATGAGGAGTATCAAGACGGACAATCTTACCTTCACGTCCAAGTTCTTATGGCTATTTGTCCAACACTACCTTTCCCCCATTGCTACAGATAACATATCCACCTGGGATAGTGCAGTGCTGATGAATGCCATGGTTCCAGGGTTTAAGGTGGACTTTGCGTGGATATTGCAGGCGATAATACATTAGAGGGCCTTTAACCCCACTACTTACCCCTTCCTATTCATAATCTTTGAGTTTTGCAGGATTGCAGAAGTGCTCGTGTGGCATATTAATGTGATCAAGACCCCGCCAGGCACAGTAGATATTGGCCTCATTCGAGATGAGGACTTAGTTGTCTCCCCACAGAGGGCCCGTCCATGGTGCATCCACTAGGTTAGAACTTGGTGGCCATGGTATAGAAATCCCAAGAGGCTAATACGGCTATATCCAAGCATACCGACACAACCACGGTTGAGTATATCCTGGGTGCTAGCACCACTTTATGCTCCTCCCGCTCGACTCTTTCTGCTACACTGGTCCTGCTTGCTAGGGTCCATAAATTAATGGCATAAATGGCCATATTTCTGCATCACATCCAGCGTTGGATGCAAATGTCCATTGCTGAGGCGGAGGAGCAAATAGAGAGGAAGATGGCCCAGCATACTAAGAGGCAGATCATGGAGGTACACTAGCGCTTGGATGCATTTTAGTTGTGGGTTCTCGCCTAGGAGCCCCTACAGTGGATTTGACGACTCTCAAGGCTGCTGTGGAGAGTCTAAGAGCAGACTTGGACACCATACTTGAGGCTCGGGTGGCTAAGATATTAGATCTCTTTTGCAGAGCTTGCTGAGAACGGTGTTGGCTGCCCTATTGTCCACAAGTGTTGTGCCACCACCTCTCCCACAAGATTGTGCCAAAAGTCTCTAAGTTAGATACAAGGATGAGTCTCGAGCACGTAACAAAGAGCACAACGAGTTACAGGCCGCGAGGAGAGCCTAAGTTATTAATGAGGAGGCCCGTCAATTGAGGGTTCTTGAAGTGGCTGCTGGGGCGTCACGCTCCAAAATTGTTGAGTCTTAGAGGATCATTAGTGATAGTGTTGTTATTGCTCAAGACAATATTGATGGTGTCCCTACTACAGAGGGAGCGAGTTTTGGAAAACCAGACTTGTCAGCATGTTGATCGTCGGCATTTTGCGCCACAAGTTTGCTTCACCTATCACCCTATTTTATATACTTTTATGCATTAGGTACAATTGCATGTCTTTATGTTGGGGGTTGGGTAAATGGAAAATGAGTGCTAGGGTGAAGTCTGAATAGCCCAACTCACGATTCTCTCTTGAGGTTTTCTTGCTTGTGTTATTTTCCCCAAGATACAGGTTATTTTATTGTTGAACCGGCATGTTCGTATCTTTTATAGATAGTATAGAAATGAAATCTGACGCATGATTGCTAAACAATGATATCCTAATTTGAAGAAAATGTCGCATGACTAGGCATACCAACTAATGAAATCTAAGTCTCTATACATGACATAGAGATACACCATGACATGACCCTAAATCTAAAAATCAAACTAGGTGTCTGATTATATGATAAAGCGATGAGTTGTTAAGTGAGTGTGAGGAAAATTTGAATAGTCCTCCATTCGTACTGAGCTAGAACTTGCCTTCTTAGTCCTGCTAAAAGTGAGTTGGGATAGACAATTAGGAAAGGATCATAGACCCTTGATAAATATAACCAATATTTAGCCTAGATATCAGGAAACCGAATGAAATCAATCCCTTCTTGATCCAAATGATATGATCTTAAAATAAACTTTTTTTTCACCCCAACTGTTCTTTTCTCGTAACAAGGTGTTGGCCCTTGTCACTCATTGGACATGTGCACTTCAGCGTATGCCAAAAGCATAAGTTGAGGGTGGCTAATGCAGTAAACAACCGTTTTGTGGCCCTGACCAAACCCTGGGTATTGTACCTTGACTCATAACAAAGCCATGAGTTAAGGGTGGCTATTATGAGGGATGCTCTAGAAAGTGGGGTTGAAAGAATAAAGATAGAGAAAGAAAGAAAGAAAAGTGACTCAATAAATGTTGAAAGCATAGTGCAAAAATATGAAAATTTGAAAATACAAGTAAGAAAAGAGAAAATTCACTTACACAAAAGGAGAGAGCAGGGACAATCGCAAGGTGAAAGAATACAAGAAAATTAAGAAATAGGGCGGAAGAAAAATTATAAAAAGGTAGGATGTGTAGCCGTTATGTCAAGGAGGGATAAGTCATTCAAATACATCTAAATGTATTCTACCTGACTCTGAGCCTAAGTAACAAGCTAAGAAAGTCCTATCGTTTTCCTAAGAGTCTATTAGGGTGAACATGAAGCAGTGAAAATAAGGGAAAGCCTATGGCAAAAAGTATAAATAAGATGTGAAGTTGTTCTGAGAGTGAGTGTTGAAAAATAATCTTTATACTCAAACTGAAATCATTTTGTGAAAAATGAGGATGTTGTTTTTAAGTGAGGATACTAGTTGCAATACTGGAAAATTTGTACCTGAATGAGAGCAGAAAGAGAATAGGTGTCAATGTGTGGTGATTTGTGCCATGGTCTGATCTGCATGAGCGAGCCTTATAGTGATACCATGCATAAACATAATAACAATAATAGGGATTGATAGCCAGATGATTGCAAAAGCAAAAATAAGGATACTCTTGTACAATGATTTTGTGGTGAGTCATAGTGCGTCTCTTTAGGACAAACAACAAATTTAAGTTGAGGGTGTTGATGTGCCGTGGTTTCACGATACATTCAATGTTTTGTTCTTTATGTTTAGTGTGTGTCTACGGACTTTTTGTACTAGTTTTAATGTATTTTTCTCTTTGTTTGTAGGAAATTTGTCTAGGATAAAAATTTGGAAGAATTGTGTTGAAATTGCAGAAGTGATGACCTACGGAGCCATCAACAATCCGTCGACCCCTCGACGGTACGTAGGTTTCCACCGTTGTTTAAAGGAATTGTTGATGAAGAATTATCAGAGAATTATGACTTAGTTTAGGACTACAGAGCCTCTCGACAGACTGTCACCTCCACGATGGACCGTCCTGCACATTCATTAGTGTTTTAAGAAAAAAGCTCCAATACTCGACTTGAAAAGATTCTAAGTGCGGAGAAACAGACGTAATCGACGAACCATCGTCCTCTCAACAGACCTTCATCCTTGTCCGTCGATGTTAAAAGTAAGTTGGACAAGAAAGCAACTAAAAAATAAAAGCTAAGTATAGAATGACGAGTGGCCTTGACGGTTCGTCGTGGCTTCGACAGTCTGTCACTCCGGTTGTTGACTCAGACGCATTTTTTGGGCAAATTTTGCTTAAATAGAGTTTATTTTTATGTAAGGACTTCTTTATTATAAATATTGGTAAAAACCTTATTTTTGAGGTTAGACTATTGGTTATTTTTCTAAATTGTAATATTGGTTGTTGAATATTGGGTTTTAAAAATACATCTTTTATTTGGAATCGTTTATTGCATTATTTTCTCGAATTCAAGTGATTTTCTATATTTTCTTCAATCTCATCAATGTAAGTACATGAATTCTTGTCTAATTAATATTAATTGTGTGATTATGAACAAGGGTAACTAAATTCATAACAAGGGTTGTGGGAACCATGTGTAAATAATAACATTGTAAAAACTAGATAAAATAACAAATCTAGAATAGTGTTTTGCATGTATTGATAATTCTTTCTTTTAGAAGTCTTTTTAACGAGTGCATGAGTTAGAACTCGCCTTTTTTCTATTTGTCGGACCAAGGAGGTAGATAGTAAGAAAAACATTATCAACAATGATTTAGTATACACTATCTAATAAGCTAGTGTTAGTTGGTGCGTAGTAACAACTAAGCCATACATCGATTATGATACTTTATATGAAGTAAAAGTAAGGTTTCGTAAAGCATACAAACTTAGCCGTGCGGAGTGAAATTACCTAGTTGCCGTACCAAGGAATTAGGGATACATAACTTATCACTTTGCATTCAAGATACTAGGAAAGGATTGTCATAGCTAGAATAACTGCGTTATGACCCTGTGGGGAACACTTATGCCCTAGTTACTCTCATCACTTGATAAATCTCAAATGTTCATACTTGCTACTTGTTTACTTTTAAATATTTAATTCATTTTGTTATTTAAAACCCCCTTTTTATTACCTATTTTTCGGAAAGGACTTGATTAAATAGAAGTATTTGTAGGTTAAAGTTCAGTCTAAATCATTTTACTCATGGGATCGGCCCCAACCTCATAGTTGGGTTCTTTAATCGATACGACCACTTATACTTCTTTTCGAGAAATAAATTTGAGCGTATCATTCAGGTGGGGGACATTTTTTGTTCATATCATCACTAGTGAGGGAGTTGAGTTTGATCCAAGAAAAATAGAGGCGGTGAGAAATAGGCCGAGACCATTGACTCCAATTGACATTAAGAGTTTCTTGGGTATAGGGGGTTATTACCATAAGTTTCTGGATGTTTTTTCATATATTGCATCTCTCTTGACTACTTTGACCCAAAAAAGTATGAAGTTTGAGTGGTCGGAGGCATGCGAGAAAAACATTCAAATCTTGAAAGATAGGCTTATTTCAACGCTAGTGTTGACTTTACCGGAAGGTACAAAGGGCTTCGTGGTGTATTGTAATGCATCTCGAGTGGGTTTGGGGTGTGTGCTTATGCAACATGGGAAAGTAATTGCCTATGCTTCTAGATAACTTAAGGTGCATGAGAAAAACTATCCAATTCATGACCTTCAGTTAGCGGCCATGGTATTTTCCTTGAAAATTGGAGGCATTACTTGTGTGGTGTTTATGTTGATGTGTATACCGACCATAAGAGTCTCCAATATGTGTTAACACAAAATGAGTTGAGTCTTCGCCAAAGAAGGTGGTTACAATTGTTGAAAAATTACGACATGAGTGTTCTCTATCATCCTGCCAAGGCCAATGTGGTTGCAGATGCTCTAAGTCGTATGACAATGGGTAGTGTGTCTCATGTAAAGCAAGCTTAAAAAGATTTTATGAGATGTTCACAAGTAAGCTAGATTAGGAGTTCGGTTGGAAGATTCTCCAATTGGTAGTTGTATGGTCCATCATAACTCCAAGTCATCTTTAGTGATTGCGGTGAGGTCGAAACAACACCTTGATCAACCATTGATGGAGTTTAAGAAATCGGTTCGGTAAGCTTAATGAGTCATTCTCCTTATGGGAGATTGTGTCTTGACGTATCAATGAAGGTTATGTGTTTTCTATGGAGATTATTTGAGGAACTGGATTCTTGAGAATGCTCATGGTCCTGTTACTCTATTAATCTGGGGTCAACAAAAGATGTATCATGACTTTAGGGAAGTGTATTGGAGGGAATCTTTGAAATAGGACGTAGTGGATATCGTTGCTATGTGTCGAAATTTCAAACACGTGAAAGTCGAGAATCAAAACCCGGGTGGTTTACTTCAAGAAATACAAATTCGTAGTTGGAAGTGGGAAGACATCAATATAGATTTTTTGGTAGGTTTGCTTAAGACTCAAAAACAATATGACTCTATATGAGTGGTGGTTGATAGGTTGACCAAGTCTACTCATTTTATTCCCGTCAAGTATACTTATTCGGCAGAGTATTATGCAAAGATATTCATATATGCGATAGGGTGTTGCCATGGTATTCCGTTATCCATCATATTGAATAGGGGTGAACAATTTTCATCTAGGTTTTGGAGGTCATTCCAAGAAGGGTTGGGTACTAAGATGAAGTTAAGTACCATTTTTTATCCCCAAACGGATTGTCAAGCGAAGCATACTATTATAATACTTGATGATATGCTTAGATCCTCTGTCATCGACTTCAAGGTAAGATGGGATAAACACTTGCCTTTAGTGGAGTTTGCTTACAATAATAGTTTTCATTCATCTATATCCATGGCTTCTTACGAAGCCTTGTGTGGTAGGAGATTTAGATCTCTTATTTGGTGTTTTAACGTCTGTGAGTCTTCAATTATTAGTCCCAATTTTATTTATAAGACTATGGAAAAAGTTCACATCATAAGGAACCGGTTGCAAACGACCTATAGTTGGAAAAAGTCTTATGCCAACCACATGAGGAGAGATTTATAGTTTGAAGAAGATGATATACTGTATTTAAAAATTTTGCCTATGAAAAGGTGGTTAGATTTTTCAAGAAAGGGAAGTTGAGTCATCGTTATGTGGGTCCCTATGAAATATTGCAAAGGGTTAGTAAGTTTGCCTATAAATTGAAACTTCCTATTGAATTGCTTCAGTTCATCCGATTTTCCATGATTCCAAGCTTAAGAATGTATCGGTAATCCCGAGTCTATTGTTCCTATTGAGGGTCCTTGTGTGAAGGATAACCTCTCTTATGAGTAAGTCCCGGTTCAAATCCTTGACAGGCAATTAAAGAAGTTGAGAAACAAAAAAATGGCTTCCGTATAGGTTTCATGGAAGAATCACCAAGTTTAGGGTGCAACATGGGAGGCCGAGGCCGACATGATGTCATGTTACTCTAATCAGTTTGATAAATAAGGTTAGAAGATCTTACTAATAATGAATATAATGACTAAAATTTGACTTATAGTGAAATATGCTAATAAATTGCAATTTTCTTGTTTTGAATCATGTTGTGCATTTTTATGTAAGTTGTACTTGGACATAATTGACTCATAAATGTTATGTTGAGCTTTTGTTGGTGAGAGAAGGATATTCCTCATAATTTAATTGTAAACGTTGTGTGTGGAAATTGAAAATTTTTAAATTTCCTTATCTAAATTATATCATTGGTGTAGTAACTAACATTTTTATGTCTTGTGGTTTATTGGGCTGCTATTCTTGAGTGTATCCCTTCCTTCAAAAGATTTTTGGTGTCATTGGGGGATGAGTATTCATGGAGGGGGGAGGGAAAGATAATGTAACACTTCCATAGTCTAAGATGTGTTCTAGATCCTAACATAAGTTTCATAAGGTTTATATACTGTTTTAAGGTTTTTATTTATGAATATAAGTCATTTTTAGGAAGTCTAGAACCAAAATATCCAAGAACGTCTATGACATTCGAAAACTAGTTCAAAGAGGTACTAGCGTGTGTTAGCCTATTTGACTAGTTTTTAGGAGTCGTAAATTCATAAAATTTTGTGTAAGGGTATCTAACAGGTGTTTAAGTTGATTTATGGTTGAAACTTCCAGGTACGACTCCCCAAGGACCATCTAAGGGCCCTTGAGGAGGACCCTTGCACGTTGGAGTAAAGCACTACCTGGGCAGTGTGTAGATGGGGAATCGATGCCATCCATCGACAAACACTTAAATATTTTTTCTATTGTCCATTTGGACCAGTCTCTGAACTCATCGATGGATGTGCAGCACGAAAAGGGGGCTAGTCGTCAACTCACAGATAGACCGTTTGTCAAGGTCTCGTCTGTGAGGGCTGAGTTTTCTGCACGTTTTAATATAGTTCCAATTAGTTAATTAACAGTTTAGGTCGTTATTTAGGGGTTCAAGGAAGTCTAATAAGTTAATTAACCCCCCATGTAAATACCTCAACCCTTTTAGACTAATCATAACTCACCAAAACAAAAATCTATTCGTCTCTTTTTTCTCTCCCTAAGAAGAACTCCTTTGAAGACCAAGCTAGGGGAGGGTTTAAGGGCTTCAAAGAGTCAAGTTTAACCATCAATATATATCAAGTAGTATGGTATGGAATCTAATTCACCTTTTATACATGTTTCCTCAAAGGGTTTCTTCAGAGTACTTTCAATAGTTGAGTTTCCAAGTGGATTTAATCCAATCTCTGAGTTGATGTTATAAATTGATTTTTTATGATTTATTTTAGAAATTATGAATATATTAACATGTACTCTAAATTAATTCTGATATATCTTTATGGTTTGTTATAGTTTTTAGAAAACAGCTTTCACCCCTTAACCCTAGGTTATGATTTTGATATGAATTGTTTAATGTTTGTTCAATTGAATTGGTTAGTGATTGAATTACTACTAGATCATGTTATTGTATCAATCATGAAAATAGTAGGATGAATTATAGTCCTATCATGATAGTCCTTGAGAAGTTGATCAAACTTATGATGTATGTTGTGAATTGACCTATGTCTCTTGTCTTATGTTATGAAGTATTGATGAGTTGTGATGTAGATATTCAATTAGCCTTGTTAAAATGTTGGTAATTTTTTTATTATGAAACTATACCCTAATTTGGATAAGTTAAGTGTTGATGGTAATACCTTGATGATGGATTGTGAAGGAGACTTCGATAGTCTAATGGTCCCTATTCTTTACTTCAAATTATGGTCAATTATGATTAAGAGATGATGTTATATTGGAGTATGCCTTTTATTTGGATTGATAGGATTGGAATTATATTGAATTGAAATGTCTTGACTATGATTTATGAGGTGTTAGCTAAGATGTAAATGTTATAAGGATGGGGAATGAGTTAGTAATGTGCCTTTTTCAATGTGCTAACGTTATTTTTATGAATTTTAATGAAAGGACTTATACTCATGCAATCCTTATTGAGCTATGATGATGATGATTATATAAGGCGTAGGCCCTATGACCTAAACGAAGCTATGAATATTAATAAATACATTAATGATATTTCAAAAGGGACTCTATCTTAGAGCCAAGTGCTCTTGTAGGTGAGAGGGTGATACCTTGCAAAATCGGGAAGGTACGGTTCACTACGGTCCTCACGCGTTGGATAGCCTCATGACCGAAATAGGGTGTAGAGTGATGTTTCCAAGACGAACCCAAGTTCCTTAAACTATATGGTCACCATAGGAATACTAGCTAGTGGATCCACCTAGATGTTATGTTCATGTTGACTCTACCTTTGCCTGTAGACAACCTTCCATCTTTGTAAGGTTTCACAATTTCGGATTCCACACATAGATCTGGTTGTTTATGATGGTTTAGCAAGTGTTCCGTAAACTAAAATGAAGTAATAAAGTATAAATCAACTAGGGTGACTTGAGAGGTTTGACTTAGACTAGGTAGGGGTATGGGACTCTACCTTTGCCTTGCACTAGTTTTCCTTACGGAAAGACTTAGAGGGTTGATATTATGTATTTATATGATAATGAATACAAATGATGATAATATGATGGTCTTATATGTAAATGACATTATATGGTGATGGTTATTGTATGAACATGTATTTTGTCAATATTGCTAAAGTATGATATTAGGTATCCTTAAAAGTTATGTTATGTGAAGTTGGATATTGGCCATGGTTCTTGTTGAGTTACTTGATTGAGTAAGGTTATGGGATTTTTCTTGGTCATTGCACTTTTTGACTTTATGAGTATCCATGAGTAGTTGTCTTGCTTTATTACGATATTATGAACTCTTAACCATGCTTGTGATACTATTACTTGATGGTAGGGTTGTATTTTGTTTGGTTGCAAGTATGTTGATATGCATGTTACTTTCTTTGACTAAATGCATGTCTTTTTGATTGTTATGGTTGGCTTGATTGTGCATGATTAAATCTTATATGTTCATAGGATCTCATACTTAGTACAAGTGGTGTACTAACCCATTTTCCCCTACACTAAACCTCTTAGAGAAGACTTTGAAGAAAACATGGAATTTCTCAATAATCCAAGTGCGTAGGTCCTCACTTTCTGAGGTTAAAGCCAATTGCCATCATATTGGATACGCACTCTTGCTACATGAGAGGTTCTACAATGTGTAGGTAGTAGTGAAATACTATCTACACATGGTAGTAGCCTTAGAAGGTTCTAAAGTGTGTTCCCTAAGTCATTAGGACTATTATGGTCCCCTAAATTAATGAATGTCTCGTTAAATGACTTTAATAATGAATGTTGATTTATCTACTTAGGTTGAAAAGGAAAGTACCCATCTAGTGTAGTCTTTAGAAACACCTAGGTGAGGCATGAAGAGGTAGTATAGGCTGCCCCTGCATTTCATACTTAGGTGGGCCTTGGGGTAACTTTAGGTAGAGGGTCTAAGATGATTAAATGGTCTATTTGAATAATACGTTTATATGTTGAATATTAGTAATACTTGAACGTGTCTATAATGTAAGTATTGTCTTGTAAGTGGATAGTGACTTGTAATATATCTCTTATACTTGTTTTCTTATGTTTTTACCAAAATAGCATGAAAAGCATATATATCAAATAAATGTTCCTTTTAGCATATTTTTGCATGGTCATCATACCTAGTGCTTAATTGTGCTAATACCATCTTCTTCATGTTTTTGCTACAAAGCATTGGTTGAGGTGGCTAGGTGGCTTCTAAGTTTAAGGCTTGGATCTCATTTCTCAATGGCTTGGTACATCCTCATGGATTCGAGGTTGAAGATGTATAATGTTTTTCTTTGATGCAATAGACTCATACTAGTTCTTTTAAATGTAATGGGTCATGTCCTTATGTTGTTGAGCCATGTCTAAGATGTCTATTTTGAGGCTTAGTATCCCTTCGTTTTTTAAAAGAGTATCCTCTTGGTGGTTTTATTGAGAATAGTTTTTTTCTGCACTATTTTAATTCCCATGTGATTAATTAAAGATAACGACTTACTTGTATAGGACCTCTTTGTGAGGTCGAGTAAGCCGTGTCGCGAATTGGGGGTGCTCTACTGTCTTCACATTTAGGAAATTACTAGGCAAAATTTTCATACATATTTTCTTAAGAAATTAGGCTAGTCAAAATTTTTGAGTTGTATCTCTTACTCAAGCAGATACAACTCACAACAATTTTTAAGACACACAGTGTCGCTCATACTTAAAAGCTTCCCATGGGTACGCATCAGAGTACGAAGATTCGACATGCAATATAGACCACGCACACCCATTTGGCTTCTTTCCCTTGCTTCCACAATTGTATAGGTTTTAGCTATAGGCAATATGACCTTAAAACCACAAATATCAATAAATGGTCATGTTAAACTATTGATATTCTTAAGGTTTTCACGAGGCTGATCTTGACTTGTCATTCAAGATTAACTACCTTTTCCTGTTTCTATTTCTTGGCTACACTCTTTTTCATTATATAAAAATAGATAGTTAATAAAATGACAAATAAATCAACACTTGAAATGCATCAAACAATTGTTTCAATCTTCCATCGTGACACAAAACCGTTGCATTTCAAGATTTTAACAGTTAATATTGGATATATAGAACATAATTTCTATGAGCACTAATCGTACAAATCCATATCCAACATATTATGCTACAAAAAATGGGTAATGAGTTGCCCATTTGTTGTTGTGCCACCATTTTTGATAATATTACACATACAATTAAGTAAGGATGAATGTCAGTGCATTAACCCTCCTAACAGACAACTTCATTTCTGTACCCGCTAAAAATATCTTCAAAAGATACACGAGTGTCCCGAAAAAAGGCCTTAGAAAGGAGTTTCCTACATGGTGTTTACAATTTCCACTAAACTATCAACTAGTCTATTGTTTTCTCTGTAGATTAGATCCCCATTGGAATACTCAACCTCCGAAAGAGGCACCTGCAATAATAAAAAATTGAAGAGTTATGCAAGTCTATGTTAGAAAGTGACTTAGCTACTTCATGATCATGAATATTAACTTGCAGGGGTGGTAAGTTATGCATAAACTTTATAGACAATCAATGTAAGGAAGCACGTAATTATGCATAAAAAACATTTTTCTTACTGAAATTGAAGAAGTAAATCCTAAAATATATTGTCCACTTCTATCATAATTACTCGTGTTCTTACAAAATTCATTTTATTGTCCGCCCGTGCATCTGTATTAGGCATGTAAATAGTTTCCTGGAGTGGTTTTATGTCACATACGGGAATATTAGAGTTTCTTTACTTGGTTGTACCAACAAGTATCCAATAGTCAAATTGGCCTGTTGCTACATCAATCAGTGCCCTACTCGTGTCCTAGAAAGGATGTCCCATATTGAATGGGAATTCATGATTGGGTTCAAAGTCCAAGACAACAAAATCTACCGGAATGAATCATGAACCTACTTGCACTAACAAATCCTCTACTACCCCCTCTGTCCTAGCAATGGATCTATCTGCGAGTTAGAGGATAATAGTTGTTCATTTTGGACTACCCAACAAAAGTTTAAGTTACAAAGATAAGGGCACCAAATTTATACTTTCCCCCAAATTAGACAACCCCTGGGCTTGAACATTTTGCCCAATAGTAATATGCACAATAAAAGTACCCGAATCTTTCAACTTTAGGGGCAGTCTGTTTTGGATTCTATAGATGCACTCTTCCGTAAGAGCTTCAAGTTTATACTCTATGAGCCTCCTAGGTCTATATACAATATCCTTCACTTACTTAGCATACTTCGGAATGACCTTGGAAATGTCAATCAAGGGAAAGATAGTGTGAACCTGTTTAAGGAGAGAGAGAAACTTATAAAAGCATGAATCTTCGTTGTGCTTTATTAGTCTTTGTTGAAACAGAGGTGGTAACTTCTTTTGACGAACAGTTACCTCAACATTGAAGTTTTTTATTGTCGCTTCCACTTTATTCTCTTTAACACTTACCTCATTGTCTCTTTTATTTGGAGCTAATTTCTCTAATTGCAGCTCACTTCTAGTAATTACAACATGCAGTTTGCCTTGAATTCGGCTCAATATAACCGGGCAGCCAACCTTGGGGACGCAAGTTCAAAGAATTTTCCACTTGTGTAACTTGTTTCTCTAAATTCTTTTGGGACATTTGGATGTTCCTAATGTTATCATCATTCTTATCTATTCTAGCATTTAAATTGTTCCCCATTTCAGACATGAGCTTTTGGAATAGGTCTTCATTGGTCATTCCACCTTTTGGTACACTTGGTTTATACTTTGTTTGGGATTTTGGTATTGTTTCCCAGCCCCTTGGTTACGGTATTGATTTATACCTTGTGACTGATTTTGATTTTAATTTCTACCCCAATAAAAGTTAGGATTGTTCCTCCAACTAGGTTTGTAAATATTTCCATAATTTTGTTGGCCTTGGTCCTTTCGCACTTACCCACATAGTTCACAGAATCCATGTTAGCCTCACATTGGTCAGTTTCAAGGGTTGCTTTACCACGTACCAACACCAATTTACAATTTCATGCACCACATTTACAGATTCTTGATTTAGAGCCAACTTCATAAAATGTGTGGTCATGCTATATTGCATGGTATTTATCTTGGCATTTAAGGTCGTGTCTTGGTCAACATCAAAGATCCCTGCAACCTTTTGGGTTGTTATTTGAGAAGTATCACCTTCATACCCTTGGTTCCCTTCCGACATTTTATCTAGCAAGTCAAAGAATGCTTCACTTTTTATATATAGGGCTTGTCCACCTACTAGACTATTGAAAAGAGAATGATCATAATACTCTCAACCCTCAAAGAAAGCGTGACCTAGTACCTCTTTAGTTTGCATGTGGTGTGGGAAAGCATTCAACATTTTTTTGAAGCGTGCCCAATCTTGGTACATGTCTTCCCCATTCATTTCGAAATAGTTCAGTATTTCACCTCTCTGTTTGGTGGTTTTCTTGGATGGGTAGAATCGACTCAAGAACATTCCTCTAAGACCATCCCAAGTAGTGATAAAGTTTGGTGGTTCAAAATCTAACAATCATCTTGCAGCTCCTAACAACGAGTATGGGAATAATGTTAGTCTCACATAGTCCGGTGAGACCCGAAGTTGAATGTGGGTATCAGTGACCTCCATGAAGGTTATAATGTGAAGTTGAGGACCTTCATGGGGGAGGCCAGTGAATAGAAAATTAGTGTGGAGCATATGCACCATATTTCTCTTTAATTAAAACCTCCCCCCGGTGGAGGTATCCCAATAACAGATATAAAATTCACGTTGAGTGGGACTGCCATATCTCGCACTAGTCGTGCTGGAAGTATAGGGACATGAGAGGGTATTTCTTTGTTATAAACATTCTCCGTATTGTTCGGAAGCCTTGGGTTATTCACATATCCTGTGTTATCTTGTTTGTCATCACCATGATTTCCAAGGTGTCCTAACCCTAACTCTCTTCGATTCATCATTCTTAGTAGATGCAAAATTCTTTCAGGTTCATTGTAAGGCTCAACAAGATCTCCCTTCCGAGACAGACCTATAAGTCAAATGCCTAAAATATACAAGCTAAGATCAAGTATTTAATACTTGAATATTCTAATTGTAAAGTTAAGAAAATTGAATATAAATCAATTAGTAAGTCCCCGACAGCGGTGCCAAAAACTTGTTGCTCCCCAATATACACGCAAGTGTACATGGTCGTGCAAGTAATATAGATTCTCTTTAGAAACAGTTATCGTTCCCAAGGGACTTCTGATCAACTTATATTCAAACTTGATTCCACAACTTAACGTAAAAGTAACTGTTTCAAGAGTTGACGGTTTGTTATTAACCACTACTACTTTAACAACAAATAAAAGAAACTAGGATTGAACGACTTAAAGATGGTGTTTCAAGCGAGAAAGAGACAATTCAAAGGTCGCAGTGTATGATGAATCTCAGATATCATAATATTGACTTAGAACTATCTTTTGTTGTCAAGTTACTATTTTATATGGTTAACTAGTTCTGGAAACGTGTGTTGCACGTTTATTCAAAAATATTTTAAATTAAATTTGTATTGCAAATGACATATTTTCTCTTGTTAGAATTTATTGTTTTTTAATTCAAAAATCAATATTTATACAATATAAATTTTATATATCTTCCTAATAAAAAGAACACATCATTAATTATAAAATTGACTAAAAGAGCATAAATGATTGAATCATGTACTAATATGATGATTTACAATTAAATATTTATTTTATTACATAATTGAGAACATATAAATTTAATGTAGTGATTGAATTGTAATATTGAACTTCTGTATTTCGTAACTGTTCATTATTTCTATTTTTTGGTATTTGAAATTTAAGTTTCATAATGTTTTGTTTTGTCATAGAGAAGATAAATATTAAGACTAAACAATTTTATGATCCAATATGAATGGAACTACAACTGCGACATGAAATTAGATCCTTTATAATACTCTTCTGTCTAACTAATTAGAGAGAGTGAAATAATAAATATTACTCATGAGGATTATTTAAAAACCAATTCCATAAATGAATTGTAATCAACATATATATTTTGATTCCTACTTCACACGGTAATGCGATATTATTATTAGATAAAATCAAAGAAGTTAGCAAGTCATAACATTCTAGCAATCAACAAAACTTCCTCCACTTCTTCAAATCAGAAACATCAAACATCTTAATGGAGTAATACTCTAACCTAAGTAAATAAAAACAAATAAAAAAAGAGGATCTAGAAACTTAAATTTTGAACAAAGACGTTCATGATGTGATTTAGATATGTCCACACTTTTCATTTATTCATGTCAATAACTTTTTTAACAGCATCGATATCCCCTTGTGTCATGATAAATTATTATCAGCCCAAGAATCACTCATTATCAGACCCAATTAATAAGTTAAACTTATAATTATGAGACAGTATATGAGCTATATTAATGGAACCCCTTAACTGACACATAAAAGATAAATAATGAAAATTAAGAAGAAAAGGAGCACATGTGATACTGATACTCCGTAAGAGAACCTCAACGAAATTACCATGATTCAATAATCTGGCTATTTATAAAATTCTAATTTCACTGTTGGAAGTTTAAAAGAACTTCCAATCAGTGAATTAGTTAAGTAAGATGAAAATTTATTCTAGAGTATTGAAAAGGATGAAATAAATGACAATCGCAACTAAAATAATCCACCTCTTTGTATACCCAAATATTTAATTGATTGTTATAAAACTTTAGTTATCCAATGTATGTGTCCATTCTGGAGTATATTGTATATCATGTTTCTTAATTAATGATACAATATTTAATTAATAATATTTTACAATAATTTAATTTGGTGTAGGGGTAAAATGGTAATCTAACTTTTTAGTTTGGATGTTCTCACTTATAATAATATATGATTATATGAGTCGGGCTACACATCTGTCGTCGCCTACCCCAATTATATACGTAACTACAACGTTGAGCGGGGATAAGTAAGCTGATTGGCGAGCATTTATATTTCATCCTATTTTGGAACCAAGCAAGTTGTTCGTCCGGGCATCACTCCTCAACACATATCACCTCAATCGAAGGGGTCGATCGAGTTCTCTATATCCTCTGGTCTATCTAATCCCTCATCTCTCGATTTTAAGATTAGACACTAAATTTATGTTATGGTGATCAAGCATAAAATAGTAAAATAAGAATATAGAAATAACATGTGTTGAGAACCAAAAATTAATTCAAAAACAAATAGTATTTAACATTTAACTCATAGTTGTAGACCTAGGACTATTAGGTTTAGCTACTCATACTATTCAAAAACCACAAAAGAAGATTTTTCATGTGATTTCCGAAAAATAAAAGAGTTAGAAGATTAAATTTTATTATAAACTTGAATTATTGCTCTCGTACACCAATGAAAAAATCGAACCCTAACAATGATGCCCTAAGGACTGTTTATAATATTTAGAAAACTAAAGTCGAATTCAACTTCAATTAAGAGTCCTTTTAATTTCAAATGTCGTCAAACACACAGACCACAAGGCTGGGGAAATGCGCAAAAATCGCGCTTGGCAGGCAGGCGCACAACATTTCCTGTGCGCCTGAAACAGGTTGCAGTTAAACGGGCATGGGGCATCGCGTCCATGATGCGCCAAGGTTGCAGGCGCGCCAATCCAGTGTCTCATCTGGTTGCATCTTGTCGCCGTCAACTCCTTTTTCTTCCAACACATGATCATATCTCTTAGTAACCTGCAAAATCACTAATCATGTCTATTAGTATTGAATCATCGCAATTTTGAGACAAAACAAGCTAGTTAGATAAGATAATGTTCAAAACTAACGTTAAAGATGGGTAATTTGTCGTAATTGGGCGTATAAATATACCCAAGATTATAGCCTTTGACTTTTGGTACTTCTATTAATTGATTGTTATTGTAGTTCTTTATTTTGATATCTCACGTCATCAATTGTCTATTGTGTTTCGTTTATCATACTATTTTTTTCATTCACCGCGTTAGTTGCTATGTTTGCTACACTTTTTTCTTCTTTGAACTTTGATTTTTGTTACTTGAGTCGAGCATCTTTTGGAGAAACAATCTCTCCACCTAATGAATAAAGATAGTTGCAATATTTGCACTCACTCTACCCTTCTAAGGCTTTACTTATTAAATTTATTGAGTACGTTGATGTTGCTGTTGTGTTAAAATTTTTATGTAAATTTTTTAAATTAAACTAAAAAAAAACAAAAACAATTTTTTTTTGAAACGTATTAAAAATGTAATGTATAGTTTTCAAATTGGGAGAACATATTACATGTTAGATAATCAAACATCACCTATAAAGTAAAAATATTGACCGACCAACCAACAAACTAGATAATAAAAAATCACCAATCAAGTAAAAACATATACCGTCCAACCAACAAACTACTTAAATTCCAAAAAAGTACAATAATTATGTTATTTTTGTATATTGGCTTATGGATTTAAACCTTTTATAAATAGCGGAATACACTTTATTGTTAAATCTGTTGAGAACTTTTTTTTTACTGTCCTTGTGGTTGGAACTCAAAATGTGGTTATCCACTTTCCCAAAAGCACAGGCAGTTGCTTTACTTTGTATATGTTGTTTTTACTGTTAAAAATAAAATCACAATTATGCTTTATATACAAATTTTTGTTTTTTCGATTTCAATTGATTTTTGTGGATTATGTTCTAGGATTTCAGCTGGAAAAAGTTTAATGAATAGAAATGTGAATATTTCAAGAAATTCTGAATGTGCTATCAGTTGTTCGCTGCTTCAATTGAGTTTGATATGTCATTCTCTAAGGACTACACTGAATTACTTCAACAAGTATTCATCCATTCACTTTTTCTCCCATAAAATTGAAGGTAGGGGTAGGGAAAGGACTACAAGGTGGGGGAATTGAACCCGGGGTAGGGAAAGGACTACAAGGTGGGGGAATTAAACCCTGGGACTGATTAGCTACTAAGATTCTCAACATTTTACAATCACATTACAATGAAAAGTTTTTTTTATTTTAAACAGGCCCTTTTTCCACCAATTTATTATTAACAATACTACATTACCATTTCATATTTCCTTAACTATTGTAGGGAATTAAGGTAATTATTTGCCAAGGGCGGAGATAGAGTATTACTTATGGATTCGAATGAACTCAACAACTTCTGCTTAGACTCTATATTTGTATTGGGAGGTCCATTTAATATGGATACGCAATTAATTATGAACCCAGTAATTAAGGAAGGCTATGAATTTTATGGCAAGTTATGAGCTCGTAAAATTCAAATGTTGGCTCCACCTGTTTTAGTTGTTACTAGCTTTCTCTAGATAAAAGTATAAACTACATTTTGTCTTTTGAATTTTTGTTGTGGTTTTTTCTATGTCACTTTCATTGCCTTCAGAAATGGGAATTCCATCCCGACTTGACAAAAAGTTTGTCTATGGCTGCCTTGAGTAGACTATTTTTCATGTGGATTCCTATCCGAAAGTCCTTATGAAAAGGCTTTGTGCGCCTACAAGTCTGACTTACCAATACTTGCTTAAATTCCTTAATGTAAGGTGATATACTTAGTCATCTGTCTTGGTATCTAAGTATATCATCATCTCCCAAAGCGAAATACTCATTCATTTTTAACAACATTGAGTCCTTCAGCTCCATCAACACATGATCAAGATGATGACCCTTCTTGACTTCAACTATCAGGGATTATTCAGAACTAGGGTGAACTGAAACACCCCAACTAGTAGAGTCAACCAACCTCACACCCAGTCAGGCCAGTCTGTGTACCTCTTTTGCCAACTCCTTCTTCTCGTCCTCAATGTGGTTTGTACTCCCCATGCTGATTCTGCTCAAAGCATCAGCCACAATATTAGCCTTACATGGATGGTAGTTCACATTCTTTTCATAACTCTTTAACATCTCCAACCATCTGCACTGACGTAGATTAAACTCCCTCTATGTGAACAGGTACTAGAGGCTCTTATGATCCGTGAACACATACACATGCACTCCATACAGATAATGCCTCAACAACTTCAATGCAAACACCACACCAGCCAACTCCAAGTCATGAGTGGAATTATTCTTTTCATGAACCTTGAGCTATCTGGAAGCATAGCTATCACCTTACCAAGCTTTATATGAACATATCCTAAACTACCCTAGATGCATTACAATAGACCGTGTAATTCTTGTCACTCATAGGTTGAGTAAGCAACAGGAATGAAGTGAGTATGTCCTTGAGCTCCTGGAAACTCTTCTGACAAGTATCCATTCAGTCAAACTTTGCTTTATTCTTTGTCAATGTTATTAGTGGGGCAGCAATGGAAGAAAATCCCTCCACAAACTTGTGGCAGTAACCAGCCAATCCATTAAAGCTACGGATAATGGTGGGAGTAAGAGGCTTTGGCCAGATCTTAGCAGCTTCAGTCTTCTTGGTGTCCACTTCTACACCTTGATCGGACACAACATGGCCTTGGAAGGTCACTGATCTCAGCCAGAATTCAGACTTGCTGAATTTGGCATACATCAGATGATGTCTCAAATGTTGTTCATACTCTTCCTTGGTCATAAAGTAGGTGAGACTGTCATTAATGAATATTATGATGAAAGAGTCAAGGTATTCACGGAAAACTCTATTCATGAGATCCATAAATGCTGCAGGTGAATTCGTGAGACCAAATGACATAACCAAGACCTCATAATGACCATGACGTGTACAAAAGGCTGTCTTTGGTATATCTCCATCCCTAATACTATGCTGATGGTACCCTGAACGAACATCAATCTTATATAATAACTAGACCTTTGGAGTTGATCGAACAAATAATCGATTCAGGGAAGTGGATACTTTTTCTTTATAGTGACTTTGTTGACATGCCGATAATCGATACATATTCTAAAGGTCCCATATTTTTTCTTTACAAACAACATTGGAGAACCCCACGGGGATATGCTCGGCTGATTGAAACCCTTATCAATGAGATCATTTAACTGCAACTTCAACACTTTGAGTTCTGCTTGAGCCATTATATAAGAAGGAATCTAGTTTTTTTAGTATTGAATTTTAAATTAATACCAAAGTCAATCTCTCGAAGGGGAGGGACTCCGGGCAAATCTTTAGGAAAATTATCTAGGTACTCATTCACTACAGACACTGAGTCTATGGAAGTAATTTCATGATCTAAATCATTAACACTCACTAGATTACATAGTAACCCCTTGGACATCATTTTATTAGCCTTAACATTTGAAATGAAGGGATTAGGACGACTCAAATTGTACCCCTCCCTGACTAACTCTTCTTCATACAGGAAGTGAAATCTCACCACTCAACTACGATAGTCCAAGCAACCATAAAAACTGTGAAGCCAGTCCATGCCAAGAATAATATCAAAATCATGCATGGGTAACTCAATCAAGTTTGGACACATAGCCTTACCACTTACAAGTATTGGTCAATCCTTGTATACCCTATTAGTTCTTACATTTTCTCCTAAAGGCGTACTAACCACTATAGGATCTTGCAAAACTTCAGGTAGTATTTAAAAATTAAGGGCAAGCAGGGAAGTCACAAAGGAAAGCGTAGACCCTGGATCAAATAGAGCATAAACAGAAGTTAAGAAAAATGCAGCATACATGTGACCACATCATCAGAATTCTCCTACTCCTCCCTGCCCTTTAGGGCATAGAATCAGTTCCTCTTGGGAGGATCGGCTGCTTATGCACTGTTTGGGTTAGGCCTAGGGTGAGCATTACCTATAGCGTGCCTCTGTTCTGTGGAAAGTCTCTGACCATGTGTCCACTCTTACCAAAACAAAAGCATACATTAGAGCCCTGTCTGCACTCTCAACTGTAAGCTCGGCCACACCTAGCACAGTTCTTATTAGGACGTTGCATCTCACCTCCATCGCCCCTCTTAGGTTCATGTCTGCCTCATCTAGGTGTTTTACTCCTCTAAGGACCAGAATTCCAAGAACTCTGTTGCCCCTTCTTGAACCTTGGGTGCTCACGGACGCCAAAATTGTTTTGTGGCCTCCATTGATGGAAAGTGACTGATCTCGAGGCCTAGGACTCCTCACATCACTAACGCCTCACCTCTTGCGGCTGTCCTCTACTTGCTGGACATGGACCATTAACCATGAAAGATCTATATTATAATGGAGCATCGCAGACGTACATTCCTCCTCCATTTCTCCGTTGATTCCATTGAGGAACCTTTTCATCCCATCCCTAATGTTCGAAAACAGGGAAGTAACATACTTGAATGATTTCAACAAAGTTCAGCGTTATCCCTATTCTTGCTATTAAAATTTAGGAAAAGTAACATACCGTGATATCTTAAAAAACTCTGGGGAATACACCCTGACCTTCATAGAGCCTTGTTTAAGGTTGATGAACTCCTCAACCTTGGCCTCCCTCATCTCTCTGGGGAAGGATCTCTCTAGAAATGCTGTCTTGAATGGCTCCCACGTGACAGGCACTCCACTTAAGACACAACTATCTTTCAACATGTTGCACCAAGTCTTTTCAATATCATTGAGCTGTTGGAAGCCATCTCAACCTTCTTTATATTAGTGGAACCCATAGCCACAAGGATCATATGCACCTCGTCAACATACTCTTGAGGATCCTGTGATGTCTTAGCCCCTTTGAATATAGGAGGACTTATCCTCATGAAATCTCATAGTCTTTCATCCATGTTGTGAACCGGTGGGTTCTCCCTCTGAACATCCTTACGGTTGACTTGGGCATTCATAACCTGAGGCTACATCGTAATGGCCTGTTCCATGTGGGTTAAAGACGCCCTCACCTCCACATCAGTCAACCCAGCTGGGTTTACTGGCATGCAACTCCTTCAGCTGGACACTGGGGTGGATTGTTGTTACCCCTAGCTATTGCTCTTCCCCTCCTCAAACACTTAGTTTTCCAAGTGTTCATTCTCTGAAAACAACAAGGATTGATGTTTGACACGTTCATAACACCAAGAATTCAGACATTCGGAAAAGCACGATAAGATCAGAAGAAGGGAATTTTTTCCTACACATCATGCACTCTCTAACCTAGGATAGAGGTGTACTTCACTACCATGACATAGAGACTACTCAATGTGGTTGATGTGAACTCATTTTCCACAAAATTTAACTTAGGGCTCTGATTCCAACTTTGTCACGACTAGAGTGTATACCCCAGATGATACCTGCGTCATTCGCCTCTCAGGGGTCGCAAACAAGCTTATGTACGTTATTCTTACATCAGCTAGATTAATTTTAGCGGAAAATTTGAAATTTTTGTCTTCTTACTTCATTGTAAAATTTTTAAACTAAACATTATAGGCGCTCACAAATCAACCATCTAATATAGAGATAATCAACTGAAAGAAATAGGTTGTAGCTTCATTAAATGTGTACTTGCCAAAATAGCACCAATACAAAGTCCGAAATGAAATGGGAAATGAAACACTAGTTGACATGCTCCACTAGTTAAAGCCTACATCAAAGCTAGATAATAAAAGTAGACATCCTCGAAAGCATTGGGTCCTACCAAGTCCGGATGAAAGTTCCACGACCGGATAGATGCAACGTCGTACTTTAAGATCTAACGTCCACCTTTGACTGCACCTAAAAGTAGATATTTGTATGTAATTAGTACACACTTGTACTAACTATGGGTATATGCAAGCACACACAAAGGACATGCATGAGAAAGAATAGGTCTTTCCTAAGAACAAAATTATGGAATGTCAAGTCAATGGACTTGCCAAATTGAGATTAGGAAAGTTAGTGAACTTTCCAAACTTTGATTAGAAAAGTCAATGGGCATGCTAAATTTGGATTTGGAAAGTCATGCCATGAGTGTAACATACATCATCAAACTTATCATTTTGTAAACAACATATAACATATTTCACATATCATATCACATAGAGAACATAACATCTTTTATATGATTCATTTATATGCCATTAGACCTTGAAATCATGGGCTTAACATTAAGACTTTTAAGAAATGAGGGATCAACATATGGGACCTCAACTAGGGAGTCTGGTTTAGGAAACACAAAGTCTGCTTTGTTCATTCATACGTACTCCATTTCGTTTCAGTCATGGCCCAGTGTAAACACCAGATATACCTACGATGTATTTTAAAACTTTCATCGGTTTCGTTGTGAAATGACCAAGAATGACCTAATGTCATTACTTGTATCTAATTCACCGTTTCATTACCTTATACTAACACCTTTAGTAACATTCATTTAATTATATGCATCATTTGAGGCTGGACTCCTTCATTCATAGGAAACTTTAACTTTAACCAACATAAATCATGTGAGCATCATGAAATCCAGTGTCTCCCCCACACCAAAAAGAGGTGGAATCACCGGCTAAAGTGACTCAATAACATGCTAGCATATACCAGAATTTAACCCCGCTAGATCCGTATATTTGATGTACAGGTTCAAAGACTAGGAAATGTATAAAGTTCAAGAAAGAAGGCATCACCGCTCATCGCTAGTCTATCGGTGCTCAGTATAAAGTTCCATTACATTCAAACTCATACATCATGGAAGTTGACTTCTTGTATAAGGACATCATAGCTCAATAGATGATTTCTCATCTCATCATTAGTATACAGTGTGTTATCTCAATACGTTCATTAGTGTTTTCATAGAGACTATTCTCTTCATTAACTTTACACTCTCATAGGTGAGTATGTTTTAGTAACATTTACTTAGGCTCATTTGAGATTGGTCTCATCTTTTACATTAGCATCATATTATGTTGTCACCACATTCATTAGCATTAGCACATTTTATAATCATAATTACTCACCCTTTTTTTAACGTGAATGTTCATTTGATCATATGAAAATGCACTTGCAATTTAGTGTGTTTCACACTCTTATTTAACCCTTCTAGGGTTTCATCACTTCATTGTTCTTTTAATCATATGCCAATGCAGTCGGCCATTTGGTGTACCTTACTCTTGCACTTAACCCTTCTAGGGTTTCATTAGTTCATTACATACATCTTAGGTTCACTTATTTTTAATCGTATGCTAGACTTATGGGTATATGCATACAATCAATGAGGCTTCATTCATAGTTTATTAAGTGACTCATATCTTACTAATTTTGTATAGTACAAGACTTATGTATCTTGTGTTTATGCCAAGGTATTGATATTGATCTTTAGAGACAGCATTCATTAAATATTTTTTACGTATGACTTATGTGTCAATATGGAATTGGGCAAGGGAACCCAATTTTGAATCCCTTGAACAATACTTAAACTTATTTTAAAGTTGATAATTGCATTTTTCAGATTAGGGAGACCCTAGTTCGATTCACATCAATCCCATAATATTTCTTTCTTGTTCTCCTCCCCTTTTTTGTTTTAAGGCAAGGAAGTTGTAGATTCAATCCCCCACAAACTCATTATTTTTCATTAAGTTTATATCTTACTTTCTCACCTATGCAAGAGATTGTTGGTTCAATCCGCACTCTCCACATATATTTCTCCTTTATTTTTCTCCTAACTATCTCATCCTTTAAAGAGGTTGTGGGTTCGAATCCCTACAGCCTCATCTTAGTTTAATTTACATTTTCTCCTTACCTTCTCATTCTGCCAAGAGGTGGTGGGTTTGAATCCAACTCCTCTCATTATTTTTATTATTTTTAAAAAAATTTCTCTTTACTCTCTTGTTTGGCCGAGACGTTGTGGGTTCGAATCTAGCACCTCTCATTTATTGATCTTTTTCAGCTTTCAGGTAGTGAGGTCTTGGATTCAATCCCCACTAACCACACACATGTTTTAAATATATTTTTAAACCTCTCAACCTCAATTATTCTTACCGAAAATTCCATCACCAAGTGCTGGAAATTTTATTAAATTTTCTAGGCTTTATTTAACAACATTCATACGTTCGTTTTGAGGTACTTTAAAAATTCGTTTAACACATTCTTAGGTTAAGATTCAGTGTTGTTTTAGCTTTGAATTTTCCAATTAAAATCAGCAACCTTACACTTCATTTAACACCACAATTTACACACCTTATACATAATAATTCCAATCATCAAACAAGACATTTTAAGACTTCAAATGGAGAACAAGAACAAACATTTTACACATTGCACCACATCATGTTCGGTTTACATGATTGATCATGCTTACTATTTTCAAACATAAAATAATAAGGAAAACCATATTTCACACTTAGCTACCAGCAACCATACCAACAACATGATTTCTAAACTAATTTAGATTGAAATCAGAATGAGACTAGGGATAAGCAGTTCAACAATAAAGGGAACAACCCTAGTTTCATACGTTGAATTTTGTAAAAATAAATTTATCTTGGAGAAAGGATTACAAGAGAGAAAATTCATGCCTTGTTGAAGCTTTCCACACCTTCCAAGTGTTGCACAAAACCTATTCTAAACCTACAACACAAACCCGTCAAGAAGATGATGCAAAATTTTCCTTTCTTAAGTTAGCTTGCTTTCTTGTATATTTTTTTTATAAGTTCTTTGACTATAGAGAAGTTTTGATTGTATTCTAATTTTTTTTTGTTTTTGCAGCAGAGAAATCAAAATGGATGAGAGAGAGAGAGTTTTAGGTGTGTGAGAGAGTTTGTGTGAGATAGTGCCCCCTTAAAACTAGGATAGTTGGCAAGACATAGTCAATTTAATTTAATTATTAATAATTAATAACTAAAAATCTAATTTATTTTAATTAATACGTCAAAGGACCATTTTATCCTTAATGAATAGATTTTAATTAATAAATAAATCACTTAAAGTATTTATCCTATTCATTTTTTAAGGATTTACACAAAGAGGGGGATGAGATAGTGAAAATCTTGATAAACAATGTTAGTGATTTCGAAGAAGTTCCGGTACTCCCAATAGTTTGTATGGGGGGACTAGGAAAGACTACTCTAGCATATATGTTCTTCAATGATCAGAGAGTTACTGAGTATTTCAATATAAAGATATGGGTTTGCGTCTCAGATGATTTTGATAAGAAGAGGTTGATTAAGGTAATTGTAGAATCTATTGAAGCAAAGTCACTGGGTGTCATGGACTTGGCTCCCCTGCAGAAAAAGCTTCAGGACTTGGTGAATAGAAAATGATACTTTATTGTTTTGGATGATGTTTGGAATGAACATCAAGAAAAGTGGGCTAATCTTAGAGCCTTATTGAAGATTGGAGCATGTGGTGCTTCAATTCTAGTTCCTACTCGTCTTTAAAAGATTGGGTCAATTATGGGAACTTTGAAACTATATTAGTTATCAAATTTGTCAATTATGGGCCACCTAAATGAAACAAGTCCTAAACATATTGAAATTAGAAAGGATATTGTGAAAAAATGTGGGGGTTTTCCACTAGCAGCCAAGACTCTTAGAAGTCTTTTACACTTCAAGAGGGAAGAAAGTGAATGGGAACATGTGAGATATACTGAGATTTGGAATTTACATCAAGATGAAAATTTTGTTTTGCCTGCTCTGAGGCTGAGATATAATCATCATCCACTTGATTTGATACGATGTTTTGCATATTGCGTTGTCTTCCAAAAATATACCAAAACAGAAAAAGGAATATCTCATCACTCTCTGAATGGCACACAATTTTCATTTATCAAAAGGAAACATAAAGCTAGAGGATGTGGGGAATGACGTCTGGAATTAATTATACTTGAGGTCTTTCTTCCAGGAGATTGAAGTCAAATCTCGTAAAACTTAATTCAACATGCATGATCTCATCCATGATTTGGCTACATCTATGCTTTCAGCAAGCGCATCAAGAAGAAGTTTCCGCCAAATAAATATAAAAGATGATGAAGATATGATGTTCATTGTAACAGAATACAAAGAAATGAGGTCCATTAGTTTCTTCGAAGTGGTGTATTCTTACTCTCATTCGCTCTATAATAGGTTTGTCTCATTAAGGAAGCTTAATCCAAGTAACTCAGAATTCAAACAGTTATCGTCTTCCGTTGGAGATCTAGTACATTTAAGATACCTTGACCTGTCTGGTAATAAAATTTGTAGTCTTCCAAAGAGGTTATCCAAGCTTCAAGATCTGCAGACTCTTTATCTATATAATTGGCAGTCACTTTCTTCTTTGCCGAAACAAATTAACAAGCTTGGTTGTCTCCGGAATCTTGTACTTGATCACTGTCCATTGAATTCTATGCCACAAAGAATAGAATTATTGACATTCCTTAAGACACTATGTTACTTTCTTGTACGCGAGAGGAAAGGTTATCAACTTGGTGAACTACGAAATTTAAACCTCAATGGTGCAACAGATTACAAAGATATGATGTCTATTGGTTTCTACAAAGGGGTGTCTTCTTACTCTCCTCATCTCTTGAATAGGTTTGTCTCGTTAAGGGTGATTAAATATAATTAACACAAAATTTGAAGAGTTATCGTCTTCCATTGGAGATCTAGTATATTTAAGATACCTTGACCTATCTGGTATTAAAATTTGTAGTCTTCCAAAGATGTTGTGCAAGCTTCAAAATCTGCAGACTGTTGATCTATATAATTGTCAGTCACATTCTTGTTTGCACAAACAAATAAAAAAGCTTGGTAGTCTCCGGAATGTTGTACTTTATCACTGTCCATTGACTTCTATGCCACCAATGATAGGATAATTGACATGCGTTAAGACACTATGTTACTTTCTTGTAGGCGAGAGGAAAGGTTACCAACTTAGTGAACTACGAAATTTAAACCTCTACGGTGAAATTTCAATCAAACATCTTGAGAGAGTGAATGACGATACAGAGGCAAAAGAAGCTAATTTATCTACGAAAGAATATTTGTGTTAGTATTAAAAGAATCATGTTAGTTAACTAAGAGTTGATGGTAAATAAGACTCCTATCTAATAGGTTTGTTCTTGTCTTTAGGAAGTTGTTTTTAATCTAATTCCTAATTTTTAGTCCAAGTTTGTTTATAATATTTCTATAAAAAAAGACTGCAGTAGCAGCATTGAAGAATATCAGTCAAGCGAATTTCTTTCTACGTTTACTGTCTCTCTTTCTCTATTTTTGCTTCTTGAATCTGTTTTTGCTATAGTGGCATCAGACTCAAATGAGATACAAAAAGAACAAAAAACATAGAGAAATATTACTAGCTTGTTGCTTCAGAGAGCAATTACAAGAAACTATTCCGCGTTTTGATGTTAACTGTGACCTTTAGAGTATGTTGATGGACAACTTCTTGCGGTCAAAAAAATATTGTCCTATTATCGAGGAAGAAATCGTAGCTCTAGTGGAAGGCAAAGCATTAACAAATGCTCAAACGGCGGAGTTCGAAGCAAGAAAATTGAAAGATTTGAAGTTAAATAACTATCTCTTTCAAGCTATCGATTGTCCCTTCCTATAAACTATTATTTGCAAAGAAACATCTAAGGATATTTGAGATTCGATGAAAAAAAGTATCAAGGTACTGCTTAGTGAAGCGTGCACAGTTTCAATCCTTGAGAAGAGATTTCAAGATGTTGTAGATGAAGGAAGGAGAGTCTGTAATGAGTTATTGTGCTAGAACAATGGAGATTTCATTGTGAAAAAATGACTGATGGCACAATTGTGGAAAGAATACTGCACTCCCTGACGCCAAAGTATGATCATGTCATTCCCTCCATTGAGAATAGCAAAGTTCCTTATTTGTACATGAGCAAAAAATGAACCGCAGTTCATCTTCTTAAGAGCAGGCTTTGAAGAATTCTACTAATACTCATTTCTCTAATTTTAGAGGAAGGGGTATAGGTAGAGGAAAAGGAAGAGGAGATCGAGGTTATATAGATGAAGGAAACAAAGACGACAACAAAAATTTTAGAGCCAATGATGACCATGGTAAAGGTAGAGGAAGGAATTTTGACAAATTCAAAGTAAAGTGCTATCGATGTCATAAATTTGGTCGATATAAGTCTAAATGTTATACCAGGCTGCCTAATGACAAGGATCAGAAGTCAAATTTTGCTGAAAGTAACGAAATTGAGACATTGTTGATGACAGTCCAAGGAGAGAAGGAACCTGAACAAAATGTTTAGTATTTGGATACGGGCTATAGCAATCACATGTGTGGAAGTAGATCTTATTTTTCTTCTTTTAATGAAGACTTTCGTTGAACAATTAGTTTTGGCGATTTTTCCACTGCTAGTGCAATTGGGAAAGGTGATATTAAGATTAGAACCAAGAATGGTTTTGAGGAAACAATCTCAAATGTGATTTATGTTCCTGCTTTTAAAAGCAATCTGCTAAGTGTTGGTCAATATCAAGAAAAACGATATGTTATAACTATTGAGAAAGGTGCATGTGAGATTTATAATCCTACTAGAGGATCTACTGCTATTGTGAAAATGAGTTCAAACAGGTTTTTTCTATTGAAGATACATAATAGTCACTGTTGTTTGAAAGTAGAAGTTAGAGATCCGTCATGGTTGTGGCATATTAAATATGGTCATTTGGATTTTGGGGGATTAAAAGTTCTCCAGCAAAAGAAATATGGTGCTAGGCCTTCTTGAAATTACAATTCCATCGCAAGTTTTTGAGGAATGTGTTGTTGTCAAACAACAACGTTCTCAATTTCCAAAAAAGATAGTTGTGGAAAGCTAATGATGTTTTGGAGCTAATACATTCACACATTTTTGGACCAATCAAACAAGTTTCTAATGGAGGTAAACAATATTTTATTACGTTAACGATGATTTTTCTCAAAAAACATCGGTTTATTTTTTACATGAAAAATCTGAGGCTTTTAATGCATTTAAAAGCTTCAAGGTTCATGTGGAAAATGAGACGGGAAAAAAAATCAAGACTCTTCAGATGGATTATTGCTCTAATGTTTTTGATGATTTTTCTAAATCTGATGGCATTAGAAAAGAGCTTACAAAAGCTTATACAACACAACAAAATAGTGTATTGGAGAGGAAAAATAGAACCATCCATAATATTGTTAAGAGTTTGCTGGAAAATGGAAGAATAAAAAAGAGTTTTTTGCCAGAAGCGATAACTTGGAGCATTCATGTCATGAATAGGAGTCCTACATTTTCAGTTAAGAACATGACTCAAGAGGAGATGTGGAGTGGAATAAGACCTGTTGTAGATCACTTCCGAACTTTTGGGTGCATTACATATGCACATGTCCCAGATGAGAAAAAGGAAGAAGCTCAATGATAAAAGTGAAAAATGTGTATTTCTTGAGCTTAGTGAAACATCCAAGACATATTAGTTATTTAATCCACAAACAGAAAAGATTGTAATCAGTCGAGATGTTGTCTTTGATGAAGAAACTACTTAAAATTGGAATATGCAGAAACCTACCCCATTCCTATTTGAGAATGAAATCGAAGATCCGGCCTAAATACCTGCAAATTCAGAGGATTATGCTCCTACAACCGCTGAAATTACAAAAACACCTGGTTGTAATTTTTCAGCAGTTTTTAAAGATAATGATTCAACAACTCAATTACTTCGACGTACTCGAAGAAGGACTGCATGGATGTCAGACTATGAGGTAACAGGAATTGAGATAAATGATGATACAATTACTTATTTTGCATTGTTTGCAAACTGCAATCCTACTGTTTTTTAATAGTGTTGTTAGAGAAGATAATGGAGAAAGGTGATGGATGCTGAAATTGAAGATATTGAGAGGAACGATACTGGGGAGCTTATTGATCTTCCTAAGAAGAAGAAAACCATTGGAGTGAAGTGGGTCTAAAAGACGAAACTGAAGGAAAATGGAGAAATTGACAAATATAATGTGCGATTGGTGGCTAAGGGACACAAGCTGGAGTACCGTGTGGACTACACATAAGTTTATGCTTCAGTTGCAAGGCATGATTCCAACAGAATGGTAATTGCATTGGCGGCTCAAAATTCATTGCCTATTTTACAGTTGGATGTCAAATCAGCTTTCCTACATGAATATTTGGAGGAAGAGGTATTTATCGAACAACCTCCTTGTTATGTTAAGGTCGGAAATGAGCATAAAGTTTATCGCTTAAAGAAGGTTCTTTATGGACTAAACAAACTCCCCGAGCTTGGTATAGTCGCATTGAGGCTTATTTTCAGAAAATGGGTTTTCAAAAGTGTCCATATGAGCATACACTTTTTTGTAAAGAGAGGGTATGATACAAAAATGCTTATTGTATGCTTATATGTTGATGATCTTATATATATTGGGAACGTAGTGCCATGTTTGTGGAATTCAAGAAGTGTATGATGGATGAATTCGAGATGTTTGATCTTGATAATATGCATTACTTTCTATGATTAGAAGTGGTGCAATCTGATGATGGGATATTTATTTTCCAAAAGTAGTATGCACGAGAAACATTAGACAGGTCCAAGATAAAGAAGTGTAATCCCACCAACACACCAGTTGAGTTTGGCTTAAAAGTAAACAATGATGGAAGAGGAAAGAAGGTGAATATCACTCTTCACAAACAAATTGTGGGTAGTTTAATGTACCTAACGGCCACAAGACCCGACATTATGTATGCAGTAAGTCTTATATGTAGATATATGGAGAGTCCAAAGGAGATGCATTTGTTAGCAGCGAAAAGAATTCTTTGCTACTTACAAGGAACGAATGATTTTGGCAATTTCTACCAAAGAGGAGAAAAGTCAGATTTGATTGGCTTTACGGACAATGACTATTCAAGAGATCAAGAAGACAGAAAGAACACTTCTTGTTATGTTTTTATTCTAGGCACGGGGCCTCTTTCATGGTCTTTTGGGAAGCAAAAGATTGTCACTTTATCGAATACTGAAGCGGAATTTGTTGCTGCTATAGCTTGTGCTTGTCAAGCTTTTTGGTCAACAAGAATTGTTGAAGAACTACAATTCAAACAAGAAAGTGCAACTACGATTTTCTGCGCCAACAACTCAGCCATTAAGCTATCAAAAAAACCTGTGCTACATGGAAGGAGTAAGCACATAGACGTGAAGTATTATTTTCTGCAAGATCTCAACGATGAAGGAACAATAGAGTTTTAATATTGTCGAAGTGAAGACCAACTGACAGATATCTTCACCAAGCCTCTCAGGTTGTTTCCTTTCCAAAATTTGAGGAGGTTCATTGGGATTGAAACTATGAAAGATTTCAAGAAGTTGAAGTTAAACTTAAGTATGAGAGCTTTCAGTGTAAGGGAGGATGTTAGTTTTAAAAGAGTCCTGTTAATTAACTAAGAGGTGATAGTAAATAAGACTCTTATTTGATTGGTTTGTCTAGGTCTTTAGGGAGTTTTTTTATACGTGGCTTGTTGTCTAGTTTATAGGAGAAAGCTTTGTAAGCTAATTCCTAATTTTTAGTCCAAGTATGTTTTTTATTTTGCTATTAAAAAAGACTGCAGTAGCAGCATTGAAGAATATAAGTCGAGCAAAATGTTTTCCAGGTTTACTGCCTCTCTTTCTCTATCTTTACTTCTTGAATCTTTTTTTGCCATCAATCTGCACTCTTTAAGTATGAGTTGGGATGGACCACTCAGATATGAATCCGAAAAGTTAAAGTGCTTGAACCCTCAAACCCCATCCCAATCTGAAATATGTAGAAATCGTTGACTTTCGTGGATTCTGTCTCCTAGACTTGATGAATCACTCAGTTGTGAATAATGTTGTCTCTATTATAATTCATGGTTGTTAAAACTGCTCGTGCTTACCACCCTTTGGTGAGCTGCCTTGTCTTGAAAGTCTAGACTTACAACACGGGTCTATGAAAGTGGAGTATGTTGAAGATTCTGAATTCTCTACAAGAAAAAGGTTTCCATCCCTGAAATAACTTCATATAGGTGGCTTTTGTAATCTGAGAATATTGCAGAAAATGGAAGGAGAAGATTGATTCCCCTTGCTTGAAGAGATGAATATTTTGGATTGCCCTCATGTTTGTTTTTACGACCCTTTCTTCTGTCAAGAAATTAGAAATTTCGGGGGAGTTAGATGCAAAAGGTTATAGCTCCATATCTAATCTCAGCACTCTTTTATCCCTCAAGATTTTCAGTAACCACACAACGACTTCACTACTACAAGAGATTCAAAAGCCATGAAAATCTCAAATACTTGAGTGTCTCTTACTTGGAGAATCTCAAAGATCTGCCTATCAGCCTGGCTAGTCTCAATAATTTGAAGTGTCTGGATATTCGTTATTGCTACTCACTAGAGAGTCTCCCTGAGGAAGAGCTGGAAGGATTAACTTCACTCACAGAGTTAGTTGTTGAGCACTGTAACATGCTAAAATGTTTATCTGAGGGATTTTAACACCTAATAGACCTCACAAGTTCAAGAGTAACTGGCTGTCCAGAAGTGGCAAAGCGGTGTGAGACGGAAATTGGAGAGGACTGGCACAAAATTGTTCACATACCAAATGTGTATATTGGTTAGTCTTCATATATTTTTTTTTCTTTGTGAGTTTCCAACACAATTTATACTTCTCCCATTGGATGTAGTTTTGTGATTGTATTTTGGAAACAAATCAAATTTTAAGATCTGTTCGTTAATTAACTTACTATGTGAAATATAATAGATAATGTTACTGATAAGATCATAGCCTATTTGTAAATTATTTTGGAAACAAATCAATTATTAAGATCTAAGAATCCCAGTTAGAAAATACCCCACCACTACAAGGTGGCTTCAAATTAAAAATAATAACAATAAAGAAAAAACAAAGATTTGGGTGATTTTCATAATTCAAATAAAATATAAAGTTATATTTGTAAAATTAGTGAACAATTATTATGGCCAAATGAGTCATATTGCATGAATATTATAAGAGGATTATTATACTTGGCCTTCTGCAAAAGTAAACATTTTAAAGAGATTTACACTTAACAGACATAATGATTCTTCCAATTCTCAAAGTAACTTATATTTCTTTACAACCAAAGATGCAAAGAGGTTTTCCAAATTTGCTTTCTAACAATATCCAGTGGCATCATTTTTATTTTTTCAGACTAGAAATATATCTCATATACTCTCCCGTCTCATTTTATGTGAGGTAGTTGACTCGGTATGAAATTTAAAAATGAAAGGAAAACTTATAAAATTTGTGGTCATAAATGAATGATAAAAATTTGTGTAATTATATATCGATCCATTAAAAATAAAATGGACAATTTTAAATCAATCTAATAAATTTACCCGCACCTCGCATGGGAATTAATATTACCTAATACATAAAATTTCTTTAGTTTGATTTTATAATTTATCATTTTGCTTACATCAAGACCAGTATGCTAAAGTTCATTTTAAAACTACACTTCTATTCAAATCACAATGTCCAGAAATACATCTATCACTTTCATAAAAGTATTTACAACTTGTGGTAAAGTTGAATAGTTTTTCCATACTTCACATTGAATATGAGAAATTAATTTATTGTGTAGTTATTTATGTCTTTAGGATTAAAAGAGGTTGCAGTCTAGTCATACTCCTATATACGTCATTCGGCACATCCTTGAGATTATATCAAAAAATTATTTGTTCTTGTCTTCTTTTCCTGATTCACTTCGCACATCAAGGTGGGATCAAGTTTTTGAGGTCTTTACGTGCTTACAATAACATATCAAATTTAAATTTTATCTTCAAGACATGGTAGTACAAATTGTTTTAAGGTCTTTATGTACTTACAATAACATACCAAATTTGATTTTTATCTTCAAGATATAGTCGTAGTGATCTTTAAAGAATTATTTTATTGTAACTTCAATAATTTTAGTAGACAAAACATGCACGATACTTGATTAATGTGTGTTATTTAACTCTACTAACAAATATTTATAACAATAACTTGTAGAAATATAAACAACAAAGCTTAAAAGATGTATTCAAAAATAACAATTAATAACATACGCATAAAATAATGAGAGTAAATAAATAATACCAAGATATATATCAATAGAATGAAACAGAAGATGTAAAATCAAGCCCACTAAGTGTATAGTGTACCCATAAGAAAATTATTCCCTTATAGTACCTAGGGTTTAAAGGAATAGATCATCTCAAGATAGGAGGATTCTATTCACCGGTGTATTGATACAAAAATATATGATGTAGTGAGCCACTTAACAGGAACAAAATACATGAATATTTAAGTGTGAAAAAGAAGCATACGAAGTACTTCAGAATTTCGGTTATTTTAAAATAAGAGTAAATCCATCTATTTATGTAGGGTATGTAGCAATATATAATGTGAAATGGAGGGAAGATGAAAAGAGAGGAACATTTAGAGTTGTAAACATGAAAAGTCCTCTTATGCTTTAGTGAAAAGGCATTTGTCCCTCATTGATGGTCGAAAGAAAAATAGGTAGGAGAGTTTAAATATGGAAACACTCCTATTAATATTTAAAGAGGTCAGAAAGAGGGACACCTCTCGCGTCGTCGTCGCTCGCTCGGCTTCGGCTACGGCTATGACTTTGGAAAATGATCGATCGAGAGATTATTTGGACAAAGTTTGTTTTAATTATTTAATTTATTATTAATTTAATTAATTAAATTAAATGACCAAAACTTTTTCAATTAGTTAGTTGATAAAAGGAATGTATTCAATAATTTAGTTAAGATTAATCGAAATGTTTAATTTTTATGTTGAATAACGTGATCCGAATCGAATCCGTACGACCTGTTTTGTTTAAATCTTTTCCAGTTTTATTTGATTTTCACACCATTTGAAAATGTTTGTTTCGAAAGATTGCAACTTTCAAGAACAACCAGGACCATTTGAAACCATGCAAACTCTCATCAATGGTCGTGCGGATTCTGAAAGGGTTACAACTTTTAAGAACATGTTACTCTTGCCAATAAATATCATTTATTTTTATGAATTTTTACGATTTCATTTTCTTCTTCTTCTGCACAAAAAAATTTTCGTGTACATTGCTGCTTTTTAGTAGTTCGCTGACATCAGATTTTTTGGTATCTACACGCTGGAGATTGAGATCATTTTATCATGGGAGGACATATTCCAAATCAAACCTCGGATACTAGAGGGGAATAATTTTCTTAAAGGGACATTGTGAATTCAATGGACTTGATATTTTTCTGTTCAAATTTTTTTCCAGGTTCTGGAACGTTACAAATTTTAGTTTTTTATTCAATTATGTTCATCTTTCGTGTTGATTTTGTAAACTTTCTTTACTTCATGTTTCTGCAATGTTTTGTGAGAACAAGTAATTTTTTATTTTTTAAACACAGAGTGTAAAAAATCTTAAGTAAATTATTCATTTTATATTAATTTGTATTTTAGGTGGAGACAAAAATCTTTTTGATTTTACACTCCTTTAAGTTTGAAATTATAAATTATTGCTTAGTAAGACTGTATCGATTTTTGATTATTAGAAATCACAAACAATAAATGTACTGTGGATATCATTGCACCAACCCGAATTGTTGTATCACAAGCATAGTGTCATATCTCGAAATCACACCCTATAAGTTAGGGGCAATCTCGGATTGCGACCGGCTTACTTGACATTTTGGAGGTCATGTACATTCCCTCACATATCATTCATCGTATTAACATAGTGAAAAGTAGTGCGGAATTAAAACTTTTCTCAAAGCATAACATAGCCTTTAAAAATCTCTTTCATATAAAGCAATAGGAAATACTAAGTCTAAATCTCATCATCTTAAGACAAAAGAATACTTGGGACACGTCCTATAAGTCTAAATCTCATCATCTTAAGACAAAAGAATACTTGGGACACGTCCTATACTTCAATACTAATATAGAAATACTTAGTCTATTACAATACTTTGAATAAAAACATAAGAGACATATATGCCCTCGAGTCAAATGATGACACACTTAAACTTCTCCTGAATGATACTATGGTCCAAGTCTTCCATCCCAAAATCTCCTCACCTACAAAGAACTATAGATATAGATAAAAGCATGGATTAGTACAACCACATGTACTAAGTATGGCATAACGCATAAATTCATGAAAACGGACATTTATCGGAAATATGTGTCTTTTCATTTATAAAATCATATAAGAATCATATGAACAACATTTAAAAACTTAGAAGCACATAAGGAAAAATTTAGACTAAGCATCACAAGTCTTCTTTCCCGAAAGCTCATTACCTATGAAGAACTACATAGATAGATAAAAGCATGGATTAGTACAATCACATGTACTAAGTATGTCATAATGCATAAAATCATGATAAACGTACATTTATTACAAAATGCATCTTTTCATCTTTATTATTATATAAAAAATGGTAAGAACAATATTTAGAAACTTAGAAGCACTTAAGGAAACATTTAAACTAAACATCACATCTTAAGAGTCACTTTACAATACATACTTAAGTAGATCAAGAAGATAATGTCCATGATTGACCTCTTCAAGATTACCTAAATAATCTTAAGACTTCCTAAGTTTTGATCATGTCCTCATAATCAACATCTTCTCGAACTAGAGTCATTCTTAATATTAATCTAGGTAAGATACGAAGTGATTATTCCTATGCCCCCTTCACACCTAGACTAGACAACCCTTAAATACTCTAGATAAGTACTTATTCCAATAACATACTTTTATACTTAACTTAATTCATTACATTCATTAGTTCATTTAGGAGACACTCAACACATAAAGGACATTCAAGTAATTTGTCGTGGACAAAACGTAGGGACTCTAACTAACACCATAAAAGCCTATTGTGCAATGTCTAGATAGCGTCTCATACCACCACCTAAACCTCATAGAACTTCCCAAGTACTAGTAAGTATGACACATGATGAGAATAGGCAATAACCGACATAGACCATGATAGAAAGACATGGAATCCGAATTTCTATCCTACTCCGATGAGGTTGTTCTAATTGCCAAGGGTTGAACTTAGATACAACCCATGTAGGCATATGGCTAAATAATATAAAGGGCGTACATTGTGATCTATTCTCACTCTTTAACTAGAACTACTTTCCTTACCATAATCACTCGGTGGTAGACTTCTTTCTCATATAGTAATTCACACATTAGGTTCACATAAAAGGGTTCCATAAAAAGTTCATAACCCGATCATATTTACCCTACCAAAGAAAGGTCCACTATATCTACCTCACAATGGAGATAAGAAGCTCATGATAATTTTCCTAATGATTAATATGATGTTGTTCCAGAAAATTAATCTTAAGTCCATCATTCCTTTACTTTGAAGGATACCATTACGTCTTACACTTCAACATTCTTAACCTTACCACTAAGTCAAGGTTTTCACATAAAAGACTCTCTTAACTTCATTTAAGGTATCATTTCATTCATACATACAAGATTAAGAGCTTTAACATCCTAAGCCAAGACTTCACATATTCATATTCATATATACATCAAGTAAGGGACCCA